>CM062814.1:662713909-663079487 GCA_031772625.1 Pinus tabuliformis | reverse complement strand
TCCTTGTGCCAATCTAGAAGGACAGGTTGTTTGGGAAGCCGGTTAGAGTAAGGACTGTTGCTGGGCTCAGAGTATTGGTTCACATAGAAAACCCAACCTTTTTAAGGGGTTTAAAAATATGGCATGATCCATGACTGTGCCCCATTCAATCAATGAAAATATAGCACTAAAATTATCATATGAAGTGCAAGATAAACATGTCTACATCAATTTCGACGAGCAATAAAGAGATGAGGTACACACCTAAACAGGTATGGACAGATCAATGATGGCCCCAAAATGATTCTTGAGGTGGGAAATAGGTAAAGGAATTTCAATAAACCCCATAATATTGCGATTGGAGAATACCCATTAAAACCCTATCAGTAAGTAGAATATATTTGTCTTCATCCCACCTGAAGCTATTAATGTTGAGGTGGAACTCATGCTATTAATGTTGAAGTGGAACCCATGCCTTTTCATTTGTATAGTTTGCATTACAATTTTATCTTAACACCCTCATGTTTTATTAATCTCAGGTTCATTTGGAAACAAAGATAACTAGTTTGCCTAGTGGTTCGCAATTTGTTGTGGCCACAACCACCACCCATTCAAAACTTTCCTTGGCAGCAATTTTGGATGGGTACCCTAGGAGTTAATCTTGCATCTCTCTGAATGATCTATTTTACCTAGGGGATTTATCTCTCTAGAGAGTCAAATCTTCCATTCACAATAGGTTAAAGCCCATTAACAAATCCCTTGCATATAACCTTGTTTAAGCCCTTCATTCATATGCTCATTGGGATTTATTTAACTCATAAAACCCTCCATCGCATCATTATTTTTGTCATGACTCTTTATAGTGGAAATGCTCAAAAAACATGCGTAAAACCCCTTTTCCGCTTATCGCAATTAACACTAAGACTTAGTGTTCACCGTTACCTTCCAGACCCGATGGTAGTATTAACCGTATTCTATATATTTCGGATCTAGAAGCTATATCACTATATTGCTCTCGATGGTGTCTTGGGGGTTATACATATATGGTGCACCACTGGCCTCCAAACTCGATGGAATTATCAACCATATTCTATATTTCGTGTCTGGAAGCTATATCGCTATATCGCTATTGTCGGAGTCCTAGGGTATGGCACGTCATTATACCCCGGACCCGCCGATGATTATAAACCAGAGCATATAACATTTGAAGTCTGACCTTACGACCGGCCACGGGTTTTGACCGTGTTCTCCCTTGTATTTCAAACAAGCAATGGAGTTTGGATTTTACAAAGGGAAGCCTTATATGGCGGACCGAGGGAATTATGAACTCCAACATGTATGCATGTTGGGTCCAACCAACCAAAAGGCCCAATCAACATAATATTAAGCCCAAGCTCATGGCACGATGAGATGGGATGTAACAGACCCGATAGGGTATGGGTTCCCGCCTGTAGTTTTTCAATTTCAGATTTTGGATGCAGCACGGTGTTTTGCAAAGACTTTCAGTTTAAATTAGATTTTCGATTACAAGACTAAATCAATGAGTAGATTAAAGACCAAGGGTTGATTCCTCTGCGATTGTTGCTTGTAATGTTATAAATGCTTCATGAATGCAAAATTTGTGTTTTTTAAGTATGTTTTATCATATCTATATATGTGTAACTGATGCTGGCTATTCATGCAGGTGAGGACCAAGAGAAGGCAAGCTAGCCTAAGGATGGATGCATAAGCTTCAAGTTTGACTTCGAATAAAAGATGCATGCATAGATCCGGGAGTTTACCATGCATATATGTTTATTTGAAGATTGGGTTTCATCCCATAGTGGTCATATGTCCAAGTGTTGCCTATGTATTTCAAAAGTGAAACCGCCCCAGATTAGATCATGACGAGATGACACACACTTGTCCCCTATGATCAATAACAATTCATTTCTCCAGGAAATGAAGCATCCTAATGACAGGAAACTCCCTCTACGTGTCAATTGTGTCACTCATTGGCTTCCTTTGTCTATTTTGATTTGAATGATGAAGGAAGAGACAGTGAAGGGGAAGGGGTGAAAAGGAAGACCAAGAGTCATTTCTAGGGGCATAAATATTCCCTTCGGAGAAGTAATAAGGGCTTTTTCATTTGGTAGAACAACTTTTGTTTATGGTGAGTAAGGAAGATTGTTTGGGTCAAATAAGGAGCCTTTTCTCAGATTGATTTTCCTCTTCTTTATATGTTAAGAATTAGGATGTTGTTGTGAGCATAAATATGAATGAGATTTGTGTTTGTGCCCATGGATGACTTACAGTTTATGATTAGCTTTTGTTGTTTGAATGTGATTCTTCATCATAGTTAATTCATGAGCAGTCCCTGATTTGAAACTATGTCAAACATCAATTGCAAGCTTTAATTCCATAAAAGGATTGTGTATTCCTATATGAGTGATTGGATTGCAATTTAGAATTAATGCAGCTTTGTTCTTATGTGAACCAGTAATTGATTCATTTAGACTTGGGATTCATGTATGATGTTTAACCTCTCTTTCGTCATGCTCCTATAGGATAGATTAGGATAGTTAGAACTAGATTAGAGTAGTTAGAAGTAGTGTAGATAAGATTTAATACATAGAGGTTAGCTGTTTTATTTTGTTTATTTAATTGAAGTCTTCCTCCCAGAAGCAATATATCAATGCATTTAATAGTTTACGGGGTCCCCTAAAACCCATTGGAACTAGCCATTCCAAAGGAAAGTAGGTCTAATTGGGGCTTGCTATCAGGTTAGTTCCCCTGGTTGGTATAGCAAACATTCGTCATGTCAACGCCACACTCGCCTATACTTTTCCATCCTCCTCCTAGAAACCTCACACTTCTTCCAACCTCTTTCTCCAAAGTCACTCTGTTAAGGAAAATAAATGACATTGTGGACATCAACTTTGGTGAAAGTAGATCTCTAAGGGATACTAGGCTTAGCTAAGGGGCTCCCACACCCCTCATTCATGACGTTCGACCTTCATCCACCTTCATATACCTATAAGACACCACTTCCATCCATAAAATTCTCTCGGACCCCCTCCTGAAGTAAAACGGGGGCTCTTGTAGCACTTCCTATAGCAACCATGTAGTAGTGTTTTCCTCAACTAGTTTTTCTCCCTACATTGATCCTAGCATAGTTAAGTTGAATAATGGCCCCAAAATTGTGATCTAATTATTAAGGAAGATTTTAATGCCACTCCAATCTCCTCCTTTCCTCATTGCAACCATAAGATAACCAAACAAAGGTAGAATTAGTATTTTTATTCATAGGTATGTTAGAAAATTGATTCCTTATTTTCAAGAAAGCGTGAGTAAATAAATGACAAATACAAATACGTTATTGATCTAACCAAACATGCCAATAAAGTAGCATTATCTACTTCTGCAAATAGAATAGCCTTTTCCTTTGATGCAATGTCAAATAGCATTTAGATTTAAATGAATGGCATTTTCACTTTTGTAGTTAGAATCAAGTTCATTTATGCTCTCATGAGAAATTTTCACTGTATTTAGTTGGAGGAGGGTTATTTGAGAACCTTGTTCTAATTTCATGATTGAGTGTGACATGAGTAGAACCTACCCTATTGTGCATATAGTAATATCACCTCTAAGTTTATATGAACCCCAGGTTGATAATTTGAGTTGAGATGCCTTTGGGAGTTGCAATATTCTTGGTGCAATACTAGGGATCATCAATATCCACCAACCACAAGGGTATGAGGTCAATGGTAAGGAGAAGTTAGTGTGGATATTGAACAAGAGCTTGTCTGGCTTAAAACAATCTCCAAGGAAGTGGTATCTCAAATTTGTCAGGTTCATGTATAAGGAAGGTTATACTAGATGTCACTATGGCTGTTGTGTTTATATTAGAAAGAAAAATGATGGAAGCTATATTATATTTTTATTCTATGTATATGACATGCTCGCTGCAGGGTCTAACATGCTGTAAATAAATGTGCTCAAAGGAAATTTTGCAAATTCACTTGCAATGAAGGATTTGGCTGCTAAAAAACAAATCCTTTGTATGAGAATAATTAGAGACATGAAAAATCACAAATTAACATAGTCTCAGAGTGAGTACATAGAAAAGTTGTTGGAAATATTTAATATGAAGAATGGAAAGCTAGTTAGTACACCTTTGTCTAGCCATGTCAAACTAAGTAGAGAGATGTGTCCCAAGACTCGGGAAGAGATGGATTATACGTGTAATGTTCCATATGAATCAATAGCTAGAAGCTTCATGTATGCAATGGTCTACACAATGCCTGATATTGCAGATGCAGTGGGAGTTATAAGAAGGTATATGAATACTCTAGGAAAAGATCATTGGATGGAAGTAAAGTGGATTGTCAGGTATTTGAGGGGTACCACAAATCAAGCATTATGCTTTGGTGTTTCAAACATTACATTACAAGGATATGTTGATAGAGATATGGAAGGTGATAGAGATAAAAGGAGGAGCCCCACAAGATATGTGTTTATTGTACGTGGAAAAATTGTTAATTGGGTTTCAAAACTACAAAACATTGTTGCACTTCCAACAACGAATGTAGAGTACGTTTTTTCTATAGGGGATAGTAAAGAAACTGTTTGGTTTCAAAGGTTTATGAATTAATTGGTCAAGAAGAAGGAGATGGGTAGGTTATACAATGACAACCAAAGTTCCATTCATCTTGCAAATAACTAAAAATTTAATTACAAGGCTAAACATATAGAACTCAAGTACAATTTCATATTTTCGGTGTTGGAAGATGGACAATTGTAGCTAGAAAAGCTAGACACTAGCAATAATCCTCACGATATGTTAAAAAAACTTGTAACCAAGGATAAAATGATATTCTACTATGTTTCAGCTAGTCTTCAAGTATTATGTTGAAGATGAGAAGCAAACAGATCCAATTGGAGTGATTTTCTAAGAAGTTAAGCAACGATGGTGCTTATATAATCAGTCTACAAGTGGGAGATTGTTAGGTGTGGATCCTGATTATCTCCCTGATTGTTCAAAGAATTTCTGTTTTAGCTGCATTGGATCCTGTTCCTAATTGGGTGACAACACGTCTTGTTTAATTGTCGTTATGGGGTCCAAGGAGGGACAAAAGTGGGGGTTCAGCTACAACACCCTCAGAGCTAAAAATAGATGAAAAATTTCCTTGCAAAATATTGTACTTTTGTTGTCAATCTGGGTTATATATTAGGCAAATGATCTAATGGTAGAAGTTATGTTAATTTAGGGTTTTTTTCCCTAAAAGGAAACCCTTTGTTTATATGAGGGAATAGTTTTGTAGTTGTGCATGATTATTCTGAGAAAGAAAGAGAGACGAGACTGTGTGAGAGAAAAGAGGAAATTACAACAAATTTGTTGTAGGTTGTATGTCTTCATTTTGCTAGATAATAAAAAAGGAAAGAATAGTTGTTTCTCCATGGATGTAGCCCAAATTTGGTGAATCACATATATCTCTATCTCTCTTGTTTTATGCATTTTTCTATCTATGCTTCCAATATTTTGTGTATTTCTTTGCTTTGTTAATTAATTTCTAACAACAGATTGGTATAAGAGAGGGTTTTATTTTCTTTGGGTGATATTTGATACCACATATCGGTATGAGAGATCCCACGTTCAATCACTTGGATTGGATGGTTGGAATCTGTTTTTCATGCACGCGTCTTAGTTGTATATGTGTTCATTATGCATGCATTGTATTAGTCATTGTGGTAGTCGTGTTGTCCTCTAGAGGTTGATGATGTTGATGTTGATACAATTGATATGTTGATTTCATTATATATACATATGTTGTGATAATCTGGATTAATTTTGTAGACAATATAGCCTCCCTTTAACTTCACTAAGGTATACTAAATCATGTTCATATTTGGTTATTGGACATCGTATGTTTGTAGGAAGTAGAATAACAAGATGACTAGAAAAATGTTGGACTACAATTCAAGTGATTCTCCCTACATATTAGATGAACAACATGGTGATGAGTACTCCCTTAACCTAGCATATACATTAAGAAGTTTGAAAGCATAGATCAGAAGTTTTAAGGTGGCTAGTGGTAGGATCGTTCAGCGAAAAGAAAGACTTTCTAAATCACAGGAAAATCAAGAAAGTTAATGCATGCATTATTCAGAGTCTATAATATTTTCAGAGATAGGGACCGCTTAGGACCAGTCAAGGATAGGAGGAAAGGACTAATGGTGCATATGAAAACATGTCTCGTTCAAGATATAGGTTTGACATGGATGACATAGTTAAATATGGTAGGTTCTTGGATACACCTGATAGGAGCGGTAATGACTGTGGGTTCTATTCCAGTTCTGGTTCAGAGGGACATCATCATCACCATCTCCATTCATATAGGAGAAGTGAGAAGTAGTACTTTCCATAGAAATTCAGTAAAGTAAAGCCTCTTACATTTGATGGATAAATGAAGAAGTCACAAGATGCGGTATCTTGGTTGCTTGGCATGAATACCTTTTATAGATTGCATGATTACTCAGAAAATATGAAATGCAAGATAAGAAACTTTAGTCTTAAAGGAGAAGTAGACATTTTGTGGGAATATGTAAAGAATGCTGGAGGCATTTTAGAAGAGGATATGACTTAGAGAAAGTTAAAGAGACATTTTAGGAAGAAGTATCTATTTGAAATATACCATGATGACATGTTAAATGAGTTCTATGAATTGAAGATGGGATCTATGACCAATGAGGAGTATACTAGTAGATTCTTAAAGTTGTTGAGATATGTGCCTTATCTTAATGAGGAGAAAGAAAATATTTAGAGATTCATACGTATGTTGTTGGCATCATTCAAATACATGAATTATTTTTATGAGCCTAGATTGCTAGAGGAATCCATCAGAAAGTTGAAGCACTATTATGAGCAAACGAAGCGCAAGGTTTCGTCTAACCAAGACTGGAAAGTTAATGAGAAGAATAAAGGAAAGTGGGATAAGAAGAGAGAAAAACCTTAGGATATAGATAACGATTTGAATGCAACACCATTCAAAAAATTTACTGCAATTGAC
Source organism: Pinus tabuliformis (assembly GCA_031772625.1). Classification (NCBI taxonomy): domain Eukaryota; kingdom Viridiplantae; phylum Streptophyta; class Pinopsida; order Pinales; family Pinaceae; genus Pinus; species Pinus tabuliformis. The sequence goes on along the minus strand of CM062814.1, from coordinate 663,072,459 downwards.
AAAGGATAGGGATTTCAATCTGAGGAGCAGAACAAGGGATTTCATTTTGAGGAGTAGATTAGGATATCGTCATGTACACATCAGAGAAGTTGACATGTACAAGACTTACTTCTAGACCAAATATGGGCATTATGAGTTTGTTGTAGTTCCTTTTGGTTTGACTAATGCTCAAGATACTTTCATGTGTTTGATGAATATTGTATTGCATCCATATTTGGACAACTTTCTGATAGTATTCATTGATGATATATTGATAAGAGCGTGCAAAACATCTCGTAGCAGTGTTGAAATTGCTAAGAAATCATTAGTTGCAATAAGTTTACCGATCTAACAAGAAATATTACCTAAAAACGAGAACTCTAACAAAAAAAAGCCCAAAAAGCATGAAAAAGCATCCTAACGATGAAAGGTTTTGATGTTGGAATAACGCTTTTTTCATGGTTAATTTTCAATATTTTTTAAAACTGGTAGTAAAAGTCATTTTTTTGTGCAAAAAACATCTTTAAAACAAAAAGTTTTCATGCTCGAATAACATCCCTTTTTTTCAGGGTAAATTCTCAACATCTTTTAATAATGATGTTAAATATAAAATATCATGACTCTGAAAAACCTAGAAATTCCAAGGATACTTGATACTTGAATAACGGTATCATGTTGATGTTATGATGGTTGTGGTATGATATGATGTAAGAGTTACATCGAGATATGTTATAAAGATCAACGAGAAGCACATGTTTTATTGGCTTACAAGTGTCATTGAACATCGAGGATAATCTCCCCCAAGGGGAAGGGGATTGTAACAAACCATGGTTGTTTTCTTATGTAAATAAGAAAAAAATAGACCAAGGTCGTGGGACATGTATTCCAAGCTGAATGTTGAGAAAAACATAGTGATGATTATCACTTGTGATTAATTAATGGTTATGGAAATTTTCAAAAGCATTGGTAAAGGAAAAGTGGAAATATTTGGCATTTTATTTATGAAATAAAGAAGAATAGGAGAAAAGGGAGATGAAAGGTCACAAATCTGCATGAGAGGAAAATTGAAGTTAAAGTGAAGGAAACTGAAGAAAATAGAGACCTTAATGATAAAAAGTCTCATGAGAATCTGCTCACATCTTTTGTTAGTTCATCCTTTGGCTCTCTCATTCTCTCATACTCTTGCACACTTAGAGTATTTTTGGAGCACATTGGCATACATTTGATTTGGAGAAAGAAGGAAAAGGAAAGAAGGAAAGCACAAAGGAATTGGTGGATCAACAACTACAACGAGTTCTCTTTGCATGTAACATGTTTCATGTGTGGTTTCCTTGTTGATTTATGGATGCATGGTATATTCATGTGGTTTTCACGTTATGTGTTATCATGGGCATAGATTGTTTTATGGATTAAAAGTTGTTTTAGCCTTGTCTTGGCACTTCTTGGATAACCATGGTACTGTGAGTTTTTCCACTTAATTTTTTTTTATTGGTGCTTACAATTCCTTACAGCTGTGAGTTGGAACAAACCCTCTAGAAGTCTTGGAATAGCTTGGGTTGTGTTACTAGGCCTAGAAACTAGGTTGGGACAAATGCTTTAGTGCCCTTGGTGAGTTGAGTTACTAGTCCCTGATGCCAAGTTGGAGAAATGATTTGGAGTCCTCGAAGGTTGTGGGTTGAGTTATTAGGTCCTAGAGCCATGTACAACTTCAGTAGAGACCGATATAGTTAGTGTTAGTGATGTTCAATCGTGAGGTGGAACCATTAGTTGATGGTTGAGGTTGTTTGGGGTTTTCTCCATGAGATAGCACATTCATGCTTGGAATGTGGCATGGGGGTGATTAGCTGAAAGAGAGATTTGGGTTAGCCTAATGTATGGTCGGGTGGTATGCGGAAGACCCTGACTTGGTTATAATCTTCATATGTTAATAATAAATATTCTTCTATTGTGATTCATGTACAATTTTTGGTAATATATTGGTGATATTATGGATGGGTTTCCATGTTTTTTATGTTTTTTATTTTCTTGTTATATGTTGTTCATATGATGTATATCTTCTATGGCTCTTGTCACTAATTTATCTATTGATTAGTTGATGAATGTATGGACTAATAAGTGTTGTTGCAACTGTGTGGAGAGGGCATAGGGCCTTCTTGGTTATTCCTAAATGAACCTCAGACTTTTACGATAAGATATGCATTAATGGCCTGTAACTTACATGTTTTCCTGTGTTTGATGAAATTTTTGTCATGTTCTAACGAGTCTAGTTTAACATTTACCTTCAAATTTGTATTTTTAGCCTTGTCTTTTTGTCATTGATGATTCTGAGAAGTCTCAAGAGGTTTTGGGAAATAGTCTAGAGGTTGACCTAGAATTTAGGGTCAGATATTGAGACCGCACACTATGAACTAGACAATTTGGGTCATAACCGCACCCAGGTAGGCTCGTGAGTGTAGTTGGAGGTCTTCAACTACATGGATACCTTTTCATGAATGTGGTTGGGGGGTAGTTTATGTCAAAAGGAGACCTAACTTAGGGTATGGTCACTTGGGGTGGTCGTTTGGCCCCTTAGTGTCCTGTAGACCTAACGAATGTTGTGAGATGTAAATTAATGGTCCTTTGTAGGCCCCACTTCCTTAATTGGAGCTAGGAGGTCGAGTCACGTCCTAGTAACTCTTTGTCTCATGTTCACCCTTACAGACTAGTGAAATTGGGTAAATATGGGAGGGATGGTTACATATACACACATACAAGCCTTAAATTTATTCCCAAGGTATTTATTTCTTTCTTCCCATTTTATCTATGTTGATAGCCATGCCTATTTCAAAGTAGGACTTCCACAATTTTAATTTAATTATCATTATTTATTAGGTGGATGGTAGAGATTCAATTTGCATGGAATATGCTAGAATATACATAGTAGTATTCTCTAATCAAGGGTTACCATTTATCTTCAATTTAGTTATTCTCTCTTAATTAATTTATCTTAAATTAATTAATTAAAGAAATTTACATGAACATATGTCATATTTGGCAAGTGGCCGTAAATCTTCATAGTTAAGAATATTGTTACATGGTTTTTAAAATGTAATATACTTAACTCACATATTAATTATTTTTATAAGTAACATTCATAATAATGTAATTTAAAGTTATATTTTAGTTAATTTTTATGATTCTTTTTTAATTCGAGCAATCTGAGATGTATCATAGGTAACTGTTTTGATTTTTAACATGTATTGATACATATCCATGTTTGTTGTTTGTTGACCATTTAATTTATGTGGCTACGTTTGTTAAATTTATTAATTAAAAAATGTCATTTGAATAACTATCATATGAAATCAGTTATGGTTCTTTGGGCATGTAGTTTTCATAATCCATGGTATTGACCCATTGTATTGTAACAAAATCTATTTAAATATCAAGAATCTCTATGTTAAAGTCGGGTTGAATTTCTATAGTTAACAATCTTATTATATGTTTTCTTAAAATTTATATATATTGCACATATATATTATTATTTTTATTGTTAATTTAATAATAATAATTTAAAACAAATTTGTGATTTAGTTAATTTTATGATTTTTTTACTTGATGCTTATTATGAATTGTGATATATGGACATTTACCAATCATTATAATTATATATTTATATTTATATATATATATATGTGTGTGTGTGTGTGTGTAATTGTTTTTGATATCAAGACAAATGTGAAATTGATATCTAAATATATTAATTAACAATGAAATATTCAAATATTGTATTTAAAGTTTATATTTGAATAATTAAATATATATATATATATATGATTTTCTCCCATATAACGATAATATACCATTATATTACTTCTATATAAAAATATTTTATTTATGATTGACAATAAGATATTTTTTATTATAAATATATTTTTTTAAATGTTACATTTATTACATCTCCATCATATTAAAAAGACAAATAATTACAATGAAAAATATAAGCAATCAGAATGAAAATCAATTTGTTAATAATTTATAGTACTTTCAATCAATTAATTAATTATATATATAAGGAAATTATAACTAATATAAATATATTTTCTTCATCATTTCTTTTCATGATGATGATGTTGATGATGGTTAACGTCCACCGAGACCAAACTTTGATATATCGGACTTAAAGAAACTTATTTAGTTTGATTTAAGATTCTATTCCTATGCTCAAAAAGCTTGGAGACAAGCCTCTCGAGCTCACTGTAATTTTGACAACGCAAAAGGCTAGGAAGGTTAGTATTGCAACAAAGATTTTGAAACTAATACCTAATGTGGTTGTATGTGGGGCTCTCTAAGATGAAGTGATTTTCATCCACGATGTTCATATTCTCACAGAGATGGCACAACCTTTCCATCCATGGTGTTTTAGGAACTGGCCAGTGACCTGTTTCACTATGGAGCTCATGAGAGTTCATTCTAATCTTGGCTATATTAATTTTCTTCTTTGAGCTAGTTAAAATAGAGAGATAATTTTGATCTTCTAAGGTGGGGTTGATGACCTCCTTATAATATCTTAATTTTCTTTTAGCTGCGAAATCTTTCTCACACCACATTTTTTCTTTGAACTTAGAAGTAACAATATTTTTGATGTTATTAATGTTTTGCAATACAACAGTCTCATCAATCTCCCAATGGTTTAACCAGGGCCTGGTGTCTTTATACCAAGCTCATTTGAGCCTTAGGTGGTTTTGGCTGGAATTTAAAGCTAGCTTAGGAAGTCTATGGTCTCCTATGTTATTGAGTTTGTGCGTGTACAACAAAAGCCTAGTCATAGCTAAACTCTCGAAAGACACACTTCCATAAGGAGAATATGATAGGGTATGTTGCTTTTAATTTTGAGGTTATACGTTATAAAATGCTTCTGGATTTGCTCAATCTTTCCCCAGGATTCTCTAGAGATGCTACAACCCCAAACCTCACATCCATATAAGATAACCGGAGTGACTAAAATTTCAAAGAGGAACTTTTTTCTATCCCACGTTACAAGGTTTTCCATTTTACAATTATTTTCAAGACCAAAAAAAGCTTTTCATCCGCCATTAATCCTTTTCTCAATGCTCTAGTTTAGTTTAGCTTGTGATGAATATCAATTCCTAGGTACTTGTAGGAAGACACTTCCTCCAAGTTACTATTGTCATACATAAAATTAGAGTAAGTGTCCTTCTTGGATTTAATAATCATAACTTTTGTTTTCTCAGTGTTAACAATCATACCCATGGTAGAGCAGAAATCCTTAAGAAGTATAAGTTGCTTATCAAGATTAGATGAGCACCTTGCCAGAATAAATTTCCCATTTATCCTCTATTATTTTTTGGTATTAATTTACAATTAAAAAAATTAATCTTAAAAACCCAATAGTAATTTCTCTCTTCACTGTTATTTGTTAAATATTTTAATTTTACTTCATTATATCACATAATATTTATTTTAATCTTTATATATTAATATTTTATAACATTAGTTTTTTCCTCAATATCCGATAAAAAAAAAAAAAAAAAAAAAAATTACTTGAATATAATTCTTATTTTCTTTTAATACTATATTTTAATTATTTCAATTACAAGTAATAAGTAATCATTCATATATATATAATCTGTTTAACTAGTTATAAATTAATTTTACTTTTATTTTTGCCTAACAAAATTGGATCCTCCGCCCATACTGAGCTGTAAAGCAACCCCAAAAAGATTTCGAATGAGTGAACTGGGAGAATAAAACTTCTAATACATCATGTTAGATGTGCCGTGCCATCAAGGCATTGCCAACGACATAGCCAAGTGGACAGAACACAAAATTACATCACAAAATTACAAATAATTGAGCCAATAAGCCGTCGATCTACCCGTGACCCTTTGTGTCGCTAAGTGGCATACGGTTGTCAAGGATACATATGCAAAATACAAAAAATTGAGCCAATAAGCACTCCAATTACACGTGACCCTTCTTTCTCTGAATGGCATACGGTTGTCAAGGATCATCTTCTCTGGTGTAGCACTATAAAATCCCCACTTCATCTCCAGGAATGGAATATGGAGAAGATTGTGGAGATATGGGATATCCTTCTGTAAATCTGAGTGGCAGTGATGAATCTCCGAAAGGAAAGGTTGCATGGGGAGGCGTGCGGTGGTGATGAATATCCCTTTGGAAATCTGTGTGGCAGTGATGAATCTCCGAATGAAGAAGTTGCATGGACAGGTTTCATTTCTCCTACCATTCAAGGCCGATTCTCTCTGATTACTGACAAGCAGGTTGCTTCCGCTTTATAGAATAACAACAGGGTTTCATTCGTTGACGGGCATAAAAGGCAGAAGGTAAGAAGATCAAACTGTAGTAGTGTAAATCAACATTTTCCTTTTTACATGTTTTTGTCAATCTTGGATTCTGTTCCATTGAAATCTCAGCAGCGTCAATCAACTTGAATTTTTGCGTTTTTCCTGTGCAAACTCTTATGAATCTTTATTTTATACCCCACTTAAAATGTCACAGATACCCATCTAGGTTTTCAATCTTCTAGGAACCTTTTTTAATATCATTGTTTGGTTTATCCGTAAGCTCTCATAAGTGAGAATCTTAAAAAAGGGACTCCTTTCCGATATCTTCTTTCTGGAAATGCAGGATTAGGTAAGAGCATTTCGAGGGAAAACCCTAAACAATCACATGTTCTCTTGGAAAATGCCCGGCTTATCGCTTTCAGCACTCAGAATATTGGATGCAACTGTTCTTGAGGCTAAGCAACCAGGCATATGCTGCCTCGATGGATTTGCACTAGATTTCTTTCCAGCATAGGTAATAAGATATTGGAATTGATTATAATGATTATCCATTAAATTTTAATAGCTAAGCTCTAACGCTGCTATTTTGCTCTTTGTCCACAGAAATCCATGGGGACAAATGTTAAAGCCGAGAACATCAAAGCATTGGTGCTGCATACTGCAGGATATCAAGCTTCAGCCTGCCAAGGAAAGCTCATGAATGCCCATCTTTAAGGTGAAAAGAGTAATCTTCTTTCAGTCACAGTTCAGATCAAAATCCATAGAATTCTCATAGTGGTAAGATTTTCCGTTAAGGTCTTCAAGAATCAACATGGAGGAATACATATTTGGCTCATAATATTCTACTCCTTTCGAGTGGTAAGCTGGGTTTGTCTTCGGACCTATCCACATATCAAATTCTTGAGAATTTGTTAGTGAAGTAATCTCATTGCATGTTCTGCTTGGCCAGTTGGTGATATTTTCTGAGTCACGTGAAGCCAGAATTTTATTGGGTGGATAATTTGTTGAAGTGAATCAACGTGAGGGGTAGTTTGATAGAGATGCTCTTGGACGATAGCTACGTAAATGTTGCATGCGTTTTAAAATTTCTTTCGTTTTGTCATACGCAATCTTCACTAATCTACATAATAATATAGGGAGAAGTTTTAGTGAGTCCAATCTCTTCTGATTCTTATCATGTGTAAGTTATGATTTATATCATGGTTAGATGGTGTTTTGGGTATTTTATTAAAGTTAATCAATGCCCAGTTTTTTCTCACGTTTCTCGAAAGGCCTTCCAACACGTTAGATAAAAGTGTGTGAAGTTCGTTACAAAGCCATCCACGTATCTATACTTTTCTCATATCTCACTAAAACTGAAGTAATAGCAATTACAAAAAGTGCTGGTATAGGTTTTGATAAGTCTTGATTAGCGGGTGTGATGTTCCTTACAGTGTCATTCACGTGTCTATGGTTTTCTCGTATCTCACCAAAAATGAGGTATAGGTTTCTGAAAAGACTTGCTCCATCGTAATTGGGGAGTCTCTACACAAGAGGAATCTCTCATAGCTCACCTCAAAAGAAGCAATAGCGATTATAAAATATGTGGGTATAGTTTTTCAAAAAGTCTTGCTCCAGCCGACTTAGTTGTCGTTTATTTTAGAGTCTCTCCACACACATGCGTTTTCGTTTATTCTTTTGGATCTATATTTTGGCTTTTTTTATCCCACTTGAGGATATTACATGTTTTATGTTTTAAAGAGATTTTGTATACAAAGGTTATGTATTTAAAGTTTAAAATATATGTAACTTTAATCACTTTGTTATGTAATTGACATAAATACACATATTAGATACGCAATTGATAATCGTTATTCATTAGAGGGATAAGTTTTCGGTGATCTTATTATTTGAAAAGGATTTTAAAAGATTTGACCAAAATCACTATCATAAATAAAAACTCCATATGAAGATAAAGGTTCTCGTGTAGTGATTGAAATTTTTTTAGACTTTAGTGCTTTATAAACACGAGAAATATTTTACCTGTACTAAGGTTTTAAAGCAACAATCAATATTTTTTTACTTACTCTAAGATGACAACGCCTTTTGTAGTTGGATACATAATTATTATATCATATGTGAATGATCTCTAAGCTTGCTCTATAGAGTATTAAATTATTTTTAATTGCTCTATCAAGTATTAAATTATTTTTAATGAGGACAGGGATAATTGAATCTACTAATCAAATCATGCTTGAAAAATATTTTTCCTTCTTATTGTTTGATGTTAAATCAATATTCAAAATTAGTATTCACATTATCTTACCAAAGTAAAAAAATGGGACTAGGTCTTCTTAAAAATAGTTGGGAGAAGATTTAAGGTTGTTCTATGATGTTCTATCACTAAGGAAGGTATCTTCTAAAAAGAATTTGGGTTCTTGACAAGCCCTATGGACATTGGAACATTCTAATAATTAATTGAGTAATGTCATTTACTCTTAGTAGCCTATGCAGGTGAACCACCATGTCTAAAGTTGTTGGACTCAAAATCTAGGAAACATATCGTGAAATGTTCATTTTTCCTCATTAATTAATATAAATTTTATTACATGCCACAAAATTTCTTATGTAGATGTGTATATGCATTTCAATAAACTTACCAATGTAGATAAGGTAAGCAATTTCATATGGCATTCTACCCCAACACATTTATTTAGTTAGTCACAAAAAATAAAATAAAATGAGTGGTATATTCATAGAATATCCCAACACAAAAGTAGAAACCATAAAAAAGCCCTATATGCCATGGAATCTTGCCTACACAACAAAATATTTAATATCTCATTGACTTTCACCATCAGAGAGTGTCTATGAACCACTTTTCTCAATTTGTACCTCTCTAGCATATGTATGGAGTTCCTCCTTAAATGAGTAATTAAATCATCCTAGAGTAGACAATCTACTAATATTACAATAGTAAGGAGTGATATACCTTTCTTCAATATCTAAGTATTATGAATCGACCGTATTCCACAGGGAATTGAAGAAAGGAAATGTCTTGGCATTTTAAACACCTAGGTTTTTACATCGCTTTTGCAAAATCCTAAATTCTCATTAATAGAGGTATTACCCCATATAATTCTATAATTCCAATCATCTTTTATTATTTCCATACCTCCATTGCAGGTAACCACATAAAAACATTGATTCATTTAGACTTGGGATTCATGTATAATGTTTAACCTCTCTTTCGTCATGCTCCTACAGGATAGATTAGGATAGTTAGAACTAGATTAGAGTAGTTAGAAGTAGTGTAGATAGGATTTAATACATAGAGGTTAGCTATTTTATTTTGTTGATTTAATTGAATTCTTCCTCCCGCAAGCAATCTATCAACGCATTTAACAATTTAGGCGGTCCATTAAAACCTGTTGGAACTAGCCATTCCAAACGAAAGTAGGTCTAATTGGGGATTACGATCAGGTTAGTTCCCCTTGTTGGTATAGCGAACATTCGCCATGTCAACACCACAATTGCCTATACTTTTCCATCCTCCTCCTAGAAACCTCACACTTCTTCCAACCTCTTTCTCCAAAGTCACTCTGTTAAGGAAAATAAATGACAGTGTGGACATCAACTTTAGTGAAAGTAGATCTCTAAGGGATACTAGGCTTAGCTAACGGGCTCCCACACCCCTCATTCATGACCTTCTACCTTCATCCACTCTCATATACCTATAAGACACCACTTCGATCCATAAAATTCTCTTGGACCCCCTCCTGAAGTAAAACAGGGCCTCTTGTAGCACTTCATATAGCAACCATGTAGTAGTGTTTTCCTCAACTAGTTTTGCTCCCTACATTGATCCTAGCATAGTTAAGTTGAATAATGGCCCCAAAATTATGATCTAATTATTAAGGAAGATTCTAATGCCACTCCAACCTCCTCGTTTCCTCATTGCAACCATGAGATAACAAAACAAAGGTAGAATTAGTATTTTTATTCATAGTTATGTTAAAAAATTGATTCCTTATTTTCAAGAGGGTGTGAGTAAATAAATGACAAATACAAATAGGTTATTGATCTAACTAAACATGCCAATAAAGTAGCATTATCTACATCTACAAATAGACTATACTTTTCCTTTCATGCAATGTCAAATAGCATTTACATTTAAATGAATGACATTTTCACTTTTGTAGTTAGAATCAAGTTCATTTATGCTCTCATGAGAAATTTTCACTGTATTTAGCTGGAGGAGTGGTCCCTGAGAACTTTGATCTGATTTCATGACTGAGTGTGACATGAGTAGAACCTACCATATTGTGCATATAGTATTGTCACCTCTAAGTTTGTACAAACCCTAGGTTGATAATTTGAGTTGAGACGCCTTTGGGAGTTGCAATATTCTTGGTGAAATACTAGGGATCATCAATATTCACAAACCAAAAGCGTATGAGGTCAATGGTAAGGAGAAGTTAGTGTGGATATTGAACAAGAGCTTGTATGGCTTAAAACAAACTCCAAGGAAGTGGTATCTCAAATTTGACAGGTTCATGTATGAGGAAGGTTATAATAGATGTCACTCTGGCCCTTGTGTTTATATTAGAAAGAAAAATGATGGAAGCTATATTATATTTTTATTGTATGTATATGACATGATTGTTGCAGGGTCTAACATGCCGTAAATAAATTTGCTCAAAGGAAATTTAGCAAATTCATGTGCAATGAAGGATTTGGCTGCTAAAAAACAAATCCTTTGTATGAGAATAACTAGAGACATGAAAAATCACAAATTAACATAGTCTCAGAGTGAGTACATAGAAAAGTTGTTGGAAATATTTAATATGAAGAATGAAAAACCAGTTAGTACACCTTTGGCTAGCCATGTCAAACTAAGTAGGGAGATGTGTCCCAAGACTCGGGAAGAGATGGATCCTACGTGTAAAGTTCCATATGAATCAATAGCTGGAAGCTTCATGTATGCAATGGTCTACACAATCCTTGATATTGCAGATGCAGTGGGAGTTCTAAGAAGGTATATGAATACTCCAGGAAAAGAGCATTCGATGGAAGTAAAGTGGATTCTTAGGTATTTGAGAGGTACCACAAATCAAGCATTATGCTTTGGCGGTTCAAACATTACATTACATGGATATGTTGATATAGATATGGAAGGTGATAGAGATAAAAGGAGGAGCACCACAGGATATGTGTTTATTGTACGTGGAAAAATTGTTATTTGGGTTTCAAAACTACAAAACATTGTTTCACTTCCAACAATGAATGTAGAGTAGGTTTTTTCTATAGGGGATTGTAAAGAAACTGTTTGGTTACAAATTATTATGAATTAATTGGGAAAGAAAAAGGAGATGGGTACGTTATACAATGACAACCAAAGTTCCATTCATCTTGCAAATAACTCAAAATTTAATTACAAGGATAAACATATACAACTCAAGTACAATTTCATATTGTCGGTGTTGGAAGATGGACAATTGTAGCTAGAAAAACTACACACTAGCAATAATCCTCCAGATATGTTAAAAAACGTTGTAACCATGGATAAAATGATATTCTACTAAGTTTCAGCAGGTCTTCAAGTATTATGGTGAAGATGAGAACCAACCAGATCTAATTGGAGTGATTTTCCAGGAAGTTAAGCAATGATGGTGCTTATATAATCAGTCTACAAGTGGGAGATTATTAGGTGTGGAGCTTGATTATCTCCCTGATTGTTCAAAGGATTTTTGTTTTAGCTGCATTGGATCCCTATTCCTAATTCGGTGACAACACCTCTGATTTAATTGTTGTTATTGGGTCCAAGGGGGGAGGACAGTGGGGGTTCGGGTGCAACACCCCAGAGCTAAAAATAGATGAAAAATTTCCCTGCAAAATATTGTACTTTTGTAGTCAATTTGGGTTCATTTGGCAGATGATCTAATGGTAGAAGTTATATTAATTTACGGTCTTTTCCCTAAAAGGAAACCCTTTGTTTATATGAGGGAATAGTTTCATAGTTGTGCATGATTATTGTGAACAAGAAAGAGAGATGAGACTGTGTGAGAGAAAAGAGGAAATTACAACAGATTTGTTGTAGGTTGTATCTCTTCATTTTTCTAGATAATAAAAAAGGAAAGACTAGCCGTTTCTCCATGGATGTAGCCCAAAATTGGTGAATCACATATATATTTATCTCTATTGTTTTATGCATTTTTCGATTTGTGTTTCCAATATTTTGTGTATTTCATTGCTCTGTTAATTAATTTCTAACAACAGATTGGAATAAGAGAGGGTTTTGTTTTATTTCGGTGATATTTGATACCACATATCGGTATCAGAGATCCCACATTCAATCACTTGGATTTGATGGTTGGAATATGTTTTTCATGCATGCGTGTTAGCTGTATATGTGTTCATTATGCATGTATTGTGTTAGTCATTGTGGTAGTCGTGTTGTCCTCTAGAGGTTGATGATGTTGATGTTGATACAATTGATATGTTGATTTCATTATATATACATATGTTGTGCTAATCCGGATCAATTTTGTAGAAAAATATAGCCTCCCTTTAACTTCACTAAGGTATACTAAATCATGTTCATATTTGGTTATTGGACATCATATGTTTGTAGGAAGTAGAATATCAAGATGGCTAGAAAAATGTTAGACTACAATTCAAGTTATTCTCCCTACATATTAGATGAACAACATGGTGACGTGTACTCCTTTAACATAGCATATACATTAAGAAGTTTGAAAGCATGGATCAGAAGTTGTAAGGTGGATAGTGGTAGGATCATTCAGTGACAAGAAAGACTTGCTAAATCACAGGAAAAGCAAGAAATTTAATGCACTCATTATTCAGGGTCTATCATATTTTCAGAGATAGGGACTGCTTAGGATCAGTCAAGTATAGGAGGAAAGGACTAATGGCACATATGACAACATGTATCATTCAGGATATAGGTTTGACATGGCTGACATAGTCAAATATGGTATGTTCATGGATACACCTGATAGGAGCAGTAATGAATGTGGGTTCTATTCGAGTTCTAGTTCAGAGGTACAACATCATCATGACCATCGCCATTCATATAAGAGGAGTGAGAAGTAGTACTTTCGATAGGAATTCAATAAAGTAAAGCCTCTTACATTTGATGGATAAATGAAGAAGTCACAAGATGCAGAATATTGGTTGCTTGGCACGAATAACCTTTTTAGATTGCATGATTACTCAGAAAATATGAAATGCAGGATAACAAATTTCAGTCTTAAAGGAAAAGCAGACATTTTGTGGGACTATGTAAAGAATGACAGAGACATTTTAGAAGAGGATATGACTTGGAGAAAGTTAAAGAGACATTTTAAGAAGAAGTATCTATTTGAAATATACCATCATGACATGTTAAATGAGTTCTATAAATTGAAGATGGGATCTATGACCGATGAGGAGTATACTAGTAGATTCTTAGAGTTGTTGAGATATGTGCCTTATCTTAAGAAGGAGAAAGAAAATATTTAGATATTCATACGTGTGTTGTTGGCATCATTCAAATAGATGAATGATTTTTATAAGCCTAGATTGCTAGAGGAAGCCATCAGAAAGTTGAAGCACTATTATGAGCAATCGAAGCGCAAGGTTTCGTCTAACCAAGATTGGAAAGGTAATGAGAAGAATAAAGGAAAGTGGGATGAGAAGAGAGCAAAACCTCAGGATAAAGATCACAAATTGAATGCAACACCATACAAAAAATTCAATGTAGTTGACAAAGGATAGGGATTTCAATCCGAGGATCAGAACAAGGGATTTCATTTTGAGGAGTAGATTAGGATATCATCACGTACACATCAAAGAAGAGGACATGTACAAGACTTTATTCTAGACCAAATATGGGCATTATGAGTTTGTTGTAGTTGCTTTTGGTTTGACTAATGCTCCAAATACTTTCATGTGTTTGATGAATATTGTATTGCATCCATATTTGAAGAGCTTTCTGATAGTATTCATTGATGATATATTGATAAGAGCATGCAAAACATCTTGCAGCAGTATTGAGATTGCTAAGAAATAATTAGTTGTAATAAATTTACCGATCTAACAAGAAATATTACCTAAAAACGAGAACTCTAACAAAAAAAAGCCCAAAAGCATGAAAAAGCATCCTAAAGATGAAAAGTTTTGATGTTGGAATAATGCTTTTTTCATGGTTAATTTTCAATATTTTTTAAAAATGGTAGTAAAAGTCATTTTTTTGCGCAAAAAACACCCTCAAAATGAAAAGTGTTCATGCTCGAATAACATCCCTTTTTTAAGGGTAAATTCTCAACATCTTTTAATAATGACGTTAAATATAAAATATCATGACTCTGGAAAACCTCAAAATTCCAAGGATACTTGATACTTGAAAAATGGTATGATGTTCATGTTATGATGGTTGTGGTATGATATGATGTAAGAGTTACATGGAGATATGTTATAAAGATCAACGAGAAACACATGTTTTATTGGTTTACAAGCGTCATTGAACATCGAGAATAATATCCCCCCAAGGGAAAGGGGATTGTAACAAACCCTGGTTGATTTCTTATGTAAATAAAAAAAATAGACGAAGGTCATGGGACATGTATTCCCAGCTGAATGTTGTGAAAAACATAGCGACGATTATCACTTGTGATTACCTAATGGCTATGGAAATTTGCAAAAGCATTAGTAAAGGAAAAGTGGAAATATTTGGCATTTTATTTATGAAATAAAGAAAAATAGGAGAAAAGGGAGATGAAAGGTCACAAATTTGCATGAGAGGAAAATTGAAGTAAAAGTGAAGGAAACTAAAGAAAGTAGAAGCCTTAATGATAAAAAGTCTCATGAGAATCAGTTCACATCTTTTCTCAGTTCATCCTTTGGCTCTCTCATTCTCTCATACTCTTGTGCACTTAGAGTATTTTTGGAGCACTTTGGCATACATTTTATTTGGAGAAAGAAGGAAAAGGAAAGAAGGAAAGCACAAAGGAATGGGTGGATCAACAACTACAACTATTTTTCTTTGCAGGTAACAGGTTGCATGTGTCATTTCCTTGTTGATTTATGGATGCATGGTATATTCATGTGGTTTTCACGTTATTTGTTATCATGGGCATAGATCATTTTATGGATTAAATTTTTTTTTAGCCTCGCCTTGGCACTTCCTGGATAACCATGGTATTATGAGTTTTTCCACTTAATTTTTTCTGATTGGCACTCACAATTCCTTACGGCTATGAGTTGGAACAAACCCTCTAGAAGTCTTGGAATAGCTTGGGTTGTGTTACTAGGCCTATAAACTAGGTTGGCACAAATGCTTTAGTGCCCTTGGTTGGTTGAGTTACTAGTCCCTGGAGCCAAGTTGGAAAAATAATTGGGAGTCCTGGAAGGTTGTGGGTTGAGTTATTAGGTCCTTGAGCCATGGATAACTTCGGTAGAGACCGATCTAGTTAGTGTTAGTGATGTTCAGTCATGAGGTGGAACCATTTGTTAATGGTTGAGGTTGTTTGGGGTTTTCTCCATGAGATAGCACATTCATGCTTGGAATATGGCATGGGGGTGATTAGCTGAAAGAGAGATTTGGGTTAGCCCAATGTATGGTCAGGTGGTATGTGGAAGACCCTGACTTGGTTGGAATCTTCATATGTTAATAATAACTATTCTTCTATTGTGATTCATGTACATTTTTTGGTAATATGTTGGTGATATTATGGATGGGTTTCCATGTTTTATATGTTTTTTATTTCTTGTTATATGTTGTTCATATGATGTATATCTTCTATGGCTCTTGTCACTAATTATTTATCTATTGATCAGTTGATGAATGTATGGACTAATAAGTGTTGTTGCAACTATGTGGAGAGGGCATAGGGCCTTCTCGGTTATTCCCAAATGAATCTCAGACTTTTATGATAAGATATGCATTAATGGCCTGTAGATTACATGTTTTCCATGTGTTCGATGAAATTTTTGTCATGTTCTAAGGAGTCTAGTTTAACGTTTACCTTCAAATTTGTATTTTTAGCCTTGCTTTTGTGTCATTAATGATTCTGAGAAGTCTCAAGAGGTTTTGGGAAATAGTCTAGAGGTTGACTTAGAATTTAGGGTCAGATATTGAGATCGCACACTGTGAAATAGATAATTTGGGTTATAACCCCACCCAGCCAGACTCATGAGTGCAGTTGGATGCCTTCAACTACATGGATACCTTATCATGTATGTGGTTGTGGGGTAGTTTATGTCAAAAGGAGACTCGGCTCAAGGTTTGGTCACTTGGGGTGGTCTTTTGGCCCCTTAGTGTCTCGTAGGGCTAACAAATGTTGTGAGATGTCAATTAATGGTCCTTTATAGGCCCCACTTCCTTAATTGGAGCTAGGAGGTTGAGTCATGTCATAGTAACTCTTTTTCTCGTGTTCACCCTTACAGACTAGTGAAATTAGGTAAATATGGGAAGGATGGTTACATATACACACATACAAGCCTTAAATTTATTTCCAAGGTATTTATTTCTTTCTTCCCAATTTATTTATGTTGATAGCCATGCCTATTTTAGAGTAGGACTTCCAAAATTTTAATTTAATTATCACTATTTATTAGGTGGATGGTAGAGATTAAACCTACATGGAATATGCCAAAATATACATAGTAGTATTCTCTAATCAAGGGTTACGATTTATCTTCAATTTAGTTATGCTCTCTTAATTAATTTATCTTAAATTAATTAATTAAAGAAATTTACATGAACATATGTCATATTTGGCAAGTGGCGGTAAATCTTCATAGTTAAGAATATTGTTACATGATTTTTAAAATCTCATATACTTAACTCATATATTAATTATTTTTATAAGTAACATTCATAATAATGTAATTTAAAGTTATAATTTAGTTAATTTTTATGATTATTTTTTAATTTGAGCAATCTGAGATGTATCATAGGGTAACAGTTTTGATTTTTAACATGTATTGATACATATATGTGTTTGTTGTTTGTTGGCCATTTAATTTATGTAGCTACACTTGTTAAATTTATTTGTCATATGAATAAGTATCATATGAAATTAGTTATGGTTCTTTGGGCATGTAGTTTTCATAATCCATGGTATTGACCCACTATATTGTAACAAAATCTATTTAGATATCAAGAGTCTGTATGTTAAAGTCGGGTTGAATTTCTATAGTTAAAAATATTATTATATGTTTTCTTAAAATTTATATATTGCACATATATATTAATTATTTTTATTGTTAATTTAATAATAATAATTTTAAACAAAATTATAATTTAGTTCATTTTTATGATTTTTTACTTGATGCTTATTATAGAATTGTGGTATACGGACATTTACCAACCATTATATCTATATATCTATATATATATATATATATATATATATATATATATATATATATATATATATATATATAATCGTTTTTGATATGAAGGCAATTGTGAAATTGATATCTAAATATATTAATCAACAATGAAATATTCAAATATTTATATATATATATGATTTTTTCCCATATAAGGATAATATACCATTATATTACTTGTATATAAAAATATTTTGTTTATGATTGAGAATAAAATATTTTTTATTATAAATATATATTTTTTCTTAAATGTTACATTTATTACATCTCCATCATATTAAAAAGACAAATATTTAGAATGAAAAATATAAACAATCACAATGAAAATCAAATTGTTAATAATTTATAATACTTTCAATTAATTATATATATATATATATATATATATATATATATATATATATAAGGAAATTATAACTAATATAAATATATTTTCTTCATCATTTCTTTTGATGACGATGATGATGATGATGGTTAACGTCAACCGAGACCAAACTTTGGTATATGGGACATAAAGAAATGAATTATTTAGTGTGATTTAAGATTTTATTCCTATGCTCAAAAAGCTTGGAGAGAAGCCTCTCGAGCTCACTATAATTTTGACAACCTAAAAGACTAGGAAAGTCAGTATTGCAACAAAGATTTTGAAACTGATACCTAATGTGGTTGTACATGGTGCACTCTAAGAGGAAGTGATTTTCATCCACGATGTTCGTATTCTCATAGAGATGGCAGAACTTTTCCATCTATGGTATATTAGGAACTACCCAATGACCCATTTCACTATGGAGCTCAGGAGAGTTCGTTCTAATATTGGCTATATTAATTTTCTTCTTTGAGCTAGTTAAAACAGAGAGATACTTTTGATCTTCTAGGGTGGGGTTGATGACCTCCTTATAATATCTTAATTTTCTCTTAGCTGTTAAATCTTTCTCACACCACATTTTTTCTTTGAACTTAGAAGTAACAATATTTTTAGTGTTATTAATGTTTTGCAATGCAACATTCTCATTGATTTCCCAATGGTTTAACCAAGCACTGGTGTCTTTATACCAACCATGTTTGAGCCTTAGGTGGTTTTGGCTAGAATTTAAAGCTAGCTTAGGAAGTCTATGGTCTCCTATGTTATTGAGTTTGTGCTTGTACAATAGAAGCCTAGTCATAGGTAGACTCTCGATATGGGAAAGACCCACTTCTATAAGGAGAATAGGATAGGGTGTGTTGCTTTTAATTTTGAGGTTATACGTTATAAAACGCTTCTCGATTTACTCAATCTTTCTCCAGGATTCTCTAGAGATGCTACAACCCCAATCCTCACATCCATATAAGATAACCAGAGTGACTAAAGTTTCAAAGAGGAACTTCTTTCTATCCCACATTACAAGGTTTTCCATTTTAAAATTATTTTCAAGACCAAAATAAGCTTTTCATCCCCCATTAATCCTTTTCTCAATGCTCTAGTTCTAGTCGAGCTTGTGATGAATATCAATTCCTAGGTACTTGTAGGAAGACACTTCCTCCAAGTTACTATAGTCATACATAAAATTAGAGTAAGTGTCCTTCTTGGATTTAATAATCATAACTTTTGTTTTGTCAGTGTTAACAATCATACCCATGGTAGAGCAGAAATCCTTAAGAAGTATAAGTTGCTTATCAAGATTAGATGAGCACCTTGCCAGAATAGATTTCCCATTTATCCTCCTCCATTATTTTTTGGTATTAATTTATAATTAAAAAAATGAAATTTAAAAACCCAATAGTAATTTCTCTCTTTACTATTATTTGTTAAATATTTTAATTTTACTTCATTATATGACATAATATTTATTTTAATATTATATATTAATATTTTATAATATTATTTTTTTTCTCAACATCCCATAAACATAAATAAATAAATAAAAATTACTTGAATATAATTCTTATTTTCTTTTAATGCTTATTATATTTTAATTATTTCAATTACCAGTAATAAGTAATCATTCATATATATATAATCTGTTTAACTAGTTATAAATTAATTTTACTTTTATTTTTGCCTAACAAAATTGGATCCTCCGCCCATACTGAGCTGTAAAGCAACCCCAAAAAGATTTCGAATGAGTGAACGAGGAGAATAAAACTTTTAATACATCATGTTAGATGTGCCGTGCCATCAAGGCATTGCCAACGACATAGCCAAGTGGACAGAACACAAAATTACATCACAAAATTACAAATAATTGAGCCAATAAGCCGTCCATCTACCCGTGACCCTTTGTGTCGCTAAGTGGCATACGGTTGTCAAGGATAGATATGCAAAATACAAAAATTTGAGCCAATAAGCACTCCAATTACACGTGACCCTTCTTTCTCTGAATGGCATACGGTTGTCAAGGATCATCTTCTCTGGTGTACCACTATAAAATCCCCACTTCATCTCCAGGGATGGAATATGGAGAAGATTGTGAAGATATGGGATATCCTTCTGTAAATCTGAGTGGCAGTGATGAATCTCCGAAAGGAAAGGTTGCATGGGGAGGCGTGTGGTGGTGATGAATATACCTTTGGAAATCTGTGTGGCAGTGATGAATCTCCGAATGAAGAAGTTGCATGGACAGGTTTCATTTCTCCTACCATTCAAGCCCGATTCTCTCTGATTACTGACAAGCAGCTTGCTTCCACTTTATAGAATAACAACAGGGTTCCATTCGTTGACAGGCATAAAAGGCACAAGGTAAGAAGATCGAACTTTACTAATGTAAATCAACATTTTCCTTTTTACATGTTTTTGTCAATCTTGGATTCTGTTCCATTGAAATCTCAGCAGCGTCAATCAACTTGAATTTTTGCGTTTTTCCTGTGCAAACCCTTATGAATCTTTATTTTATACCCCACTTAAAATGTCACAGATACCCATCTAGGTTTTCAATCTTCTAGGAATCTTTTTTAATATCATTGTTTGGTTTATCCGTAAGCTCTCATAAGTGAGAATCTTAAAAAAGGGACTCCTTTCCGATATCTTCTTTCCGGAAATGCAGGATTAGGTAAGAGCAATTGGAGGGAAAATCCTAAACAATCACATGTTCTGTTGGAAAATGCCCGGCTTATCTCTTTCAGCACTCAGAACATTGGATGCACCTGTTCTTGAGGCTAAGCAACCAGCCATATGCTGCCTCGATGGATTTGCACTAAATTTCTTTCCAGCATAGGTAATAAAATATTGGAATTGATTATAATGATTATCCATTAAATTTTAATAGCTAAAGCTCTAACGCTGCTATTTTTCTCTTTGTCCACAGAAATCCATGGGGACAAATGTTAAAGCCGAGAACATCAAAGCATTGGTGCTGCATACTGCAGGATATCAAGCTTCAGCCTGCCAAGGAAAGCTCATGAATGCCCATCTTTAAGGTGAAAAGAGTAATCTTCTTTCAGTCACAGTTCAGATCAAAATCCATAGAATTCTCATAGTGGTAAGATTTTCCGTTAAGGTCTTCAAGAATCAACATGGAGGAATACATATTTGGCTCATAATATTCTACTCCTTTCGAGTGGTAAGCTGGGGTTTGTCTTCGGACCTATCCACATATCAAATTCTTGAGAATTTGTTAGTGAAGTAATCTCATTGCATGTTCTGCTTGGCCAGTTGGTGATATTTTCTGAGTCACGTGAAGCCAGAATTTTATTGGGTGGATAATTTGTTGAAGTGAATCAACGTGAGGGGTAGTTTGATAGAGATGCTCTTGGACGATAGCTACGTAAATGTTGCATGCGTTTTAAAATTTCTTTCGTTTTGTCATACGCAATCTTCACTAATCTACATAATAATATAGGGAGAAGTTTTAGTGAGTCCAATCTCTTCTGATTCTTATCATGTTTAAGTTATGATTTATATCATGGTTAAATGGTGTTTTGAGGTTTTATTTTAAGTTAATCAATGCCCAGTTTTTTTTCCACGTTTCTCGAAAGGCCTTCCAACACGTTAGATCAAAGTGTGTGAAGTTCCTTACAAAGCCATCCACGTATCTATACTTTTCTCATATCTCACTAAAACTGAAGTAATAGCAATTACAAAAAGTGTTGGTATAGTTTTTGATTAAGTCTTGATTAGCGGGTGTGATGTTCCTTACAATGTCATTCACGTGTCTATGCTTTTCTCATATCTCACCAAAAATGAGGTATAGGTTTCTGAAAAGACTTGCTCCATCGTACTTAGGGAGTCTCTACACAGATGAATCTCTCATAGCTCACGTCAAAAGAAGCAATAGCGGTTATAAAATATGTGGGTATAGGTTTTCGAAAAGTCTTGCTCCAGCCGACTTAGCTGTCGTTTATTTTAGAGTCTCCACACACATGCGCTTTCGTTTATTCTTTTGGATCTATATTTTGGCTTTTTTTATCCCACTTGAGAATATTACATGTTTTATGTTTTAAAGAGATTTTGTATACAAATGTTATGTATTCGAAGTTTAAAATATATGTAACTTTAATCACTTTGTTATGTAATTGACATAAATACACATATCAGATACGCAATTGATAATAGTTATTCATTAGAGGGATAAGTTTTCGGTGATGTTATTATTTCAAAAGGATTTTAAAATATTTGACCAAAATCACTATCACAAATACAAACTCCATATGAAGATAAAGGTTGTGGTGTAGTGATTGAAATTTTTTTAGACTTTAGTGCTTTATAAACAGGAGTAACTGTACTAAGGTTTTAAAGCAACAATCAATATTTCTTTGTAGTTACTCTAAGATGACAAGGCCTTTTGTAGTTGGAGATCTCTAAGCTTGCTCTATAAAGTATTAAATTATTTTTAATTTCTCTATAGAGTATTAAATTATTTTTAATGTGGACAAGGATTATTGAATCTACTAATCAAATCATGTTTGAAAAATATTTTTCCTTCTTACTGTTTGATGTTGAATCAAAATTCAAAATTAGTATTCACATTATCTTACCAATGTAGAAAAATGGGACGAGGTCTTCTTAAGAATAGTTGGGAGAAGATTTAAGGTTGTTCTATGATGTTCCATCACTAAGGAAGGTATCTTCTAAAAAGAATTTGGGTTCTTGACAAGCCCTATGGACATTGGAACATTCTAATAATTAATTGAGTAATGTCATTTATTCTTAGTAACCTATGCAGGTGAACCACCATGTTTAAAGTTGTTGGACTCAAAATCTTGGAAACATATCATGACATGTTCTTTTTTCCTCCTCATTAAAAAATATAAATTTTATTACATGCCACAAAATTTCTTATGTAGATGTGTATGTGCATTTCAATAAATTTACCAATGTAGATAAGATAAGCAATTTCATATGGTATTCTACCACAACACATTTATTTAGTTAGTCACAAAAAATAAAATAAAACGAGTGGTATATTCATAGAATATCCCATACACAAAACTAGAAACCATAAAAAAGCCCTATATGCCATGAAATCTTGCCTACACAACAAAATGTTTAATATCCCATTGACTTTCACCATCAGAGAGTGTCTATGAACCACTTTTCTCAGTTTGTACCTCTCTAGCATATGCATGGAGTTCCTTGTTAAATGAGTAATTAAATCATCCTAGAGTAGACAATCTACTAATATTACAATAGTAAGGAGTGATATACCTTTCTTCAATATCTATGTATTATGAATCGACCATATTCCCTAGGGAATTGAAAAAAGGAAATGTCTTGGCATTTTAAAGACCTAGGTTTTTACATCGCTTTTGCAAAATCCTAAATCCTCATTAATAGAGGTATTACCCCATATACTTCTATAATTCCAATCATCTTTTATTATTTCCATACCTCCATTGTAGGTAACCACATAAAAACATGGATTCTATAGCACTTCATTTTCTTCTAGTTTTTTTCAATAAAGAGCATTTTTTATTAATTCATATGGATCACCACCTTGAGAAAAATATCCGAATAAATAATGATTGAATTCTTAAAACTCATAATAAAGATGATTATTGTTTTCAATAAATACCTCATAAAAAATTTAAATATATCTTCTCAATAGAAACAAATTTGATTAATTATACCATGAACAAGCAATGTCAAGTAATCTATCATTAAATAATATTTCATAAAATTCTACCAGCATCCTTGGAATATATAAGAAAATTTTAAGTTATAGGCTTGAAATTTTCCTATTTAGTAGATCCCATTCCATATTTATTAGTGTCAAAAACCTCTTAAGGTAGCAATTAATCTTACAAAACTAAAAACTTGTCTTGGTACTTCTCTTATCACTTCATCCATGCGGATAATATTTGGTTGAGAAAAAAATTATGCACCTTGTATAGGCAATGTGTTACACATAGATGTAATATGATTGTGGCATATGACGAAAATATTATTGCTTAAAAATATAAAAATAATAATACAATTATTTTACATCTATCTTCATTGTATGCCTACGAAATATCCATAAGAACCAACATACTCCAAATACAAGCTCTTTTCTTGGCTTAAAGATTTACAATAAAGTTTACACCTCAATAGATTTCTCTTGGTGCTTCATAAAAATGAAAGTGAGATATATTAAAAATATTTATAATAGTTTACACCAACTTAAATTCTCAAAAAATATACTAATGTAACTATCATAATTTATATCTTATTTTTTTTTACTTGTGCATGATTGTCAGTCACACTTCAATTGGGATAAGATGATTAATACATGTGAGTTAATTAAAAAATTAAGTTTCACTGTATCTTTAAATTGTAGCTTCAATAAAATATGGTGTCATGTAATTATCATTGTTATTATAAACTACATATAGTTTACCATCTTATTAGATTACAATTTATTTTACTTTGGATTTAATATTATTTTCTCAATTAACTTTACAAAAATACTAAATGAGAAAAAAAAAACATATATAACATTATAGCAGGGCATAATTCCTTTTTCTTAGCGAGTGAATCCTATGGATCTATGCCTTCGAAACAACAACTAAAATTGAACCTCCAACTACTATAAAATTATGTTACAAATTACCACTAACTGACACATGATAATCATAAACATAATACATTTACAAATTAAAACTTACTCACGCATAATAATCATAAACATAATACAATAAAAATAAAAAATAAGAAGAAAAAATGAATCCATACATGTTGGTTGATTTGAACAAAATGTGGAAGAATGTGTTATTTGTTTTTTATTCCAGCTTTTGGATTTAGGTGAGTTCATTATCACGGAAATTACAGACCGCAATTTGCGAGATGTATGTGAATATTAGAGCATATTAATAGTGGAGAAGAAAAAATGAATCCATACATGGTTGATTTGCACAAAATGTGGAAGAATGTGTGTTTTTTTTAATAAAGGCTTTGGATTTAGGTGAGTTCATTATCACGGAAATTGCAGACGACAATTTGCGATATATATGTGAATATTAGAGCATATTAATAGTGGTTTATTTATTTATTTATTTTTATTTTTTAACATTAATTTTAATTGATTTTAATAATTATTTAGATAATATAGGTTGCGATAGAAAAGAAGTGGGATGATCATGTTATATGTTAGTGAGAGGAAAGAATAATGAAATGTTAATAGTTAAATGTTAATTATATATTAAATGAATGAGGTTAAAAATGAATTATGGTTTAGAATTTTTTATTTTGTTTAAAATAGGTATTTAAGTGTTGCCTAGTTTTAGGTCATCATCCTTTTTCATAGTGTTAGGTCTCTTTTTTCAATGGATTCTTTTATTTTTCACATTAGATAGTGGCCTTCTTTATGAATTAATTTAGCATTTTCGATATAAATGTACTGCAAGTAGGAGCACGTGTGTCCAATAAGGGCAGATTTTTGTGACCTATTCCTAAATATATGAGTTATATGTTCTTTTAATGTTATGGCAACTCACGTACTTGTTTCACCAATGTATTCACTTTCGCAAGAACAAGGAATTGAGTATACTCTTTTTTGTTTTCTTGGATCGATTGTGTCTTTAATAGATTCAACCAAATAATAGTGTTTGGGAAGGTGAAAGCCATTTACTCCCAACACTATAAAAAAATTGGTTTAATATGTTAAAGACTCAATCAATCCAAAACAACAGAAAGGAGTATACTCAATTCCTTGTTCTTGACAAAATTAATACATTGGTGAAATAGGTAGGTCAATTGTCAGAAGATTAAAGAACACATAGTTGATATATCTAGGAATAGGTCAAAAAAACTTGCCCTTGTTGAACAGGGGTGCTCCTCCTAGTATTACATTTGTATTTGTATTGAAAATGCTAAACTAATTTATAAAGAAAACCACTATAAAGAGAAAAATAAAGGAAACCATTGAAATGGAAAAGAAACATAACACTATGAACAACGATAATAACCTAAAACTAAATAACACTTGGAAGCCTATTTTAATCAAAATAAAAAATTATTCAAAAATTATAAACTATAATTAATTTTTGACCTCATTCATTTCACATGTAATTAACATTTAACTATTACCATTTCATTATTCCTTCCTATCACTTCCATATAACATTATCATCCCACTTCTTTTCCATTGAAACCTATATTATCTAACTAATTATTATAATTAAAATTATTAAAATCAAATTAATAAAAAAATAAATAAATAATAATAATAAATCAATAAATAAATTTGAGCTTTTTTCTCACAAACTACTAATATGCTCTAATATTCACATTTATTAAATTGTAATCTGCAATTTCCTTAATGATGAACTCATCTAATAAATCTGAAACCTTGAATAAAAAACAAATAACCTCTTCCACATTTGTTTCAAATAAATAATAATAAATTTAATTTCATTCCAAATAAAATGCATCAATTAATAGAAAGAGATAAAAACTAAAACGATGTGCCATCTTCATCCGAAGTTCATTAATTAAAACATTAAACGACAATATTACTCAATTTACCTTTAAATGATATCTCATTTAAAAAAATAAAAAATTAACTAATATTCTAAAAAAAAAAAATAGAACCAAAGCTGCGTAATGTGTGTAAAAAATACCGTACATCATAAATCCCATTTCATCTGGTGTCAAGAACTTCTTAGCATATTAATAGATAAATCCTACTAAAGTAAAGACTTTCTTCTGGTTCTTTTTTATTTATCAATTCACATGTATATAAACATGAGCCGAAAGGCACTTACTATACGTGGTGCGAAGGTGCAACCGGTGATATCACGATATATGTCAAATCAAAATATTATTTAAAAATATAATCATTTACTTTCCTGTGTTTCTTCTTTATTTATCAAATCATAGTTCTATATAAACATGAGTCAAAAGGCACTTACTATACAAACGTGAGTCGAAAGGCACTTACTATAGGTGGTGCGAAGGTGTAACTCGTGATATCACGACATATTTCAAAACAAAATATTATTTAAAAATATAAAATTATTAGAGTAAATTCAATTTCATTTCTTATTTATTAAATATTAGAAAAAAATAAATTATACTATATATTAGTTTAGTTATATAAATTAAAGATCTGACACATGTTTATATATTTATAATAAGCATTATCAAAATATTTATTAAGTGATATATGGTTAAAATAATATATTTTTTTATTATAAAAACTCGTTAAATTATATATTTATTTTAAATTATTTTTTTTTAACATGGTCGTCTACTCTTGTATTATAAAAAACTGCATTAAGCAGGAGCTGTTACATAGGATGCGAGAAGAAGAAGGTGGGAAGAAGTCCAGAATAGGGTCGCAGCCCTTGGCTTCTGAGAGTTTAACTTAAAGAGAATATGTTGGAATAGATAACGACTATACTGTCTGACAAAAAGGCCGGCTAGGAGACAAACTTTGCTTGACATATAAAAATTAACCAAAACTGATTAACTGTGTCTTCCTTCTGGTCTTCCTTCTGATGCTCCTTTTGGCTTGCCTTAGTGGATGCCTCTGCTTGCATACTCTCTGTAATATTCTTTATGTGGGCGATGGCCTCCTCCAGGTGTTGGCACTTTTCCTTGAGGCTCTCTATCTCTTTCTTTTGTTTTTCTAGCTTTTTCCGCTTGGACCTGCTGTCAGCTTGGAAGTCATTTCTGAGCTCGTTGTGGTGTTTGACAAACCGTGCTATCATAAAGCAGTGTTCTTTACAGAGAGTACAGGTGTTATTTCCGAGCACTCGGTCCAACGTGTTCTCTTGCTGCTCCTGACCCTCCTGAACTTCTTGCTGCTGTCTGCTCTCTGAGGGCTCTGCCATTGCTAAGAAAAGGTGAGTTAGCAAACAAATAGCTTGAGAGTGGTCCGATTTATACCTGAAGGCTGTGAAGGGAGCGAGCTCTTCGTGATTGCTCTGCTGACTGCCTCGCTTGATGCTGAAGAGGTCGTGCGAGAGAGACAACAGTGTCTTGAGAGCGCACTGTTTGCTTCTGCTGGTGGGAGCAAAACTGCCCCTCTCTGAGCGCTCAAATTTGCAAGTCTGATTCTGAAGAAGCAGAGAAGTTCTGTGGCGATCGGGGGAAGGGAAGTCTATATAAAGGAAAGCGGGAGGCCAGTCATGATGGAGATGCGGATTATTTTTATTTGTGAGGGATGAGTGCATATCCTATTCCAGATTCGTGGTGCAGTCAGAGAGGAGGCAGAGGGGACATTTACCTGAAATTGCAGGGGGGAGGTCACGAGAAGAAAGAGGATGCATTGCTCTGGGAGCGATGGATAGAGGGAAAGACAGCGTAATGGAGGCGTAGTGAGGATCGAGGAGGGAAGAACTAATGAAATGACTGCTGTTAGGTCGAGTTCTGGGGGTGCTGATCGGATGAGCTGTCTGACAGCTTGATCTCCTACGGGATTGCCTTTTCATAAAGCCTTTCATTCTCTCGAACTTGTCCTTGTTGCCTGTTGACTGCCTTGTTTGCTAAGGAATCAGCTTCTGTATTGCTTTCTCTTAGCACATGAAGGAACGTTGTGTTGCCCATGTGCCTGAGATTGTCAAGAATCCTGGTCTTGATGTTGTTAAGGCCAGCCTTAATGAACTCTTTACCTGTGGTCATGGCGGCGATGATGATGGCCGAGTCCCCTAGAATTATTACATTCCTTAAGCCCGGACTAGACAAAATTGAAGTGCCCAGGAGGAGGCTATAGGCTTCAGCAGCGTTATTGGAGGCATTCCCCAATCCCCATTCGTAGCTGAGAATGGTTTTCCCATTGTGATCTTTGATTATACCCCCTACTCTGGCTTTCCCGGGGTTGTTCTTCGAAGCGCCATCAAAGAGGAGGAAAGAGCGCTTCTGATTGAGGATCCATTGATATATCTCATCTTTGGATCCTCTGAGTTTCCAATTGGGCCGATTCTGATGAGTTTTGGCCTAGGGGGGGTGAATTTGAGAGTGGTTAATGTTGAACTTATTGTACCAGTTTCTCTCTTCTTGAGCCCAGCTCGTCTAGTCTAGGAGAGCTATGTAGTTTGCACTAATAGCTTCAGAAATACTGGCGATTGTCTTTGCAAGGATATTGGCCATATTAGGCTGTTTGTTGTTGAATACAGGATTGTTTCTGGCTAGCGAGAGGTTCCAGCAAAGGGTGGCAGGGATGCATTTCCACACTCTGATTAGATTGTTCTTGCCTTTTCTGGAGAAGGGGTAACCTTTCTTCCAATTTTTCTGGAGATTGTAGACCTGATCAAAGCTTTCTCGGGCTTCCATGGGACTTGTCAGCTGCTTCCAACAACTCTGAGCGAAGGGACAGAGTAAGAGGGTATGTTGGATGGACTCCTCCTCTGCTCGGCAGAAACAACAAATCGAGGGGCCTTGAATTCCTCTCTTCCTTAAGTTCTCCGCTGTAAGAATTTTCCCTTTTAAAAGAGTCCAGTTAAAGTGTTTCACCTTTGGAAGGCATTCTGACTTCCAAGCAGCTGTGTGGAGATTCCAGTTTGCTGTGGGAGTTATGTTTTGCAAGGATTTGTATCCTTCTTTCACCGTGAAGTTCCCTCCACAGGTGTCCCAGATGTATCTATCTTCAGTCCCCATGTTGGTTGGAGCAGAACTAGAGAGAGAATGTCTTAGATTGAGCCATAGCTCTCTGAGGTCGGGGGGGGTTGCAAATCCTTCCAATCGAGCCATCTGTTTTGATTCCAGGAAGATATGTCAAACAGGGTGGTTAACTTTCGTTCCTCCATCCAATCTTGCAGTGGTCGGAGGCCTTGGAGAAGGTTTCTCGGATTTGAGCCCATTATTCTGTCGGTCCATATCTTGGTATCCCTTCCATTACCTGGGAGTTTGGAGGCATTTTCTTTAAAGTGAGGCAGAACTTTTTTAATAAGTCTCCACATCGGGGTGCAAGGCCTGTCCACAATTGGTTCGATGAGTATGTTGGAGTTCGAGCCTCTGAGGTATTTTCTTTTTATAGTCTCCACCCACCACGATCCGTTCCCTGAGAGAATCTTCCAGATCAGTTTGAGCCCCAGAGCCTGATTGGAAAGACTTGGAATTTTTAAGGAGAGGCCTCCTTTTTCATAAGGGAGAGTGACCTGATCCCAATTAACGAGGCTGAATTTCTTGGATTCCTATTTTCCTCCCTGCCAGAGGAAACTTCTCATAATAAGTTCCATATGTTTGTGGATGCTGGCTGGGGCCATGATTACCGCGTATTGGTAAATTGGGAGGCCTGAAAGAACAGCCTTGATGAGGATAGTTCTGCCGGCTAAGTTGAGCCAAGAGGCTCCCCAACTCTGGAGGAGACCTCTCATCTTTTCTATATGTTTTGTCCAGACCTCAGCTTTGATAGGTTCTTTTTCCAGAGGCAAACCCAAGTAAGAGAAGGAGCTCCAATTTCTTTGTATTGGAATGTCCAAAATCAGGGATATTCTTTGTTGAATATGGAAGGAAACATTCCATGTATAAATTTTACATTTCCTGTTGTTCAGTTTGCCCCCAGAGGCTGAGAGGAAGGCATCCAAAACTCTTTTGAATCTCCTTGCCATCAGACTGGAGGCTCCCCCGATTAAGAGAGTATCATCCGCGAAGAGCGAGTGATTTATCTCCTTTATCCCTCTTTCAATGCTTATTCTCGTAATCTCTTTGTTGCTGCGAAGATGATCTAGATGAATGCTCAAGGTCTCAGCCATAAGAATGTAAAGGAAAGGGGAGAGAGGGCAGCCTTGTCTCAACCCCCTGGAACTTCTGAAGTACTTGCTAGGACGACCATTGATCAAGGGTGCGGTCCAAGGATTGGAGATACAGCCATTGATGATGCTGATAAAGTTGGAAGAGAACCCAAATTTTTTTAGAGCTGCTCTTAGAAAAGAGTGATCCACCCGATCGAATGCGTTGGCCATATCCAGTTTGATTATCATTCCGCGCTCTCCTCTATTAAGGCTGCTGTGTATGGCTTCCTGAATTAATATGACGTTGTCTGTGATTTGCCTGCTTGGGACAAAGCCTCCCTGGTTTTCAGAGACTAAAAGAGGGAGAAATTTCTTTAGCCTATTGGCGATTATTTTTGTTATAATCTTGTATGAGACATTGCAGAGCGAAATAGGGCGAAATCTGTCAAATGAGGTGGGGTTTGCTTCCTTAGGAATTAGAGCAATGTGGGAAGATTTTGTGTTTTCTCCCAGCTTGTGATTTCTGAAAACATTCTTTATCATTCTCACAAAATCCTTTTTGATTGTTTCCCAATGTTGCCTGTAGAAAGCTACCGTATAACCGTCCGGGCCCGGAGCCTTGTCTTGCTGCATGCTGAAGGTTGTCGCTCTGATTTCCTCTTCAGTGAGGTCTTGTTCCGGCTCTTTATTATGATCCTCTGATAGTTTGCTCTCTGTTATACTGAGGAAATCAGCGCTATCTATTTGTTGAGGATCTGCTGAGAGGAGGGCCTTGAAGTGATTATAGGCTGCGTTTTTTATTTCTTCTTGGCCCTTCAGCACTTTCCCATCAGCCTCGATTTTGTCTATTTGATTGCCAGCTCTTCTAATTTTGATGTTGTTGTGGAAGAAAGAGGTGTTTTTGTCCCTAGCTTAGCCCACTGATTTTGGATTAGAGTGCGGAAGTCTTCGTGGAGGTCCCAGGTTTTATTGTATTTGAAGGGGAGTGGCCCCAAATTTATTCCTTTGTCCAAAATGAGAGACACTGGCTTGTGATCCGAAGCTGAGCCATGAATTAAATGGCTCCTGATGGACTGAAAATTTCCTGCTACTTCTTCTTGAATTAAGAACCTGTCTAGTCTCTCCTTGATATTTTGAGATCCTGATCTTTTATTGGTCCATGTGTATTTGCCATTTGACAGAGGGGTGTCGATCAAGTTGAAAGACTGAATGATGGATTCTAGCTTGTCTCGAGAGGGGTCTGCATGGTAATTCCCACCATATTTTTCCTCCACCTGTCTTATTAAGTTCATGTCTCCCCCAAGAATTATCCCGCTGTTTTGAGCAGCGAGAAGATCCACCTGTCTTATTAAGTTCATGTCTCCCCCAAGAATTATCCCGCTGTTTTGAGCAGCGAGAAGATCTGCCTCTATAGAATTCCAACAGCTAGCTTTGTCCTTGTAGTGATTTGGGGCATATATGTTGTAGATGCGATAAACTTCCTGAGTGCTTTTGTTTTTCAAGTCTGCTCTGATCCACCAGTTGCATAGGTGTGAGTTGGTGATCTCCCATTTGTTTTTGCTCCATAATGTTCCTATACCTCCTGATGCCCCATCTGAGCCTTTTGATAGACCTGTAAAATTTTTGAATTGTTGGGTTTGATGAAGAAAGTCCTGCTCGGTGATTTTGGTCTCCTGGATTAGAAGAATGTCTGGTTGTTCCTGATTTAGAAGATCCTTGATTGCTTTCAACTTTAAGGAAGAGCCCATCCCCCTATAGTTCCAAGAGACCAAGATCATTATTTACCGTTTTTTGGGTGGGATCCGGACTTCTCCTTTGCCTTTTCTCCACTCCCTTTTAACTTCCCTAGATATGAATCCATAGGTTGCTATGTTCCGGTTGCCATCTCCTTAGCGGCTATTTCATCCCTGAGTTCTTTGTTTGTCTTCCTACCCACTTTTCTCGGGGGGTCTGAGGGCTGGTTGGCTTCTTTCGCTTTGTTTCTAGTGAGGATTCTTTCAATGGTGGGAGGGGGGGATCGAGCGGGGAGAGGCTGGGCGAGGGGACTGGGGGGGGGAGGACGGATCTTCAGCGGATAAAGATTCAAAAGGGTTGGAGGATGAGGGGAAGGCTGAGTTAGAGGGAGGAGGAGGGGGGGGGGAGGCTTGTTGTCGGAGGGGTTTTGAAGCTGGTTCCCTGGTTAAGGGAGGGATTTTTTCTTTTTACATGTTCCCATGAAGCCTCTGCACTTTCCTCATTATATTCTACTTCATTTGCTTTTAACTTGCTACATCTATTGGTGAAGTGGCCATACTCGTGACATACCTTGCATTTGAAGGGGAGCTGCTCGTAATCCAGCTGCTGAATGTGCATCCATTGGTCCACCTTTATCTTTATAGCTTCTGGCAGGCCTTTCCCTAGGTCAACTTCGACGCAGATCCTTGCGCACGCGTGCATGTTCTCCCTTGGCTCAGATCTGTCAATGTATTTTCCGACTGCATTACCTATTGCTTTTATTGATTCATCCCCCCAGCAGTGAAGCGACAAATGAGGGAGCCGCACCCAAACAGGAACTGCATTTGGGATATCCATTTCCGGATCGAAGTCTGGGGTCCATCTGTTCAAATAGAGTCCTCTTGTGTCCATGAAATAAGGTCCATTGCGGAAGATGAGATTCTTGTCTTCTTTCGACTCAAACAGAAAAGTATAGTATCCGCGTCCGCAGAATCTGATGGTGATCTTTCCTTGAATCATTGCACTCCAGTTACGCTCCACCCATTTTTGGACTGATCTCGGGAAAGGCCAAAGGCCGGTAAACTGGCCTACAAGGCCTCTTTCTGCAAGAGCTATTGCCGATTTCCTTGGAAGGGATGGAGGGAGATTTACCTCAGGGATTTCATCTAGCTTTTTGATGAACTTAGTAACTGAGGGGCGTGGTCTATCGTCTGAGGGTTTAGAAAAGAGAGAGGCAAAGATTTCTTCATGGTTCTCTGAAGCTGGAGGGGGGGAAGCGGTCCCTGCCATTGCAGGCCCGCTGGGAGCGACGGGAGATACAAAACGACAAGCACGGGAGAGGGAGCTGGGTCCTCGAGGGAGAGGCCAGTGCAAAACGACAAGCACAGAGGGTACGAGGCTCAGAGGCCCGACCAGGCAGGGCCTGGAGGGCGAAGGCAGTGGTGCACGGGAAGGTCACGAGCTCTAGCAGCCGCAGCGATACCACGGGTTCCAGCTCGAGTTCCCTTTTTTCATTTTAAATTATTAGTACTATTATTATTAAACAAATATTTTTTTTATAATTTAAATATTTAAAAAGGTATAGAAGAATATTATATTGGAAGAATTTGTCATTGATGTTAAAGAGTGAATCTGCCCACATTTTTTAGGTTTTTTGCATCTAAGATCAAGTGAATTTGGATGGAAGGACACTCTAGATTGGTAACCCTCATTATGTCATTTGTTTTTATAGGAGGCACACCATGTGTGTTTTTTGGTTGGAGAGATATTGATGTTTGAATTTTGATGCCCCAAATCGGTGGATGTAGCACCACCTATTGCCCCACAAATTCATCGTATCATTCTTTCATTAATGGAGGTCAAAATTATAATTTACTCTAACATAAACTCATGTGCCCTAATCAACCATGAAAGGATATTACATGAAATATAACAATTGATTTTATAGAGCATTTGTGCCTTTGTATTGGGGGATATATTTTGATGAAAAATGACATAATATATTGGGCATATAATAGGGGTTAAAGGGTTCTTATATTGGTAGATATAAAAAATGGAGTTCAAAGTTAATGAAAATATATAAAGGGGTATGAAAAATGTTAATGAAAAATCGATACGTGTAATATCTAATGAGAGTATGGGTTTTTTAAATGGGGAAAATTTATTGTTTTGTATTGGTAAGGGGGTAATTAATGTCATTTTTAGAGGTATTTTGCAATGTGTAGTCAAATTAAGAGTATTGTTTATTATGCCATGAATGCACATGATATGTTAGAGGTTCATTGAGTGACACCCTGTGTTTGAGCCTCCTCTAAAGAGTATGGCTCATCTCCTTCAGGACAACTTTGATATAGATGTCTCTTCAAAAAGAAAACGTATTTTGTTTAGTTTGGCTTAAACATAGGTCCCCCTTCAAATGTGTATATTTATCCCTCTTGTGGCATTCAAATGTTAAACAATGTGTGTGACATGAGGAAACAGGAAAGCTAGATGAGTATGAGGTGTGGGCCATACGAAATATCTCAATAAAGCCAAAACTCAAGAAGATTTTTTATCTTGCTCTTTTTATGTTTTTCTCTGGTGGGCTTTTGAGCATACTAAATTGGTTATGAGGCTTTAATTTGCTCTCTCTGAGGAAAAATATTTTTCGCCCTATTCATCATATTTGGTGGGAAGAATATAGGCCCATTCTAAGCCCTAACCAAGATTATCAATGACACTTTCTAAGTTTAAAACATACCTCTTTAAAGACAACGTATTAGATGATTAACTCATTGCACAAAGAACTAATATGAGGCCTAGTTTCGTTGATTTGAGGTAGACCTTCAGTGGTTGATCTAAAAATTTCTAAGGTATATTTCAATGTTCTTGATAAATAGTCCCAGTCTAAGAAAGGTTTGAATCTATGAGGCCTCCTAATTAGAAGAAAAATTGAGGTTAGTTTGTATCTTGTTTTGGTAATTGAGAAAGTCCTTCTAAAGGAGATCCAAGGCTCCCTTTTCCATGACTTATTTCAAGTTTATCTGAAGTAATTTTTGGTTCTGGTTAGGGAAGCCTTGAAGCCACCTTCAAAGATAATCTTTAGATAATTTCTTGTGTTTTTTCAATCTTATTTGAAAAAAAAAATTGTGGCAGATCAATTTAATGTTTAGGGAAATTTAGAGTCATCACTTTGAAGCACTTCTTGAGGTTGTCTATGTAGCAAGCCTTAATATCATTCTTGTAGAAGGTTGGAGTAGAGATTGGTGCATGTAGAGGCCTTAAAGTAAAATCATTGAAGAAACCCCCTGATGAAGTCGTGGAGTAATCTTTTGGGCAAACCTTGAAGAGCTTGAGAGGCTAATCAAAGGTAGAGTAAGGGCACTTGTATTGATGATCTTTGGTATGGATTTTATTTTTGAACTATATAGAGATTGATTTAATGCAACGTGAAATTTGGACATGACAAAGGGGTAGGACTATAGCTCTAAATAACTAGTATTTAAATGTTGTTGTAATCAGGTCATTGTCCTTGGTATGAGACCCCAATATTTGTTTTTTATTTTTTTATTCTATAGTATGGTGGGGTGGTGCTAGGCAATGAAGTTGTACCTTCCTTTCGGATGTTGTCACTGCCTTCTAGCGGGAGCTAGTAAATGTGGAAGTTGTAGCTTCCCTTGCAAATTCAATAAATTCTCTCTCTCTCTCTCTCTCTCTCTCTCTCTCTCTATATATATATATATATATATATATATAGAGAGAGAGAGAGAGAGAGAGAGAGAGAGAATTTATTATATATATATATATATAGAGAGAGAGAGAGAGAGAGAGAGAGAGAGAGAGAGAATTTATTATATATATATATATATATATATAGAGAGAGAGAGAGAGAGAGAATTTATTATATATATATATATATATAGAGAGAGAGAGAGAGAGAGAGAGAGAGAGAGAGAGAGATTCTTCACATGAAGATTTACCTCCACTTTACCATGAATTTTCTTAATCTGTAAATAGGATTTGTTACAATATCATGAGAAAATACCATGGCTTATCAATACCAGATGTGCCCAAAACCCATAGCTCATTTTATATGACAGTTTTTAATTAATTAATTTAATTAAAAGGGAAAAAAGTACATAACTACTTTGAAGATAAATCTCAACTTTTAATTTCTGTAAACTACTATAAATATTTTACAATATATATTAAAAGTAAATCCTTACCATTTATTTAATAATTATTAATAATTAAGTTGAAATTATAAAAATCCTATATCAAAATAAATATGTCTATCTACCTAACAAATCTTTTGAAAAAAAAAATATTTATAAAACTTATACTCAAGAAATTTAATTTTTTCGATCTTTCATACATTCATAATTAAGATGAACTTATATAATAGCTTACAACTGATTTACTGTTAACAAACTAATATGGATGATAATTTATGACTTTCCTTTGGATGTTATTCGTTCAACAAACTAATATGGACGATAATTTATGACTTTCCTTTCGACGTTATTCGTTCCAGGGTGAATAAATAATTTATTATCAATACATCATTATGAATTATGTTAGGGTGTGGCACTATTATTATAATGTAAAAGCGGACTAAAAATAGTCAATAATAAAATATATTTTTTTCCTATTAATAAATATAACAAAATTATATGATAATGTAGAAAATATATATAACAAAATTATATGATAATGTGGAAAATGTTTATAACGATACAAAATTGCATGATTGCTTTTTTAAAGGAAATTTGTGTGATATGCCTTAAGTGTTACCTACTTCATAGATCGCATTTCATTTGGTGTCAAGAAAATCTCATAGCAAGATTAATAAATCAATACTCAAAGGTAAAACCTTAGCCTCTCTTGTTCTTTTATTTATCATTTCATAGTTGTATGTAAACTTCGGTTCAAAGGAGCTTACTGTAAGTATAGAGAAGGTGAGTCGTGTGAAGATGTAACTAATGGAAGTGAAAAAGAGTTCATCTAATTTTCAGAGTTAATTTAATTTTGTTTATCTCTATTAAATACGAAGAGAATTAAATTACATATAAATTATTTTGAAAAAATAAATAATTATTGGTAAAATTTAGATGTTAAGGTATTTAATTTTTCTCAATAATCTATAGAGTTAAACTTAAGATGACATTATAGTTTATTATTAACTTAATATTTAAAAATTTATATTTTATAATTTTGTATTTTTTTAACTAAAAAAATTAGATAATTGAGTTAGGTTTGAATCAATTTTAATGATTACTATTATACTTTCTAAATATCTATTTATATCTTTTTAGCAAACATACCTCGATCAAAAAATTTCAGCTTCAAACCTCCTCACGCATAAAACTTATTTTGATATTCCAATTAAATACCCTAAAAACTCTTCTTATATTAGTTCACGAAATGAGTAAATAATTTATTATCAATAGATCATTCAAACATGTTTTTATTAAATACCATATCAATGGTTTGTTATTTTTATGTCCTATGTTTTAATACAATTATTATATGTGAAACTGATTAAAAAATAAATGATATTGAAATATTGTTTTTCCGATTATTAAAAATAATAAAATTATATGATAAAGTATATATATAGATATATTTATAATATTGTAAGTGTTTTTTCATTTTTACGTTTCGAAAAACATCAAATCAATATAATTCCAACTTCGAGCCCTTGTGTACCTAGCAGCTAACAAAGCGTTTGCAAACCAAAATATTCTAACAACCAATGATTTTAAGTATAGTAAAATAATAGCCATAATATGTAATTACACTCAAAATAAAATGCATGAATGATATGATTAATAAGAAGAGATCAAAACTAATTAATAGGAAAATAAGATACATAAATGATACCATTATTAAGAAGACGTCAAAATTAATTAATGGGAAGAAATTGTTATTTTTTAAATTGTAGTAAGGAAAGATTTTATTTGACTTGTGATTTAGTTAAATGGAGCAATTTAAATTTCTATTTTAGTATGACTTGAGTTGTAGTTAGTAGGAGTGATATGAACAAGTCATTCATTTAAGGAAGTCAAATCAGGTTTCTGAGTAAGAAGTAGAGTTGTGTAGGAGATGATTGCTAAGATTTAGAAAAATAGTAGAGTTATATTTAGTGAAAGTCAGTTATCTAAGTTCTAGTCTAGTATAGATTCAGTAACAATTCATTTGTATAGTTGTAATTGTTGTTAACTCACTAA
Organism: Pinus tabuliformis; assembly: GCA_031772625.1. Lineage (NCBI taxonomy): Eukaryota > Viridiplantae > Streptophyta > Pinopsida > Pinales > Pinaceae > Pinus > Pinus tabuliformis. The sequence continues at coordinate 663,033,803 of CM062814.1, read as the reverse complement.
TCTTTGAGTTAACTAGTCAATTTACTAAAAACACTCCTAGTCATACATGCAATTCGAATTTCCTAGTTGAGTGGAGGGAAAAGGCATAATTGTATTTATTCTTGTATATTATTGACTGTACAGAGATTTTCATGTAGTGGATGAGATAATTTTCTTATGAATTGTGCATAGGAGTGATTGCAGGTAGCGTGAGTGAAGGCAAAGCGAGTGCAAAAGCACTAGTGTAGCTAGAGCGTGCAGACAAAGCGAGTGGCATAGAAAATTTTAGGGGCGCCCTTTGGCGAAATTAAGGGGTTTTAAATTTTTAGTGGGCGAATATTTTGTATCATAGCACATTTTTACAAATCACCTCAAATAGCCCACCTTATTTTAAGGGAGACGGTAAAAAAGGTAAATTTAGCCCTTGAAACTAGGAGTTACAACCTTCCATTTGCCCATTTTCAAGAATAGGTTTTATTTAAGTGAATCCTATGGGCCAAATACCATATTTATAAAAGAGGTATGGTAAATTAATAAAAATATAAATAAATGAGAGGTATGGTAAATAAATAAAACATTTTTTATATTTACTCCATAAGTCATGTTATATACATGCAAGGGTGTAAACAAATAAAAATATAAGTAAAGTGGAGGTATGGTAAATAAATAAAACATCTTTTTGTACTTACTCAAAAGGTATGGTAAATAAACAAAAATATAAATAAACTAGACGTATGGTAAATAAATAAAACCTCTTTTTATATTTAGTCCATAACCCTCATTCTATTTATGAAGGCTCAAGAAAGAGGTTTTATTTAAGTGAATCCTATGGGCCAAAAACCATATTTGTAAAAGAGGTATGGTAAATTAATAAAAATATAAATAAATGACAGGTATGGTAAACAAATAAAACATTTTTTTTATATTTACTCCATAAGTCACCTTATATTTACGAACACTCAAAAAATGCGTTATATTTAGGTGAAACCTATGGGAAAAATACTATGGGACAAATACGATGGACTAGATTATTATTAATACCATGCAAAAAAACATTATTAACCCTAATATTAGTATTAATAAAAATAAAAATGGCACATGGTATTGACCCAAGGTATTCACCAAAATGGCACATGGTATTGACCCATGGTATTCACCAAAATGGCACATGGTATTGACCCATGGTATTCACCTGGAATGTAGCCTATTTAAATGGGGGAATTAAACCAGCATAGATCCATTTTTACTCTGGATCTACTAACCCCCGAGAGGTATCAAATATCGTGATATGCAAACTAGCATAGAGTGAAAAAATATTTGATCCCTCTCGGGCTTGGTGGATCAAGAGTAAAAACGAATGTTGTAATTTAATGTATGTTAAACATTTTAGGTTAGTTAAAATAAAAAATAAAATAAAATTCAACTATTAATTTTATTAATTTTTATAAATTACTAATAGTAATTTTTAAGCTCCAGGTTTATGATAACCCATGGTATTGACCCATGGTAATACCATGGTATTCATGTAATTCCCCACTTAAATCTTATCCTAGAAATTTTATTAATGTTTACATTATCTAAAAATATTGAGAAATATTGGTCTAATATAAAATCCATGGTTTCTATTATTCAAATTCTCAAATTACTTTCTCAAATTGAATATTAGGTAGGATATGGTCTCCTTCCATTATTTCAAATAATATATGTATTCATCTCACATTCCCCAATGTACCCTCACATTTACTAGGGAGAAGACATGGTCCTCTCCAACTCATTATTAATATATATATTCATTTCACATCCCCCAATGTACGCTCACATTTACTAGGGTGAAGACATCGTCCTTTCCATGTAATTACATTTCACATTCCCCAATGTACCCTCACATTTACTTGGGAGAATACATAGTTCTCTCCATTTAATCATCAATATATATATTCATCTCACATTCCAAAATGTACTTTTCAGATTTACTTGGGAAAAGACATGGTCCTTTCCCATTAAATTCCCAATTTTATATTTATGTCACATTTCCAAATGTACTCCCAGCTTTACTTGGGAGAAGAATGAGAGGTGGTTGAGGAGGAGAAGGGAAGGAGGGTATAAAAAGAGAAGGGGGGGTCTTGCTTAGGGCAGGGGGGTTGGTTGTGATTGTTTGGACTTGTTGTGCTTTTGGAGACCTTAGGAACCTGTGGAGGTTTCTCGGGTTGTTGAGAGGAGGGAAGTATTATTATCTTGGTCAGAATCTTTCATCTTGGACAAACACACTGCATCTGGTTGGACTTGGGCTCAGAGGGCTAGGGAACCTGTGGAGGTTTCTTGGGCTAGGGATTATTTCCTAGTTGGCTAGGAGGTAAATCTAGTTGGGTTTGTCAAGAGGAGCGTTCAGCAGGAGCAGCAGGACAAAGGTATCTCCATCAGCCACCGGTACAGGTATTCCTCCATAGACTACTCTTGTAAAGTTTATTAGAATGAAATATTCACCTTAATTTATGTTGATTATAATGTAAATGATAAAATTTTATTTGTTTAAAAGCCGTGTAAGTAAGTAAGTTATCTCCTCTTATCGCATTTAATTTCAGAAGAAATTAGATCTGTTAGCAGACCCTAGAATAGGGCTCTTACACATGGTATCAAAGCTTTGGTTCAAAATCTGGACCCAAAGCCCACTAAAACCCAAATGCCGCTAGAAGGAGGACTTGAACCTCCGACCTTATAGCTGTTAAGCTGTTGTGGTTAATAGCCCTTTACCCATGAGAGCATCTAAATTTTGGTGCTCCGCAACCCGATTAGAGCATCTTAATTCTGGTGCATGTAATATTAAAAAAATGAAATAAAGAGCCAACTTATTGATCCCCTAATAATTGTCATAATGTTCAAAAGAAAAAACATGAAAAGTCATATTTTATTAAACAACAACAATCTTAACCTTAGTCTGTTTTATGGATCCACCTTAATACTGTTTAATGAAAAAAAAAACAAAAAAAAAAACCCTCCACTGCCCCACTCTTGAAATCCAGAGCTTTTTGGCTGAGCCAGCTGTGAAGAAGCAGAGCCTAGTATACAAAGCAAGGGCTGCCATGGCTGGCCTACAGGAGAATTGGGTCGATGTGGAGACAGATGATGAAACCCATTTAAGCGGGAGCTCAGATAGGAACGATGAGAAGGAGTTGGAGGAGTTTTCGGAGGAATGGAGGAGGAGGAAGATTGCCTGGCTCTGCGAGGAATTGCCTGCACATGACCCAGCTCCCATGATCAGAATCCTCAACCGACAACGGAAATGGATTCAGCAGGAGGATGTCAAATATATCATCACGCATCTTCTTCGAATACGCAAAAGCAATATCGGTCACAGAGTGTATAAATGGCTGATCCAGCAAGATCGGTTTGAATTTGACCCTGAACTTGCTAGTAAACTAGCAGACATTCTGGCCAAGGACCTCAAGTTGTAAGATGTCGTGATGTGTTTGATGATATCATTAACCGAGGCTATGTGCCTTGTGAATCTACATTCAATTTCTCATTTTAGGCTTACAAATAAATTAAGTGCCCTTCAATCTTCTATATCCAGCACATTCAGATCATCTACTCGTGTCACACATCCATCATTGAATCCCATCATTCTTAATTGATCATGAACTAGAAGAAATGACATGCTCTTTCATGTCAGAATGTTCGATTCTCATCACTGTAGAGAGTATTCTCATGTCCTTGCAGCAAATGCAATCTGCATGCTAAGTTGTGTAGCCAAAAAGGTTCATTCTCTCTGTGCTTACTGTGTTAAAATTTCTGACTCTGTTTCAGTCTCTTTAATCCCTTCCTGAGAGTCAGAATCACTCATGGACTCAGAACTCCCCTCATTAAACTCGTCCTCTGAATAAAAATCAGTGTCTTCATTTCCTGCTCCATTTTCAATAACTCTAGCTTTAGGTTTCAAAAACTCTTTCAATGGATCCAATATGTAAGGCTCCATCAACTCCCAAACCCAGATTGCATCCTTACCTTGACATCATATCTGAAATTGCTTTCCCTTCCTTTTTATGACACAATTTATTGACTTCATTCTCAAGGCTTTCCCAACACATTCAACATCTTCAACTTTATAGTTTTGTGCATAAAATATAACATCTCCAGAGGTGCTCTTACGTCCACCATACATATACCAGTATGCTAGAACACCGAGGAGATAGCCACCGATGTATAAGTCGTGGCATTACCATTTGTCCCCCTGGTCTAAATTGATTTGCATAAAATCAAAAACTACCATGACTCATAGTAGAAAAATGAGGCGGTATGTCTTCAGCTTGAATTTTCCATCAATCAACTGGTTTCAACCATTCATAAAATGTGTCGTATATGTGTGCTTTCAATACATCCTGTACCTCAAATTTTTCATTGAACTCAAAATGAACTTCAAAAGTCTTGTTCTCATCGTACGATTCTACCTTAGCACCAGACAAAAATATAGCAATTAAAATCTCACGCTGCTCTGCAACAAGTTTCAAGCTGAGACGCTTATTAACATTTTTGTCGCCCAAATTGAGCAACGGTTTTATTTGTAGCATCAATGTGGGCTCAACGTCATATTTCTTATGACACATTTCATCATACAATTGTTTGATCCTTTCTTCTTGACTAGCATTGAGATATCCCTCTAGCATTATGTTGCACATCTTGATTTAATACCAATTGCACCATCCCTTTGCAACTCTGCAAAAACCCCCTCAGCCCTCTCCAGCATGCCACATTTAATCAAGGATTCAAGATATATTTCATAAGCTGCCCGATTAGGTCGACACTTTGCCATACATCGAGAAAATGTGGATTCTACTTCACCATACATAGACAGGCACATATACATTTGCATCAAGTCCACATAGGATGGCTGCAGTGGCTTCAGACCACTATCCTCAAATTGCTTCATAAAAGTTTCCACATGTTTTTTTTCTTGGGCTTTTGATATTATCTCAATAATTTTCAAATAAGCAATCACACTCATGGAGACTCCTTCCTCCTGCATTTTTGTGAATATCTCCAAAGACTTCATAGGTTGTCTAGCCTTGGCATAAACTTCCTTTTGATACACATACGCCTGAGAAGTGAGACCTACAGCAGTGTCAACTAACTTTGCCCAAGTTCTTTCAGCCTCTTTTACATTTGCATGTCTTGAACAGACCCTGAGTATTGAGACAAGTAAGTCTCTACTTTCCTTAAATCCTGCTTGCTTCATCTCATTTCTTAGACAGACTATTCTTTCATGATCTATACAATCTTGGTAGCTGTGAAGCCATATTAAACCTTCATAAATATCCTCCTTTATCCTATGCCCTGCTATTTTCAAATTCTGAAACACAACTTTTTCTGGTCTTAAATGATGTTTCGCAGTCCCTCCTATGCCACATAATAGGGCCTTAAAAAGAGAATTTTGTAAGCTGAGACTTGGCTGATACCCTCCAAGTTGAATCATGCGATTGTATATGTCACAGGCTTCATCAACAAAACCTTTAACTGGTGCTTCAATGTAAGCCACAATGAGAAGAATGAATGCTAGTGAGCACACCTACAATCTTCAGTGAGAAATTATTTAATGATGATGGCAAGAACAAAGTTGATCCTATAGTGTAGAAGAGATCAAAGAATGAAGTTGATCCTATAGTGTCGAGGTCAATAATGAAGTTGATCCTATAGTGTAGAAGAGGTCAAGAACGAAATTGATGCTACAGTGTAGAAGAGATCAGTGGACAGTAATACATACCTCACCACCACTGCCTTGATGCAATGTATGCTATGAGTTTAGTTCAAGGTTTAAGCAGGATCCAAGTATATATATATTATAACAAAGAGTACACTGTGGTAAACCAATGGTACATGCAATTTTAGTATTTGTACATTCGTGAGCGCTCTGGCTTTGTTGGATACATGGATAATGATTGAGCAAGCTCCATTGCATAATATAATAGGAGCCAATATATCAACGTGAAAAGCACACAATGCACATCTCCCAGAACGATTAGGGCCTTTGTTTCCTTCACTGTTATATTTGTGTATCTTAGTACACCCAAAAGCAATGCATACCCACTAAATATAAAGGATATTTGTGGCAAAGGTGGCCTCATAATATTCTTGGAATACATAACCAGGGGTGCCCATCTTCATCTTAGAATTGTTTGCAAGGGGCCCAGTTTTCATGCTTCCAAAGCTAGAGATAATGGCCCAGTCCCTCTGAAAATATGTCTTCTCTGTATGCATGAGACATGTTTCAAACCCATCATCAGTTTTAACAGCAGGTTTCATCTCCCCTCCTTGGAAGCAACCTTCCCTGATCTTGCAACATCCTCAATATACCCAATAAACAATACTCATAGCATGTCTCCACAATCATGAGAACCATCTTGATAAGCATGAGAACCATCCTGATAAGCATGGCATCTCTATTCTTGAGGAATTTGGGTTGTTCTCAAAATTTTCACTAGACAGTCTGTCTGCCCCCTGCAAATTTAATGTGGTAGGTGACCAAACCAACGCAGGAGCATAGCCATATGCATTTGGAGTGGCTCAACCAATTCTCATAAAAATGGAAGCTGATCTGCCCAAGTGCATGTGATTATTTCTAGCATGTTCTCATGCATACAAGCCTTTGTTAGCATGATAAACTAAATGTTGGTCAAATAATGCATTTGACGAAGCGTTGAAATTTCGGCATAGGTTGATTACAGATCTCCTTCATTTTGGATGGCAATTGCAATAATGTACATGAGTATGAATGCATACCAAATGTCAGCCCAAGGAGTTGATGGCTTTATGAATCAATCCTTCTCTTCCAAACTTTTCTTCGCAAAATAGTATCTAAATGCAATAATGTTGATCAATTGTAAATTCAACAGTGTTGATCCATTGTAAAAACGGCCAAGGTAACTTGTTTCTCCAACACCACAACCCTGTGCCTACTCTACTGTGCCATTAAAATCAATGTGCTCTAATAGGCAGCACTTTACCCCAGAAAATCTGATAGCCAGCTTCAATCTGCATACTCTCTGTATGCAACCTAAAGTTGTTAAGATTCTTTCATCTTGAGCATAGTTTGAATTGGCTAGTTGAGGCCCAAATTCAAGGTTACAGCCTTGCAGACTCAATGCTTTCTGGGTAAAGTGTTTGCCAACAGCATTGCATCAGATCAGTGCTTCAAACCCAGAATATCAGCAATAGTGCAGATCACTATCACTTGGCAGAATAAAATGACAGAGCAGTCTTGAGCCCTAAACTTTACTAACTCAAAATCAAAACAAAAATCGTGGCCTAACTCGTTTCCATAACTGGTGAAATGGTTTTTAGTATCTGCTAGTTTATTTGTAATTAAAATTTCATATCATAGTATTTATCATCAGTTGTGATCTCTGTTTTAGAAACAGGTTTCAATTTTGTGGCTTTGTTGGTAATAGGATGGAGATGTAGTCACAATTACTATGATGTTGTTTCCTAATGGCGGAAAAACTATTGTCTGACCCATATCCATTAGTCAGACATGCTCATGAAGATGTGTAGTGTGGTAGCAAGTTCTGGTTTAATTGTTATGATCATCAATGGATACAGTGGTCATGGCAAAACCTTTTTTTTCTTAAGCCCAGAAACTTGCAGAAAGCATCACTTTAGACAAACTGAATTCAGAAGCTTATTCTTCAATGGACTTTATTTCCCTGCGTGGTCTGTGTCTGTTTATGACTACCTGCATAAATATCAGGTTACTGTATTTTAATCTTTGGTTGATGTCCATCCTCTGCCTCCGGAACGTCAATAATGTGTGTCCTACTTATGGTGTTGTAGGGTGTTGTTCTCTATAGCCTGCTTGATCTGTATTGGTGTATGGTTTTGGACCCTTTACCTGATCTTCGTCGTATGCTTCAGAGCCTCTGATGATTTACTTTACACTGATGTCTGTGTAGATCCTTTCCCTCTTTCATCTGCTTATCCTTGCAGGTTATTGTTTCTGAGCCTTTAACTGAGATCCATCCTTTGCTTCGGGGACAATGATGATGTACATTCTACTCGATATGTAGATTGTTGCCCTCTGCAATCTTCTTATCCTTATCAGGTTATAGTTTCTGAGCCATTTTTTGATATCCTTATCCTTTTGATGTGCAGTCCAATCACGAGTTTGTAACTTTGTGGAACGTTGCCCTCTGCAATATGCTTATCCTTTGCTGAAGAACTGCCGAGATTTAGAGTGGGAGCACAGTTCTATCCTTTTTCCTTGGCCTGTTATCAAGCTCAGGGGGCCACATTTGTTCCTCTTTATAGTCCCTTTTTGCAACTTTCTGACATGAGGGATATCAGTGATCATTCATATAGATAGTTCATTACCTCCTTTTATGTTTAAGATTAAATCATATTGCAGTAGCGACTGTAAAGTGTGCCTTGTTAGTGAAAGGGATTCAGACACAAACAATTTTCTAGTTTTCTAGAGCAGGAAGAAACTTAATATGCAAAATAGCACTTGGAAACTTGCACGTGATAGACCATAAAAGCTAAATAAAGAACCTGAGTACAGCCAAAGCTACATACAAATTGGATGGATATGTAGAGATTCATTGCCAAGCATTTTACTCCAGGCAACATTATTAGCTGACATAGTGTTTGGCCTCCCTAGTTAACGGATGGGACTTCATTCTGTTTCTGCTGTCAGGTCTATGTTGCTAGTAATAGTCCATGACAGAAAATAAATTGTTTCTTTGGGTCCAATTGTGCTTTCCAGACTCTAGAGTCTGTCGGTTCTTCTTTCTCTAAGGGAACTGGAGCTAAAAGTAGTTCAATTTCTACTGAACGTTGTTAAGTGTTACTATCTATAGGAGCTTGCTCGCATTCTTGCAATTTTGAATATTATTGATTTTTATTGATTGTTTTTGACAAATTCTAGTTCAAACCTCCATCACCATGGGAGCAGTTGTCTTCCAGTTAATTAATCTCATCATTGGATAGTTCTTGCATGGTTATTACAAGATTATATTTATCTTCAAGTTGTTCTCCAAACAACCATCTTCAAGTGATTAACTGTCTTCATGTCATGAAAATAATTTGGTCTTTTGGATTTAAGAGATCTGTCGTTTGTATCTTTTGAATCAGTGACCGGAGAATCCACAGTATGAACATTTTTATACCAACGTTTCAAATCCCAAATGGGATCCATCATCAGGATTAAAGAATGATGATAAAAGAAGAGCAAATTAGGCAGAATAAATACTAATGAGGATAAATTTTTAAGGAACAACACACTGTCGGCTAGAATCTTAATTTAATTTAATTTAATTTTATTTTTATTTTAATAAATTACTTTTATTTTTATTAATATTATTAATTTTTTTTGAAGAGTTAATATCTTAGCTCATAACCTAATGATTAAATTAGGGACTAGAACTAATACTAAAATTAGTTAATTTAACTAAAATATATTAATTTCTATATAAATTAAATTAATATATTAAACTAATTCATATTAACAATTATAAATAATAAATATTTATAATTGATTATTATAATAATTAATATATTAATTAATAGTTATATAGAAATTATTATATTATAGTATTAAAATGTTAATTATTATATTAAAAATTATTTCAAAAGGGTTTCTATAAAATATATGGATAATATATTAATTCTTATAAAAATACTAAGGCAATATGTTAATTTCTATATAAATTAAATTAATATATTTAAATCATATTAATAATTATAAATAATTAATATTTATAATTAATTAATATAATAATTAATATATTCATTAATAGCTATATAGAAATTAATATATTATAGTATTTTAATGATAATAATTTTATTTATGATATAAATAAAAAGGGGCGGACCAATAATAATAGAATAGGAGAGGGATAACTTACCTATGGAATGCTTTACCTGGGGATGGGTTGGCGATTTTTAATTTCCTGATCAAGGGAAGCCAGCTTCCGCTAATCTCCATACCATTGTCTCTGTTCAGATTATGAGGATGCTTAATAATTTCAAGTGCTTCTCTGATCTTTCGTTTCTGATGTTGCTCTTCTCTTGCGATAATTGATGCGTTTTCCAGGCAGATATGGTGCTTAGTCTTCGAGGAGTGCTCTGCCAAGGCTGAGGTACGAGATCTTCCATTCCTAATATCAGCGCCATGTTCTTTGAGCCTTGTCTGGAGGGAGCGACCTGTTTCACCTATGTAGCTTTTTCCACAAGAACAGTCTATTTTATAGACTCCTTTAAGCTGATGATTGTCAATATCATCTTTTACAGACTTCAAACCTTGCCTGATAGTACCAGGAGCTGAGAAATGTGTGATAATGTTTTTCTTTCTTAGGATTTTAGCGATTTTGTCTGTAACCCCATGGATATAAGGTAGAAAAACCTTACCACATTGAGGTTGGTCTTGCGCCTTATGCTCATGAGATAACAACTTTCTTTCAGCTTTCTCTATGGCTTTTTTAATCTCATGTTCTTTGTAGCCTATATTCTTAAAAGTTAAAACTAAATGCTTCTTTTCTTCGTTCAGATGCTCTAAGTCAGAAATTCGAAGGGCTCTAATGGCAAGAGTGTTTAGAACACCAAACTTTTGGGCTGGGTGATGGTGGGAATCCGCATGGAGGTAACTTTCTGTGTGGGTTGACTTTCTGAAAACCTTATGGCCCAAAGAGCCATCCTCTTTTCTCATAATTAGAACGTCCAAAAATGGGATGCTCATGTTTTCTTCAAGTTCCATCGTAAATTTTATTTCTGGAGAGATAGAATTTAAGTGAATGAAAAACTTGTCAAGTTCTGCTTTACCATGCGTCCATTTTATATTGGTATCATCGACAAAACGCTTCCACCAGGCTGGTTTTAAAGGATATGATTCCAGGGCCTTCTTTTCAAAGTATTCCATGTATAGGTTGGCCACGACTGGCAAGAGGGGTGATCCCATTGCCACACCAGATGTCTGCTCATAAAATATTCCTTGGAAGGTGAACACAGTTGACCTTAAGCAGATTTCAGCCAGCTTTGCAGTCCCTGGATCAGTAACATCTTTTATAACCTGAATGGCTTCATCAAGAGGAATCTTTGTGAATAAGGATACCACGTCAAAGCTTACAAGGATGTCATCACGTTCCATCCTTTCATTTTTAATAGGATTCACAAAGTCCTGGGAGTCTTTGATGAAGGAATCAGTATTTCCGACAAGGGGTTTTAGAATTTTAGCAACATCTTTAGCAAGGTCATAGGTTGGGGAACCAATAGTATTAACTATCAGTCTAAGGGGGACCCATTCCTTATGGATCTTGGGTAATCCATAGATTCTGGGGATGGTTTCACAAGAGGGGATTAATTTCTTCTTTAATTTTTCGTGGAGGTTGGAATCTGAGATGATCTTTTTTACATCCTTCATGATTTTGGGGATGGGATTACTGTTCAGCTTCTTATAACTGTCACAATTTAGGTGATCATACATTTTGCGTACATAGTCTTCTTTATCCAAGATGACTACTGCTCCTCCTTTATCTGCTTTAAGAACCACCACCTTGTCATTGTTCCACAAGGATTTGAAGGCTTTTTGTTCTTCCTTACTCAGGTTGCTTTTGGGAGTTTTGGCTTTTCTCGTGATGAGAGAAAATTCTTGCCTCAATGTTTCTTTATCTTCCAAAGGGATGTTACTAATCCCATCTTCTATGCTACATATCATCTTTTCAATGGGAAGGCTTTTAGGAGCCACCGCAAACCCCATACCTTTGCTGAGAACATTAGTGACTACAGGATCTAATTCCTGGGAAGACAGGTTGACCACTTTTCTTTTTGATCTTGACTCACAGGTGTTTGCTGAAGACATACTTTTTTCTTTCTGGAAACTCATGTCTAAGCCTTGTTTGCTATTGTCTCCCGTGCTATCTTTGGAACTCCCTGAATACTGATTGTGCGTACCTTGATTGCTTCTGTTATCTGTGCACTCATTGTCTAACCAAACCTCATGGTCACCCTTGCTAGGCGCATTACTTTCGACCCTCTCATGCTGGTTAAAACTGCCCTTACCAATGTTTAATCCATGAATCTGCGCACCACCACTGAAACCGTTGACTAGGCCATGAGCAATTACTTTGGAAACCTGCATCCTTTCCAGTGTACCCATGCCATCTGTGCTGTGATTGTTATCTGCATTGTGCGACCAGTGGGTATTTAACGTATTAACTTCTTCATTCTGCGCCCTGACCAGTGTGTTGTCATTATCAATACCGTTGTTATTCATCAGATCTGGTTTGGGCAACTTTTTATGTTTAATAACATCTGCGCAGTTATTAATGGACTTATCTTCAATGCTATCATCTTTTGAATTATCATGATTGCCATCTGCGTTGTGATTGTAACCGATAACGTTGTTTTTCATCGAATTAGGAATATTACCTGCGCAGCTTCTAACGTTTACATCCTTTGAATTACCTGCGCAGTTCTTTGCATCATTTGAATTGCCTGTGCAGCTACTAACGTTTACATCTTTACCAGCGCAGTTTCTAAAGCTTACATCCTTTAAATTATCACAACTGTTTTTCATCGAATTAGGAAAATTATTACCTGCGCAGCTTCTAACGATTACATCCTTTGAATTATCTGCGCAGTTTTTTACACCCTTTGAATTACCTGCGCAGCTTCTAACGTTTACATCCTTACCTGCGCAGTTTCTAACGCTTACATCCTTTAAATTATCACAACTGTTAATGCCTTTTCCGCTGTTGATCTTGCCATCGTTCTGGGAATTGACAATACTGTTTTTCATCGTATTTGTATCTGCTACGTGTAACCCATCATTTTTATTATTACCTGCGCATTCTTTAATGCTGTTATCCCTAACGTTGACATCCTTAGGATTATTATCACAGTTGTTAATGCCTATTCCACTGCCGCTCTTCATAATTATGCTGTTCAACTTGTTATGTTCACTGTCAACTGCGCAGTTTTTAATGATATTAACTTTAACGCTGACATTTTGTGCAGATTCAATGGCGGGGTTCAGATTTTTGACCATCTCATGAGATCTATTTAATAGCTTGGATAGTTTCTTGCACTGCCTTGCCTGAGCAATCTGTCCGTCATTATCTGCTTTCAGGGCAGTCCTGGCATCGATAATAGCCCAGAGATTCTTAGAGATTCTTGGCTAGACTGAGACAATTACAGTTAGGGGATATCACCTAGAATTGGACACAGCTTCGGATCCGAGGAGTCTCCTGTAAATGGTATGTTATATTGACCCAATCGTCTAAGGTCGATCTTCAAAGAAGTTAGGGAGTATTTTGTAGTTTTTCTAGCTTCTTTACATTTAAAAGCTCCCATATATAGTATGACTTGTTGACCCAACGCGCTTAGGCTCATCTCCAAAAAATCTAGGAGTCCTTTGTGATTATCCCAGTGTCATTACATTTGAAGATTTTTTCCCTCGTACCTTCATGGCTTCAAAAGTGAGAAAGAGGCTTTATATTAAAACAAATCTTCAACATACTTCTACTACAAGTTGGTTCTATGTTGATGTTATGCCTGCGTCAAATACATTTTACAAACGGAGCTAGATTCTCCCTTTGAATAATAATAATAATAATAATAATAAGGTCATGGCCAAGCCAGACATGAAATTGGTTTATGAGACCCCTTGTTTCTGGGACAAGGGATCCGCCTCCTTGCAGTGATTTGACTACTAAAGTCTGTGGAGGTTTACCTTCTCTACTCCCCTCTAGATTTGAATCTATGACCTCTTACAAAGAAATACATGTTCTTAACTATTAAGCCCACCAAGGCCATTATAAGCTTTATCTTTGTACAAATTTTAATCTTAGCATTGCATGCTTTTTGTAGATGAATGATTATAGAGATAAGCAGATGAGGTTTTTAAGCTTCTTGGAACCTATAAATGGAGACACCAGATCTGCAATATAGTGAGGATGTCACAACAAAGACCTAAATTTAGTTTATGGTTGTAATGCTCATGACTTCCGTTGACTAGCACGTGTCATTTAAATACCCTCTACTTTAAACATGGGGATATAGTATAGAGTGGTTTGAGTTACTACGAAGCCCAAAACATGCCAAGAGTTTTCCCTAAGTGATCTAGTACTATACTTACCATTAGATAGTTTTTTTAAGGCATGGTTAATTGGTTAAAGTGTTCTTAATTGAATTGAACTTGTCCAAAAATCGATTTTTGCTAGAATGCATCAATCTAGCATGGTGAGATTCAATGTAATGGTTTCTTCTAATACATACATATTAAGCCTAGTCTTGTAACTAAGTATGCTTTGTCATGTTGTTTGTTTATTAAGACAAAGAAATCTAGAAAGTAATCAAGAAATTAGTTAATAATGAATAGGTACAGGTAACAAGGAAAAACAATAAAACTAGCAGGCAAACAATCCAAAGAAAAATGGGCTGACATGATGTAACCTAAGGTTGAGGAAAAGAGGATGCCAACAATTATTGCATGGTGCATAATAGATGGAGGCCTGACAAAGATGGTCTAGTGGGGTAGAATTTTCTAGTGAAAACATAGATTGAATACTATGGACTTGTGTAAGGCTTACTGTGATAGTTATTTTTAATGATCTTAAATTAAATGAGAAGATCAATTCGTAGAGAATTTGGGATTTTAGAATGGAAGCTTATTTAGTCAATAAAAGACCAGTGAAAATATTAGGATACACTTTTACCCTTATTCTAGTGTTGAATAAAAATGTCGTGAAAAATAATGTGTCTCTAGTTTTGGATAAAAGGACCCTCAACTTTCTTCACAACTTTTGTGGTCATTGGCCACTTATGAAAGGAGTAGGCATATTTAGAAATGCAGTGCCACTTAGAGGGGAAATACTAATAGCAGTAGGGAAAAGGGAATTATTCCTTTCATTTAATTATTTCTCATTTGTCTGGTCATATTGTGAGCTGCAGTATATATCATGAAATTGTTTTGGTACTAGTAAACAATGATTAAATATATAATAAATTTGAACCTTTTGACATTTAGAGGACATTTCTCTCAATTTACAAAAAAAAATAAAGTATGAAAATCATGTTGGAAACAATTTTTGAAGTTTTGAGTCTTTTATTTTCAAGATTAACTAAATGGGTTTGGAAGATGAAAAACCATCAAATTGGAAGAGTGGGACTTTTATATTCACTAAGGTTTTAAAGAAATTATATGCATAAAACTTATACTAGCACCTTCTAGTGGAATTGATAGTGCACTAATCTGTTGCTTGCCATTATTTTGGTTTTGGTACCACCTTATAGCATATCCGGGTTCAAATGCTATTTTCCATGACGGACAGTTGAATCTGTTTCAACTCTAATTGTTATTGAGGGGTTCCACAAGGATGTCACATGAGCATTTATGATGCCCATTTTAACGTAGATAGCCACCTATGTTAAGGTTCTATTTTGCAGTTCCATGTTGTTATTTATGAACATTATATACATTTGGTTGGACACGTGAAAATCAATTGATGGATTTGGTATTAATGATGGAAATGTTGGATGTATGACCAAATGTATGACTTACTTGGTTACAATTTATCTAGCGCATGACTTGTCAGAGTTATTGTTGCATCGTATAGGCTTATATAGATATGATTTATCTAATCGATGACTTAGTGAAATTATGATTTATCTGATGTAAGATTTATTTCCAGTATGAACAACAAAAATTGACACGTGGACACTGGGCTTAATAAACATGATGTTTAAGATCATGTATCTATATCTATTTTGTGGTTATATATATGCATGGATGAGAACTAAACTACAGATTGGAAAGAACCGTATGATAACCAAGATCTACTATTCCATTGGGTAAGGTCGAGATGACCAACGAGGAAAGGTACGATGTACATTGTCTATTACATTTGGTATCTACTTGATATGCACTCTTATGACATGAGTAAAATGCAAATGATAGGTGGCAAGACGACCTGACTGGATTATTCGATGACAAGTCCAACCAACTCTGTAGTGTGGTCCGTGTTAGGGCGTTGACCCTAGTTCTGAAGGAGGGGTGGAGGCATTTCCCACCGTGTATCCTCCAAAACCTGGAATCGTGGGAGGGTAGTGGTGGACACGCTCCCCTAGACGTGTGATGATGATTGCCAGTTGCCTGCTGGGGAAGTTAGGTTGATATATTCGACGCTTCCACCATGTCGGTTTTATCAATAGTTAGTATGGCTGTTGCTGCTGATAAGGCAACAGCGGACAGATAGGATGGGGACGGAAGTAGGTCAAGATGGATAGGAGGATATAGATCAGTTGGAGACTCTTGATGGGAAGTAATGTCATTGTCTGACTTATCAAATTTTATTGCTATAACTCTCTCTGATTTGCTAGGCTTTCGAACTCCTTGTATCTTTTCATTGTAACTTCGGGACGAAGTTTTCTGAAGGAGGGGTGTATGCAATGCCCCACTTAAATCTTATCCTAGAAATTTTATTAATGTTTACATTATCTGAAAATATTGAGAAATATTGGTCTAATATAAAATCCATGGTTTCTATTATTCAAATTCCCAAATTACTTTCTCAAATTGAATCTTAGGTAGGATATGGTCTCCTTCCATTATTTCAAATAATATATGTATTCATCTCACATTCCCCAATGTACCCTCACATTTACTAGGGAGAAGACATGGTCCTCTCCAACTCATTATTAATATATATATTCATTTCACATCCCCCAATGTACCCTCACATTTACTAGGGTGAAGACATGGTCCTCTCCATGTAATTACATCTCACATTCCCCAATGTACCCTCACATTTACTTGGGAGAAGACATAGTCCTCTCCATTTAATCATCAATATATATATTCATCTCACATTCCCAAATGTACTTTTCAGATTTACTTGGGAAAAGACATGGTCCTTTCCCATTAAATTCCCAATTTTATATTCATGTCACATTTCCAAATGTACTCCCAGCTTTACTTGGGAGAAGAGAAGTCAACTATAAGGATGGATGAGAAGTTAATGACATTAATGAGAGGTGGTTGAGGAGGAGAAGGGAAGGAGGGTATAAAAATGGAAGGAGGGGTCTTGCTTAGGGCAGGGGGGTTGGTTGTGATTGTTTGGACTTGTTGTGTTTTTGGAGACCTTAGGAACCTGTGGAGGTTTCTCGGGTTGTTGAGAGGAGGGAAGTATTATTATCTTGGTCTGAATCTTTCATCTTGGACACACACACTGCATCTGGTTGGAATTGGGCTCGGAGGGCTAGGAAACCTGTGGAGCTTTCCTGGGATAGGGATTATTTCCTAGTTGGCTAGGAGGTAAATCTAGTTGGGTCCGTCAAGAGGAGTGTTCAGCAGGAGCAACAGGACAAAGGTATCTCCATCAGCCACCGGTACAGGTATTCCTCCATAGACTACTCTTGTAAAGTTTATTAGAATGAAATATTCACCTTAATTTATGTTGATTATAATGTAAATGATAAAATTTTATTTGTTTAAAATCCGTGTAAGTAAGCAAGTTATCTCCTCTTATCGTATTTAATTTCAGAATAAATTAGATCTGTTAGCAGACCCTAGAATAGGGCTCTTACAATTCATGTGAGCATAGAATATTTAAAGGGGAAATTCTATCATCTTAGATCCATCTTAATTATGGGTCTACCATGTGCTCAGAGGGATAAATAGATTTCATCCCCCTAAGAGTGGTAGATGTGGAGTTAAGATGGATATAGGTTGGTTTTTATGATAATGAAGATATTAAATAGACTTAGGAAATTATATTGTAAAAACATCTTAAGTTGAATGGTTAAAGCATAGACATTGGACAACTATATTTATATACTTCTGTTTTAAACTGAAACAAATCAGGGCTAAAAGGAATGGATTGATTGCACTAGTCATCCTTCTATAACTTTCCAACATATGCTGGAGTAAACAGATTGTAATTTGGGTAATTTTTCTAACTACAAACAAGAACATACTTGTGTATTAGCAGGGTGGTTATGAGGTCCCTAGAAGTGATGAATTTGAATTTTTCTTGGTTTTATACATAGTATTAGGTTTTTTTCATGCTTTCTGTGAATGACACGGGTGAATTTTATCCTACACCCACTAGGTTATTGATATGTAATTTCAGTAATTTTTATTTCAAAAGATATTTTAAAGAAATGCAATGATTTCATTTGTGTATTCAATAAACACAATATTCTAATGGAATTCTTCATTTGTGGTTTACCTATATAGATTCCATGGAGAAGTGTTAGTGGTGTGACATCAATTCTCCTCAAGCAGAGGCTTTAGTTTTACTCTTTTTGGAAGCAAATACTTTCTTCCAACATTTTTGAGTTCCATGAAAAATTTGAAAGTCCTAATAGTATTCAATTATGGGTTCAAGAGAGACATAGTATTCAATTATGGGTTAATGAGATCCACACTGAATGATCTATCGGCCTTATCTTCACTTAGTTTAAGACTATTCACTTGGAGAGCCTGCATGTGCCCCCACTTCAAGAGCATAGTAAAGTCATGTAGAACTTAGAGAAGCTATCTTTAAGCTTTTAGTGAAGAATGGAAAACTGTCTGGGTTCAATAACAACCAGTCGAGCATTAAGCTTCTAATAATGCTAGATTTTAACCTACAGCACTTTTGTGATTTGGAGGAGATGCCCCCTTGTATTTGTGACACATCTTCAGTTGTGAATTGGACTATTACTAACTGTCATTTCCTTCGAAAGTTACCTGATGACTTGGGGAACCTCAACTCCTTAAGAATGTTAAGGAAGGAAAGAAAGTACATTATGCTAAGTTCTCTTATGCTTTTCAAGTTTTTCTTGGATATCTACAACGTTTCAGGTAGGAAGGTACATTCTGTTAATGAAAATTTGTCTTGATAGAAAGGCCCAATTTCAAATTCTAATGCTTTCAGAAAACATTGTATAACTGTAATGTTTCTAAAAGGAAAGCATATTTTTTCAATTTAAGTATCATGATCCCATATTCCAACTTATTTTTCAATAACCCATTAAGCTTTGTAGCTTTGAATAAATCCATGTCTTTTGATAAGATCCTCTTCCAAATTAGAACGCAGTTTCCTTTTGGGAATAACCACATACAATGTCTTGATTTTGTTATTGAGAAAATAGAGGTTGTGA
This sequence comes from Pinus tabuliformis, assembly GCA_031772625.1. NCBI lineage: Eukaryota > Viridiplantae > Streptophyta > Pinopsida > Pinales > Pinaceae > Pinus > Pinus tabuliformis. The sequence goes on along the minus strand of CM062814.1, from coordinate 663,014,699 downwards.
AACAAGCTTGTGCCATACAAGGACTTGATTCATTGATTATGTATCAATTATGGCTCTTGATGTAACAATGTCTTGATTTTGTTGCTTGAAAATAGAGGTTACGCTTTACTATTTCACAGAATTTCTTACAATCTTTCCATAAGTATTGATTTGTAATCTCAGTCACTAAGGGATGACAGTAATGAAAAAGGTAATATTCCATGGTTTGAAGTTACCCTGTTACTAAACATTTAAATATATCACCACAATTTAACTGTTAGTTAAAGGAATTGTATTTGATTTGTAAACAATTCATTGCTTGATTTATAGATTTTGATTTTTTTCCCTTTTTTATTTTTTTCTTAGATTTGGTATGAGATATCTTCCAATATTTGCGTTCCCTAGTTTCCCCGCCATAGCTATGTGGTTCAGATGCTATCATTAAATATTCTCAGAATGTTACAACTTTTCTAGTAAGTGTACTTTGAAACATTGTTCTTGCTTTTCCATGGTGTTAATGCAAATAAGCACTACAACTAGTGCCATTATTTAGATTAAGTGCCGAAATCTAGGTGGTCTTGTAATGATGGAGTGATTGTTTTCTAGCTACTAAGGCCATATGCATTTTTATCTCTTATGTTGTCCTGAGATATTCAAATTCAGAATAAGAATTGAGGTCTCGTTTCCACTGTAGATTGCAGTCAGTTTCTTGAGCATAATATATAGTAGATTATATTTTACTAATCAACTGTGGATGTGATCCCTCGCAGGAAAGGAAATTAAAAGTGACTTTGATTTTACATTGATTTGTCAAAACATCCACACAGGAAAGGAGATTCAAAGTGACACTGATTTCACACTGATTTGTCAAAATGGAGGCAAGAGAAAAGGACACTTTGTATTCAACAATTCTCTTAATTTCATATGTACATGCATACACATATTAGTAGAAAATATTGAAGGGTTACCTAAGTAATATTTTGCATTCCACTACATTCTTTACAGCTTGTAAATAAATAACTCGGAAAAATTCATTACACTACTTGTTATTCTTTATTAATTAGTGGTTAAGATTTTGATATTGAACTAGCTAAGATTTTTCTTCCTTCTGTGAAATTTTGTGTTCTATAATGCTTCTTTTCCATTCACTATGTATAGCATATAAAGTGTGTCTAATGGAGTAGGAAGATTGGAAAGTCTTGTGATCCTTGAACTATGTTACAAGGCAGAAACCCAATGGGGCAGGGTAGGTGCATCCCCACAAAGGGGTCACAAATACCAAAGTTGGTATTGGCTAGTGCCTTGAGCTAGAAAATTTCCTTTACCCTTGTATTAACAGTGAATCCAAAGAGGATTCTAATATTATCTTTATAAGATTTATATTAGTTAAGATTGATGAATAAAATTCATGAGACATGAGCTAGGATGTCCTTGTAAGGTGTTTGTTGATTATTGGAAGCTATGATGGCCATTATGTTAGGCTAGGTGGTTGCACTCCCTTGATCCTGAGCACGATTGTGATCAAGATGGAGGAATTCATAGTCTGGATTGATTGTTTAGCAGTGATAATTAGTGGGCTCATTCACAAAAGATTCTATTTCACTAATCCTTCTTATAGAGTTATCAGATTCAATTTCCAAAGGTTTTAATTACACTATAGAGTTGAGTTCTGAGAGAGTTGTGATTCATAGTGTTATGTATAGTAGCTATGACACTTGAATGAAGACAAGCATAGTAGATGTATCAGACTCTGTTATAAGCTTACCTGCATATTATAAGGGACTTGGTTGGCTTTTTTATAATTTTATAAACAAGTTCCATTTCGTGGAAATGTGAAAAAAATAGTGATACTGCCACCATGTGGCTCTTGTCGTATATGGTTTTATACTTTTTCAACAAATTCTCTAAGAGTTCACAATTCTAAGATTCACGAGGACCTTATAAAGTTTTATTATTTAGTGAAAGACTCACCAAGATCTTACAAGATTTTATAATTCAGTAAAATATTTGCCATGCCTGGTGAGAGATTCGCCAAAAAGTTATATTTACATATTATATTATTGATAAAATCGCCTTCCATTTTTCCTATATACCATGGAGATTCGCCCATTTATTATACATATAAATTTAGGGGGGGTTCTTAAAATTTTCCCTAGCGAGTGGAGGCTCAATATTTAATAGAGCAGACTCATAAGGAAATTAGTATTGCAGTGTAGGTTGAGTTTCAAGCGTTGAAGCTATCATTGTAATAGATCATTTGTCTCATCTAATATATTACAAACAAAGGATTTATTCCGAGTTAGGTTGCCTAGAAAAAATTGTGCTCATTGTGATTGAATGATTGGTCGTGTTTCTATTGTATGTTTTGAATCCCTTCCATAGATTTAGTAGAAAAAATTTGTGTCTACTTATTTTTGTCTCATTTCATTAGCAACTAAAAGTTTCAAGTTATTTCTACATGGTATTAGAGCTATTGGAAACTCCATAGAAACTAGGTTCCTAATAAGCTCGTAGATAAATATTGAATAGCATATTTGTTAGTGAAGGAATTCTACAAGTGTAGGAATCATGTCGTTGAGAGATTGAGGATAGAGCAGTAAGAAAAATGAGGACCAACACATAGAGATCAGTCTCTATAATAAATCAGAGAAACGAGGGAAGATCCAAAGATCCCTAGATCTTGGCAATTTGAGGAACAAATTGTAAAAATAAGGCAGTGTTATTTGGAGCCCTAGATTAGTCAAGGAGTGATTGTATGTGGGCAGATCTGAAATCCCTAAGGAGAGTGATAGTAATTGTGGATATTTCATAGACATATGGTAGATTTGGAAAGTTAGGCATTGTTCACAAACACAGTTGTGAAAAGTGAATTTTGTATACAGTATGTAGCAGCTTGAAGACCTCAAGTACAATACGCATGAAAGGAGACATGGACTCTTAGGACATAGGCTAATGGAGTTCTAGTTCATGGAAGATACAAAAGACTGTATGCGCATAATTATTAATGGCACTAGATGACTACTAGTGGGAAGATCGATGAGCCAAATTTTAGTGACACAAAAAGAATTTGTGATCATAGATATTGGAAGATTATGGAGCTCGAGATACACAACTTCAATGGGAGAATCCTTAAGTAGAAAGGCAAGATGTGCACAAAATAAAGAGTTGATGGAGTTAAAAATCTTTGTGGGAAAGAACAGGTCTTCATATGAGGTTCCATAGAGAAAATCATAAAAGTCTTCTTGCTTAGAGGGAGCAACTGCATTAGCAAATAACTTTGTATAGTTGAAGATAGACCCAAGTGGATAGGGTTATTCCAAGAATCCTTTTCTTGCTAAGAGGAAGTGTTATATTCTACCAAGAAAAGGTTTCATTTTACTTGTACATTAATCAAATCGACAAATTCGAATTTACACTTCAGTAGGATGACTTGGTTTGAAGTTAACATGAGTGACGTGGCCAAGTTACTGAGTTAAGTTAGTCAATTTGAGTTTGTGGGAAAAAAGTAGAGTTGTGCATGAGTTTATTGCTAAGATCTAGCAATATAGTGGAGTTATATTTAGTGAAACACAATTATCTAAGCTCTAGTATAGAATATAGTTAGTATGATTTTAGGTGAGTAGTTGTAACTATTGTTAAGTCACTGATCTCTTCATTAACTAGTAAATTTACTAAAATTAGTCCTATTCATGCATGTAATCCGAATTGCCTAATTGAGTGGATAGAAAAGGTATAAATGTATTTATTGTTGAGTGTACAGAGTTTGTCATGTAGTATATGGGATAATTTCCACAAGAATTGCACAAGGAAATAGGAGCTAGTGTATTAAGAGTGAGTATAGGTAGAGGAAGTGTACGTAGCATGAATGCAGTGAAAGCAAGTGCAGGGAGAGTGAGTGTAGGCATAGAGAGTGGAGGCACAATATTTTCCATAGAAGATGATCCAAAGATAAAAAAGAGGTTCAAAATTTAAAATTTGTAGAATCTCCTAAATTTAGTGCCATATCATATTGTTCATCATCTTGATTCCAACGACACTTGAATCACCTCAATTTGAAGTCTTATGAAGAAGTTATGATGTTATAAATTTTTGGCCAAACAACTAAAAAGTAGAACAATTGGGTTGAATGGGTTGCTCATTTGGCAAGTTGTATAGTTAACGTCATCAACTAAGAGTACGAGGTAGGATGAGGATCGAGAAACCTAGACTCAACATGTGGCATAACTATATAGGTTGGGGTGGAGTTTTTTCATTGGTGGTCAGTAGTTGAGGTGGTCCAATGAGAGGGTGCCACATGGCCCGATGAGAGGATGCCACGTGGCCCTCACTCATGGTAAAAAAAATTATAATAGGCCCAAGGGCCTCGGTGCTGTTGGACCCCTAGACCTTTTGCAATGCAATGCAATACCCAAACTCTACATAACTGCATTAGCTCCTAATTACTATAGAAATTTGTTTGTATTTAAAATGATGGGGTCGATGGTTTAGGGGAAGGGGTAGGGTGGCTGGCCTTGGACCCAAGTTATATGGCACCACAAAACCCACAACGAACAATTTAGGCACTACGATGGAGAAGGTGGGGACTATGCCGCAACCCTAGTCTTATTGAGCCAATGTGACCATGCAAAGGAGTCAGCAGAGGGAGTGGGAATATAGGCCCGACCATTGGTTCTACCGACCTCACCATAACTGTCGGCAGGGGTCAAGTGAAAGGGGTGGGCAGATAGGCTCAGTCCTCAGTCTCATTAATTAACATGTGACCCTGATCATCGGAGCAGAGGGCCTAGCTAGCAAGGGTGGGAAATTAGGCCCAACCCTAGCCCTATGTGGTGATGTGGGTACCATTGGGGGCCAAAAATTTGACACTTAAGAGTTATTGGCATGGTTAAGAAGGCAATAATTTGCTCCCTTTTTAGCAGGAATCCCACTAGCACCAGACAAAATTTTCAACCGGTAAACTGTGTAAACGATGAATTCATCACACAGTTAGCAGGTTTTACCAATTTGTAGGACGGATAACATAACTTGGTTCCAAGAAGCCTATATTACTCATTTTTAAAATTTTTGAGCTCAAGAGGAGCCTAGTTAGGGTTTTTGAGTGTCTTGAACTCAATGAAAGCCTCAAATTTCTAATTTGAGCACTATATGATGGACATTTTGCAGAGTCAAATCCTTTAGTTCTAAAGACCAAGTTCATTTTGACGCTAGATGGAGGCATACTTGAGCATGGAAAGAGCCTAGTTAGAGGTTTTTTAGCCTTCCCATTACATCTACAGTAGTTGTTACATCAGTGGAGTAGTTATTTTCAGTATTTTCTCAATGTGCTTATGAGAAAAGCCTTTTCAGCAGTTCATTGTGAAGTAGTTGTATGTTTATGATTTTTTATTTTAGATGGAGTACAAGGACCTATTATGAGAGAGTCCTTCTTCTATGGACATGATCATGAATTGTTGTAGGGAGACATATTTTTGAGTGAGATTTCTTTGTAGGAGAAATATGCCACTCGAGAGTCAAAAATTTGTAATGTGCTCATTTTCTACTTAAATCGATAAAGCGGCCTAGCCATTAGAGCAAGGCCCGGAGACATAACCCAAGAAGGGTGAAATTTGTTATCACTTGCTTGCTTCTTCTTTGCATGATTATCATACTGAGTTTCATATGACCACTCATCTTTGAATAGGTTGCAAAACTATTTTTCCTTTAAAGAGCCAAGTTTATTAACTTTCAAAGTGTCAGAGGATGATCAAAGTTTTATTTTTAGATCATGTGGTATCAGAGCGGGTTCTGACCAGAATTGCAAGTATGGGCAAGAAATTGAATCATGAAATAATCCAAGAGTTGGAAGAGATTAATCTATCTCTTTGAATGGAGAATCTTGAGCTAAGAAGATTGCTCGAAGTTGCATAGGAGGAGAAAATGAAAACACACATGTAGTTGCAACATATTATGGAGGAACACACTAGTGAGTGTTTTGTCCTGGAAGTAGCAAAGAATACCTCCAAAATGAAACAAGTTTGTGGGCATGGTCATTACAAAGGATGTGGATCCTATAATGAGAATGATGATTTTGATTTTTGTAAGCATGTGGTAAAAGTGGTTGGCTAGAGATATCATCCACTTCATCAACAACTGAAATGGAAAGGATAGGTTGTTGGCCAAAGGAGGTAATTAGCATTTCCAGTTCTACTACCTCAAATAATGTTATTAACACATATTTTTCATATTTTGAAAAGCATACCGAGGGGATTGGTATAAAGATTTTAACTTAGTTGGGTTATTATAAAAGGGTCATCAGATTCAATCACCACGGCATCATTAATCCTATCGATGTGAAGGAACAACCATGGTGTGAAGGATTGGGTTATGGCCATGAAGAAATTGGAAGTTGCTCCAAAATTGTTGAGGGAAAGAAATTTTTAAGTATGGAGTTCATGCCAAAGTGGCTCCTACGATGTGATGGTACAACACACCGTGATGATAGTGATAATGACTAGTTGTCGCTGCAGACATATGAATGTTCCACATGCTAAGTCCAATTATCCTCATCAAAATCACAACCCAAAAGAAAAGTATAAGCTTCATGGGGATTTTGATTTTATGGGAAATGTTTCCTATTAAAATATGAAAGTTATGATTTCTTCTATGAGAAATTCATCCATGAGTTGTTCTATGATGTAATAGTAACTTATTACAAAACTTATTTATGCTGCAATATTCGATAAGAAATTGAAGATAGAACATAAATTAAATGCACAATTGAATACAATAAAGAATACATTGAGACATAGAGAATTTAGGTCCAATGACCAAGGAAAAACCCACAAGGGGAAAACCCAACCAGGTTCTTCTTCTATTTGAAATCCATTTTTCAACACAAATACAAAGTACAATGAGAGATGAAGAGATTGAGTAAGTTCATCCAAATCTAAATAAGTTGTAGCATGAGGATGGTAGCAGTAGCAGATGCACAAACTGAATCAGCCTTCCATTCAACTTAATCAACATTGAAACAGTGAAGAACTGACTCAACCTTGGATCACCAAGTTATGCTCTTACTCTCTACATAGCTGTCTCACAATATTCTTTCTCTCTCCAATTCTCTCTCAAGTTTGAATTATTATTTGACCATGCACAAGTAGTCAGGGGAGAAAGAATGAGGCACATATATAGAGGATGACCAATGAATCCATTCCATAAAGGAGGAGTAACTTGCATGCCAAGAGAGAGAGTAACTTATGCCTACTTAGGAAATGTAACTCATGCCATTAAGGAGGTATGCATGCCTTTGTAGCTTATTATTTTAAGAGAGTGTGTAACATATGCATTAAATAGTGCATAAGAGGAATATTTTATGACATGATTTTATGTGCAAAGTTGCAGGAACCTATCTAGAAAATCCCACAGAGTATAGGCAACTCATTGGTTCTTTGATGTTTTTGGTAAAGACTAGGCCTGATATATGCTTTTCTTTAAACACTTTAAGTCAACATATGATTGTTCCCTTTCATACCCACTGGATTGCTACAAAACATGTACTTAGATACTTTCATGGAACTACAAATCTAGGATTGAAATATACTCCTAAAAATGTAATACTTCATGGATATACTGATGTTGATTGGGCAGGTTGTAGAAATTTTGAATAATAAACACTTATTCATAGAGATTATCCTGATTATACACTATTGTGGAATACATGCATAATACATAACCTCCTCTACGTTGATCATCAATTTAGCAGCATTAAAAACAATGAAACATCAATCGCATGCACACATTAACACAGTATGTAACCCGGGGAAAGAATACAGCTAAAAGCCCCACACTATCTGTATATTATAATGATTGAGAACATGTAACAATACATATTACAATACTCCTCACAAGTACTCAGTACTATCTCCACCTGTTACACACAAAACTAGCTCAGATCCGAACAAGTCACAGGTTCAAATCTCCTCCGCTGCTTTGCCTGCCTCCACTGCACAATCCTGCATGAGAATCATGTGAACACAAGCTACAATTTCCTTGTTATTGGCCCACACTACATAGTCCTCATTGGCATAAATCAATCCCACGCATGTGCAAATCTCATGCACAACTCATCCTTTCACTTACCTCTAACACCTGTCTCTGTTGAACTGTCCATGCACTGAGTTAACTGATGTATTCTTTAGTTGCTTTATGAGTTAATAATTAGTGAATTAATTAGCATTTAATTCACACAACTCATCACTAGTGTATTCTTTTTTTATACTAAATACAACTAGTTCAACTAAGTCAAACTGAACACAACGCCATCAACTCCACATCCAACTCCACAGAACTCACATGCATGAGTTCTAACTGTAGTCCTCCATGCAATAGCTCAACTAACACATAAGAAGCCACGTGATTCCTTCTGTCAGCTGCATGTGCCACATCCATAGCTCAAACTGAAGTGCTCCAAGAGAATAATATAATGTTTAGAGTCCAAATATTACTAAGGGCTAATAATATTTGACTGTTTCTATTTTTAGCTTGGTAGTCTAAAAATAGACTCTAATCACTCCGCTGTGAACCAAAAATAGAAGTCCATCTATTTTTCGCAACATGACCAATCATCCATAAACAACATCCTACAACTCATAGACCATGATCCATATGTCTAAAAATAGACATAGTCTAAAAATAGACTTTGCGCCAAAAATAGCCTGTGGGCCCACTTAGTGAAGGTGACTTCTTTCCACCAAGATCCATCATCTTGTTGAATTTTCAACACTCCCTCTCAACAAGATATGGATTATCAGCAACCCCTATCCTGCAACTCTGGAATATTATGCATGCAACACATTTGCCCGGTCCACTTGCTCCAACAACACTTGGAACAAAAACACTCCCAACTGACCACTCTGTTGGGCTAGGAACATACTCTGATGTTGAAGCTCTACCTGCTGCTGACAAGTGCTCCCTCTCTGAGATTTGCGCTACTGCAACATCTCCATTCATCTCGCACCATTGCACACTTCTCTGTGCCACCTACCACTGTGCAAAACACTTGTGCCTCTCGCATTGTTGCAGCCCGCTAGCTATGCGTTGTCCTGGGATTCCCTACACTGTCGCTCTCTCTGCCGCTCCATCCGCATCTGTCTCTACCTAATCAGTCAGTTTCTGCTACTCCACATCAGGGATCCCGTAGCAAGGTCTCATCCAAGAGGTTGGGTACCTCAAGGATCCTGCCCCTCCTCCTTGGGATGATCAATCCACATCACCCCACCTCCTACCTGGAGGTATGGCTACATGCGATCCCTCAGCCCACCTGGCTCAAAGTTTCCCCCTACTGGAGGTCTTTGCATGAGTAGATGTCTCTACTCGATCTCCTCTCAGCTTCCCTTGTTGTGTCTGCTCCACAACCTCCTGAAGCTGCTGCTCCAATCATGGCTCCTCCACAATTGTCTGAGACTTCTTCTGGCTCTGCATGTTGAGAGGTAATATATGCTCCCTCTCAACCACCAAGTCTCCAGCAGTTGCCTTGCTGCTCAAGGATTTGCATGCATCATGCAATTGATAAAGGTTCCTGACTCGAACCCCTATCTTCCAGGTTTCTCCAGTTGTCTTGCTGCGTAGGAAAGCCTTTCCGTCGCTGAAGACAACATCATATCCCTTGTCTTCTAACATCGCCACAGAGATAAGATTCTTCTTCAATCCTGGAACATGCATCACTTCCTTCAATTTGAAGGGTTTACCAGACTCCCTCTCAAAGGAAATGGTACCGATACCAGTCGCACTGTATCTACCATCATCGCTCATCTCGATGTGCACTCCAAGATCTTTCTCATCCAGATCAGAAAAAAAATCTCGATCTCCTATCATGTGAGAAGACGCACCACTATCCAAGAACCATACCGATCCCATCACACTTGATACCAAGCATGTGATCAGTGAAAAATCCAGCTCAAACTGCGAGGCTAAGGCCTCTCCTGCTATAGATCTAATAGCTTGCTTATTTTTATTCTTCTGCGGACCTGTGGCATCTCCATTCTCTGATACCATGTAGAAATTTTTTCTAGAAATCATCTAGCTCCGATACCATGTAGAAATTTTGAATAATAAACACTCATTCACAGATATTATCCTGATTATACACTATTGCGGAATACATGCATAACACATAACCTCCTCTACGTTGATAATCAATTTAACAACATTAAAAACAATGAAACATCAATCGCATGCGCACATTAACACAGTATGTACCCTGGGGAAAGCATACAGCTGAAAACCCCACACTATCTATATATTATAATGATTCAGAACATGTAACAATACATAGTACAATACTCCTCACAAGTACTCAGTACTATCTCCATCTGTTACACACAAAACTAGCTCAGATCCGAACAAGTCACGGGTTCAAATCTCCTCCGCTGCTTTGCATGCCTCCAGTGCACAATCCTGCAAGAGAATCACATGAGAACAAGCTACAATTGCCTTGTTATTGGCCCACACTACGCAGTCCTCATTGGCATAACTCAATCCCATGCATGTGCAAATCTCATGCACAACTGATAGTCACAACTCATCCTTTCACTTACCTCTAACACCTGTCTCTGTTGAACTGTCTATGCACTGAGTTAACTGATGTATTCTTTAGTTGCTTGATGAGTTAATAATTAGTGAATTAATTAACATTTAATTCACACAACTCATCACTAGTGTATTCTTTAGTTAGACTAAATACAACTAGTTCAACTAAGTCAAAATGAACACAACTCCATCAACTCCACATCCAACTCCACAGAACTCACATGCATGAGTTCTAACTGAAGTCCTCCATGCAATAGCTCAACTAACACATAAGAAACCACGTGATTCCTTTTGTCAGCTGCATGTGCCACATCCATAGCTCAAACTGAAGTGCTCCAAGAGAATAAGATAATGTTTAGAGTCCAAATATTACTAAGGGCTAATAATATTTGATTGTTTCCATTTTTAGCCTGGCAGTCTAGAAATAGACTCTGATCACTCCGCTGTGAACCAAAAATAGAAGTGCATCTATTTTTCCCAACATGACCAATAATCCATAAACAACATCCTACAACTCATAGACCATGATCCATATGTCTAAAAATAGACATAGTCTAAAAATAGACTCTGCGCCAAAAATAGCCTGGGGGCCCACTTAGTGAAGGCGACTTCTTTCCACTAAGCTCCATCATCTTGTTGCATTTTCAACACAGGTATCTATGTTGATAAAAAGAGCACTTTTGGGTGCTCCTTTAGCTTGGGATCTATCATGATCTCTTGGGTGAGTAGAAAGAAGAATTCTTTTGGACTAAGTATAGTTGAAGCATGGCTAGCTATGAGGAAGTTTGGCTAAGAAATATTTTTGGGGAAATATTTGGGCAAGTTCTAGACACAATAGTTATATATTGTGACAATGAGACTGGGATTCGTCTTGCACAAAATCCCATGTTTCATGACGAGTCCAAGAATATTGAGATAAAGTATCACTATATCTGGGATATGGTTAAGAGAGGAGCACTAAGACTCCATCACATGTCCACTAATGATTAGATAGGTGAAATTCTTAACAAGCTTTTACTTGAAGGGAAGCTCTTGGTTCTTATAGAGCATCTTCAACTTATGGATGTGACGATTCCAGGACGTGGTCATAGCTAATAAAGAACACTAAGATGCCTTTCCCCCCTGTCAGAGCTCACACTATTAGGGAATGATGTCGGAAACCTCCTGAGGATGAGAGATCTCTTGTGTACTATGTGCCACAAGAGTAGGCCTCAATATGCATTCAACCCATAGTCTCGCGCATGGGAAGAGCCACCTATCTTGCCAATAGCTGGAGTGATAATTGTTTGTGTGAGTTGTCTAGGATGTAGATGCTCCACCACTTGACACTTGGTTGTGTTTGATTCTTGTCTATGTGACTTGTTTGAGTCTTGTCTATGTGATGTGTGTGTTTCATCACATAATTTTTTTTAGATGAAAATTGGTTGAGTACAGTCCTTGTTTATGTGACATGTGATGGTTATTTCCTTTACAAATTTGTGTCAAGTGGATGATTCTTCTTGAAATTGTGACTTCATTGTTATAGATGTTACCAAGAAGAGTTGAACTGAGATGAATGAAAGAGATAAGAGGAAAAAGAGATATTTGACGTAGAAAGAAATTACTCCTTAGATGAGAGGGATTGTTAAAATTTGATACCTCAGGGATGAATTTCTCCTAGAAGAAATCATAACTTTTAGATTTTAAAATTCTCTTGTACATTTTGTGATGCATATTACTATTATGTGGTTGAGCATGTTCAAAGTAAGGAAATGGTCGAAAGAATGGACCAAATAATTGGGAAGAGACATGAGGAACCTCTGGAGAGTATGAAGACTTCCCTGTTGATGTGAAAGTGTATGAATTTTTCTACCCATTGTAGCATGAATGGGAACCATATATGAAAGTGTTGGAAAATCCATCCAGAACTTCATTCCAAGAAGAAAAACAAGGTCATTCAATCCTATGCAAGGGAAGTGACATGTGGAAAAGTGGAAAATGATGTAGTTACTGAAGCAACCTTTGAAGCAGATTGGGTGTAGAAAGAGAACCCATAAGCCTAGTTAGGCAAATAATGGGTACTATGTTTTGTACAATTAGATTTCTTTGTAAAATTGTAATTACTTATTGTATATTCCCATTTGGGTAATTTGTAAAGTGATGTCATGTATAAATCACTTATATGCAACAATGTATTTCTTTGGCATTGTTATGTTATTTTGGCTTGATGATAAGTCATTTTTTATGGGACTTTTGGGATGAGCATTTGCATTTCATCCAACATGTCTAAAATTGTGTCAAGAACTCATCTATACAAGTATTTATATTTGAATCTTGTTTGGGTTATTGCTAAAGTATTTTTGGATTTTATCTTTGGTAAAAAAAAATTAGAAGATGGACATGGTGATGTGCATCAAAGAGTACAAGTGAAGCTTGAGAAAAGAAAGGCCACATACAAAGAAAGGCATTCAAATCATCAATTTGATCATGATTTCTAGTTATAAGGTCAATTTTTCTTATGTATCAGCAAGGAGAAATGTCAATATGAAGATTGTATGAGCCACCAAGGAAATATATTCATTAAGAGAATATTTAGATTCTGTCCGTTGCAAGTTTTTCTCCTGAATAGTTAGAAGAATTACAACATGCCAAAATTCTTGACAGGAGGATAAGGACTTCATGCAAGGGCAAGGTGGAGTAGCTTGAATGGTGCTCAAAGGCATTAAGCGAAGTATAGCAAGAATGATTGATATTGGGAAAATAAAGGATTTATGTTCTCACTATTTTGTCGAGTGCAAATAGACTTTTGAAGGTTCAAAAGTTCCTAGTGGTGAGGTATGATCCAAAGATCAAAATGAGGCTAGAAAATGAAAGTTATTCTAATCTCCCAAAACTAGTTCCATATCATACTGCTCATTGTCCTAATTCTAGTGATGGTTGAATCACGTCAATTCGATGTTGTATGAAGAAGTTATGACATTTTGAATTTTTGGACAAACAACTAAAAAGTCAAACAACAGGGTTGACTAGGCTATTGAATGGGGAGGTCCTTTAGCTGAGATCATGAGTTGACTATGAAGGGATCAAATGATGGTGGAAAAAGCTATACTCAACATGCGACATCACCATACAGTTTGGGATGAAGGTTTTTTATTTGTGGTCAGTAGTTGAGGTGGCCTGATGAGAGGGTGCCACCTGGCCCAATGAGAGGGCATTACGTGGCCCTCAACCATTGATCAAAATTTTTATAGTAGGCCCAAGGGGCTCGATGGGGTTCGATCCCTAGGCTTGTCACTAAAAAACACAATGCTAGAACGCTATGCCATCTCATTAGTTCTTAATTACTATAGAACTTCATTTATATTTAAAATTGTGTTATCGGTAGTTTGAGGGAAGGGGTTGAGCAGTTATCCTTGGCCCTAGATTATATGCTATCATAGAACCCATGGAATATAGTTGAAGAACTATGGTGGAGAGGCTAGGGACTAGGCCCCATCCCTGGTCCTGTTGATCACATGTGACTGCGCAGAGGAGCCAACAGAGGGGGTGGGAGGAGGGGCTCGGTCCCTAGTTCTACTGACCTCACCATAACCATTGTGGAGAGTTAAGTGGAGGAGGAAGGTAGATAGGCCCAACCCATGGTCTCATTAATTACCATGTAATTGTCAGCTATGGAGCCGACAGCCTTGTGAATGGAGGTGGGTGGCTATTCCCGAGCCCAAACACATTGTGGCAACATGATCGCCATTGGAGGCTGAAAATTTGGTGCTTAAGAGTTATTGGCGCAATTAAGGAGGTGATAATTTTTCCCTTTCTTGGTATGTATCTCGTAGGAGCCAGGAGAAATTTTCATTCGACGGATTGTGTAAAGGGAGAATTCATTCCACAGTTAACAGGTTTTGCCAATTTGTAGGATAGATAGCAGAGCTTGGTTCAAAGAAGCATATCTTGCTCAGGTTCTTACCTTTTTGAGCTCAAGAAGAGCCTTCAAAGAGGATTTGAGTGTCCTAAACTCAATGGAATCCTCAGATTTATGATTTGAGCACTATATGATTGATCCAAAATGGATTTAGTTTTACCTCTAGATCAAAATCTTCAAATACAAGTGAAAGTAGGCTCAAGTCAAAATGCTCATTAATACAAAAAAATGGTGCAAATGGTGCATAAATCCAAGTTCGGATGAAGAAATTAGAGCCAATTAAAGATTTAGGTTAAAAAGTCAATGCCTACATCAACAGGACATATGGAAACCCAGGAATGAGTCATAGGTTCTGCATGATGTCAGCAAAGAAGGAATGGCGTATGTGTGATTGGTACACAGCACAGTTGTTGGGTCATTTGATCAAAGGAGATCGACACATATCACAATGAGACATGCAAGCATGTTATCTTTGAAAATGAATGCGATGAGGATATTCAAAAGAAGTTAAACTTCTTTGGGTTTCGGTAGGGAAGCGGTAAATGGTTTCTCATGTGCCTCAAAGGTTGGAAATGGTTTTTCAGAAATCTACATGATTCCACTCAATAGTTGACACGTGGCATCCCAAAACAACTTTTCTTGTGCGCTCTCGGAGAATTAATCAACATGCTAGTTGGAGTGCGAGATTGCACAAGAGCCATTGGATCCAGCAGGACAGATCGACGGTGCAGGTCATCTAGATTAGTTGACGAGGGGACCGCGATAGTTGTCGGATCGATTGGTATTGAGATCTGCGCCAAGAAAAGGCCGGATGGTCGGGGTCAACTCCACGCCCGCTGGTTCTTTAGTTTATCCTCTATTTTTAGTGTAATCATATTATTTTGCGTTTATTGCAGCTTGTAACTAAACATGGTATATTAATACCATAACACCAAAAAAATTGATAGAGTGTAGTTTTGAGCCGTTCCAGGGGGTTTGGAGGTCATAGTGGCCAAGAACAATCGAGTGTATACTCGTTTTTTCCTCGAAAACTCAAGTTGAACACAATGGTGAGATCCATTTTCGTGTTTGAGACTTTGTTTCTAAGCTCACACCTATAACAACAATTTGAAGACATAATATAGATGTCAGCACTGGAAGCGAAAGGACCAGGAGATGTAGCCAGGAAGTCTGGTGAACTCTATTAAATTTGGTTGTGTTGATGGTTTGAATGTGTTTTCTAATTGTTTGAGTGTTTATGTTATTCAAAATCTTTTTGATCCTTTGGAATAAGTAACATAGGAAACTTCACACATAGTCTATAATATCTTTTTCATTAACAGATGAAGTGGTATCAGAGCTCAAGGTTTTTAAGATTGACAAGTTTGTGTGGAGATTTGAATGCTTACTAGGTTGAGGCTCGGACAAGGAGAAGGTGAACTTGTTGAGGCGAATCCAGAGATTTTAAATGTCTTTTCACAAAGAAGGATGGCAGATGGAACTCCACTTGGGTTAGAATCCCAATTCTCGGATAGTTTCATGATGATATGTGCAATGGTGGAAGAGATGTATAATGAGCTTAAAAAGGGAAAAGGTGATGGCACTTCATCACCTAAACTAGACAAAGGAGCAAAGGAACCTTTTTTTTTTTATCCCTCCAGATAAAGAAGATAAAGGAAAAGGAGAAAATCCTCCTCCACCATCTCCTCCATCATCACCATCATCGTCAACATCGTCTTCTTCTCATAAAACTAGTTCTTCTAAGAAGAAGAAAAGGAAATCCTCTTTGATCAAATTAGATGTAAAATTTGATTTTCCAATTTATGATGGAGAACTTAATGTTGAAAAGCTTGATAATTGGATAAGGCAAATTGATGTATATTGTAGGTTGCAGAAAGTTGATTTAGAAAGGAAGAATATCCAGCTGGCTAGCCTTCGACTTGGAGGAATTACACTTGTATGGAGGGAAGGAAAGACACAAGCAGATCTACAAAAACATGGTAAAATCATTTCAACTTGGAATGAAATTGTTTTTGCCATTAAAAAACAATTTTATCCTTTGGCTTACATGTAACAAGCAATGATGAGTTGGCAAACACTACGTCAACTAAAAGGTCAAAGTGTTCAGAGTTATACTTAGGAATTCCGTAAGAGAGCTTTAATATTAGGTATATCATTGGACTCACCAGAGACATTGTTAAAATACATAGGTGGTCATCAAAGTTATTTGAGGCATACTATACTTATCTTTAATCCAAATAGCTTAGATGATGTGTCAGTTCAAGAAACTCATCTAGAGGCTAGAGGTAAAAATGTAACCCCAAATGTTGGGAAATCATCCAAACCTATTGAAAGCAAGAATAACAGAAAGAAGAAATTGAGATGGAAGGAGAGGAAAACAAACACTGTGAAGAAGGATAAACCTTCATGCACTCATTGTAAGAAGGAAGGACACGATGAGACACACTACTGGTCTTTGCATCTAGAATTGAAGCCTAAGAAGTTCGGGAGTAAAGAGCAAAAAAATGTTGCTTTTGTTCAAAAGGACTTGGGGTCAGATTTAGGTGATGAGACAACGGTGACAACTACAGGTATAAAAAGGTAAATATTCTAAAGAATCTACAACTAATTCTTCACATTTGTTGATAATGATAATTATGAGAGGAAAAGGAATGAGCTATTTCATATTAGAGTGATTTCCAAGCATACTGAAATTGATACTTTGTTTGATAGTGGGTCACAAGTTAATTTGATTTCTGAAGCAATTGTAAAGAAGTTGGCTCTAGAAACAAAAACTCATAAAAAGCCATATCCAATAGGTTGGGTGTGAGATAAAACTAAGCTACAAGTTAAGAAACAATGTAAACTTTGTTTTTCTATTGGGTCAAAGTTTGTAGATGAGGTTGAGTTAGACATAGTCCCATTGGACATATGTGGAATTGTATTAGGAAGTCCATACTTGTACGATAGAAATGCCACCTTCTACCGAACTAAAAATAAGTATCAACTCACTAAGGATGGAATTGAATATATTCTAAGGGCTCATACACTAAAAGATAACTTCTCTCTCATAAATTCAGGATAGATGAAAAGAATTGTAAATTCAAGTAAGCAATTTTTACTTATGATTGTAAAAGAAAAGGATATTGATAAATCCGATGCATTCCAAGGCTATAATCCTAAATAAAAATAAAATCTAGTTAAAGTTGTTTCTGATTATGATATAATGTTTCAAGATCCTAAAGGGCTTCCACCCAAGCAAGAGATAGAGCATGAGATTTATTTGTAGCAAGATGCTCCACTACCTAACATTGGAATGTACAGGTTATCATCTCTAGAGAATGTAGAGATAAAGAAGTAGGTACAAGAGTTGCTCAATCAAGGGTTTATTCGATCAAGCACGTCATTGTGTGGATCACCTATTGTGTTAGTGCGAAAGAAATACGGTTCATGGAGAATGTGCATTGATTTTAGATCACTAAATAAAATCACAATAAAGAATCCTTATCCTCTTCCTCGTATTGATGATTTGTTAGATCAGTTAAAAGATGTAGTTTACGTCTCTAAATTGGACTTATGAAGCAGCTACCATCAGATCAGAGTTGTAGAACAAGATGTATGGAAGTCTGCTTTCAAAATGAAGCAAGGACTCTATGAATCGTTGGTTATGCTTTTGGCTTAACTAACGCTCCAGCTATGTTTATGCGAGTCATGAATGATGTATTTAGACCATTTATTGATGATTTTGTAATAGTATATTTAGATGATATTCTTGTTTTTAGTAGAACATGGGATGAACATGTAAATCATGTAAAGCAAATTTTAGATGTATTGAAAAGAGAAAATCTCTATGTAAAACTGTGAAGATGTGAATTTCATAGAACATCTTTGAATTATTTGGGTTATATTGTAGGGGGTGGTGAATTGAAGATAGATCCCTCTAAGGTGGAAGTTATTGTAAATTGGCCTAATCCCAAGACTGCTACAGAAGTTAGAAGTTTCTTAGGGGTAGCACAATATTGGAGAAAGTTTATTTCTAACTTTTCTTTGATTGTAGCTCCTTTACATGCTTTGACAAGTGTGAAACAAGTGTTTTAGTGGGGAGGAAAACAATAGAAAGCCTTCGACAAAGTGAAAGAAAGGATCAGTACAGCATCAGTACTAGCACTGCTAGATCTTCAGCATCCATTTGAGATCGAGATAGATGCAAGTGAATATGCCATGGGGGCAGTGTTGCTGTAGCACGGGAAGCCTATATGCTTTCATTCGGAGACATTTACATCAGCAGTAGTTAACTATCCTACATATGATAAAGAATTGTATGCATTAGTTCAGAGTGTAAAAAAGTGGAAAAATTACATAATGGGTAAAGAAACAATCATACATACAGATCATCAACCACTTCAATATTTACATTCACAAACTAAATTGCAACAGTCAAGACATTACAGGTGGATGGGGTTTCTACAAAAATTTCATCTTGTTATCAGATATAATAAGGGCATACATAATAAGGTTGCAAACATGTTATCAAGACCAATTATAAATGCATCCATAATACTTAAGCATAATTCAGTAATTCGTGAAAGTTACATTGAACAATATGCTCAAGACACAGATTTTAAGGATGTATATGCAACTTTAAGTCATGGCAAGTAGGTAAAAGAATTGGATTATTATATAAAGGACAAACTCTTATATCATTTAGGAAAGTTATGCATTCCAAAAACTGAAAGAGTTAATATAATTCGAGAAGCACATACTTCTCTCCTATGAGGTTATTTTGGTGTAAGTAAAACGGTTGCACAATTACAAAGATTCTGTTATTGGCCACAAATGAATGAGACAGTTTCTAGATATATTAAAGGATGTACTATGTGTGTTACAAGCAAGTCGAGTAACAAAAAATTAGCCTTGTATACTCCACTTCCAATTCCTTCTCGTCCTTGGAAAAGTGTTTCCATGGATTTTGTTGGGTGATTGCCAAAGTCTAGAAAGGGTCATGATTATTTGGATGTAGTTGCAGATAGGTTCAATAAAATGTGTATTTTGACACCATGTAATAAACAGGTCATAGTTGAACAAACTGTAAAGTTGTTCTTTCAAAATGTATGGATTCATTTTGGGTTACCCACTTCTATTGTATCTGATCAAGATTCTCGATTTGTTGGGAAATCTATGGGAGTTAATGGACACAAGGCTAAAGAAGAGCACGACATTTCATCCACAAACAGATAGTCAAATAGAAGTGTTCAACATGATAGTGATACAGTTGCTTTGAGGATATTGCAGCAAGCATCCCGAACTTTAGGATGAGAATTTGTGTTATGTGCAGCATGCTTACAACCATGCAAAACATTCTTCTACTCAGAGATCTCCTTTTGAGACTTGTTTTGGTTTTATACCAAAGTCTCCCTTGGATTTTTTCTTTGGTAAAGACATAGTAGTTGATGGACATAGTGATGTGGACAAAGCAACCAAGTTCATTGAAAAAATCCAGGAAATTCACCAGGAAGTACAAGAATAGTTGGAAAAGAGCCAAGAAAAGTATAAGGCATGACATGACAAGCATCGAGTTGAGCATAGTTTTCAAGTTGGTGATCAAGTTTGGTTGTATATCAACAAAAAAATACTGCAAGGGGAAGGTAAAAATTTGAAACCAATTAGATATGGTCCTTTAAAAATACTTGATAAAATTGGTGAAAATGCTTTCCACCTAGATCTACCAACTTATAAGTAGATCTATTTTGTCATAAATGTTGAAAACTTGCGGTTGTATGAGCCTTCATTAATTGAAGATCCCGAGGAGAAAGGTTAGCTACCTTCCATTGAAGATCTATTTCTTGAGTATCTCAATGAGTTACATGAGGACACAGTTCTAGACAAGAGGATAAGAACTTCACAAAGGGGAAATGTTAAGTTTCTTCGAGTTGGCCTCAAAGGTACAAATCCAAGTAAAGCATGATGGATAGAGATTGGAAAAGTGAGGGAACTTTATCCTCACTTACTCGATAGCTAAGACCAACTTTTGGTGGACCAAAAGCTTCCAGTGGGGAGGAGTGTTCCCAAATGTATTTAGTTTTACCTCCAGATCAAAAGTCTTCAAATATAGGTAAAAGTAGGCTGAAGTCAAAATGCTTGTTAATATGAAACCAATGGTGCAAATTGCGCATAAATCCGAGTCTGAATGAAGAAATTAGAGGCAATTAAAGATTTAGGTCAAAATGTCAATCCGTACGTCAATAGGACACATGGCAACCCAAGAATGAGTCACAGGTTCTGCATGAAGTCAGCAGAGAAGGAATGGCGTATGTGTGATTCATTCACACCACAGTCGTTGGATCATCTGATCAAAGGAGATCGATGCATATCGCATCGAGACATGCAAGCAGGTTATCTTTGAAAACATACGTGATGAGGATATTCAAAAGAAGTTAAACTTCTTTTGAGTTCCACTAGGGAAGCGGTAAACGGTTTCTCACACACCTCAAAGGTTGGAAATGGTTTTTCATAAATCTATGCAATTCCACTCAGCATTTGACACGTAGCATCCCAAAACAGCTTTTCTCACATTCTTTCAGAGAATTAACCGACGTGCTAGTTGGAGCGCAAGATTGCACAACAGCTGTGAGATCGAGCAGGACAGATCGACGGTGCAGGTCATTTGGATTAGTTAATGAGCGGGACGTGATAGCCATCAATCAATTGGTATTGGAATCTATGCAGGGAAAAGGCCAGACGGTTGGGGTCAACTCCACGCCCACTGGTTCTTTGGTTTATCCTTTGTTTTTAGTGTAATCGTATTATCCATGTTTATTGCAGTTTTTAACTAAATGTGGTATATTAATACCATAACACCAAAAAAATTGAAAGAGTATAGTTTTGAGCTATTCCAAGGGGTCTGTAGGTCATAGTGGTCAAGAACGGTCGAGTGTATACTCGTTTTTTACTCGAAAACTCGAGATGAACACAGTGGTGAGATCCATTTTCATGTTTCAGACTCTGTTTCTGAGCTCACACCTGTAACAACAATTTGAAGACATTATAGAGAGGTCAGCACTGGAAGTGAAAGGAATAGGAGACATAGCCAGGAAGTCTGGTGAACTCCTTTATTAAATTTGGTTGTGTTGATGGTTTGAATGTGTTTTCTAATTGTTTGAGTGTTTATGTCATTCACAATATTTTTGATCTATTGCACTAAGTAGCATATGCAACTTCACACATAGTCTATAATACCTTTTTCATTAACGGATCAATGATGGAATTTTTGATAAGGTAATTCCTTGATTGCTAAAGACCAATAAAGTGGCCAGATAGAGGCATATTTGAGCATAGAAAGAGCCTAGTTAGAGGTTTTCCAGCCTTCTAATTACATCTACAGTAGTTGCTACTTTAGTAGAGCAAGCATTTTTAGTAATTTCTCAATGTACTTATAATAAAATCCGTTTTCAACACTCTATTATGAAGTAGTTGTATGTTTATTCTTTTTTATTTTAGGTGGAGTACAAGGACCTATTGTGAGAGAACCCTTTTTTTGTTGACATGATCATGACTTGCTATAGGGAGTAATCTTTTTGAGTGAGAGTTCTTTGTAGGAGAACATTTGTTTGTAGGATAAATATGCCACTCCAGAGTGAACAATTTGTAATTTTCTCATTTGTTGTTGAAATCAATAAAGTGACCTAGCGATTGGGGCAGGGCCTGAGGAGGTAGCCCTAGAGGGGTGAACTTTGTTATCCCTTGCTTGCTTCTTATTTGTATGATTATCATCTTAAGTTGCATATGACTTTGTTTCACTTTTAAGTTCATGTGTAAACTTAACTACTCATCCTTGAAGGGGTTTCAAAACTATTTTTTCCTTTAAAGACCCAATTTTAATGAATTTCAAGGTGTCAGAGTATAATAAAAGTTTTATTTTTAGAGCAGCAGACTCCAGAGGAGATGAGTATTGCAGCGTTGATTGAGCTTCAAGAATTGAATTTGTCATTGTACTAGATCAATTTTCTCATCTGATATAATAAAAACAGAGGATGGGTTTTTCCTAGTTGGGTTCCCTAGTAAAAACTGTGTTCATTGTTATTCAATGATTGCATTTGTTTCTATTGTATATCTTCCCTTCCCCAGATTTAGTAGAATAAATTTGTGTCTACTGTTTTCAATCTCATTTCATTAACAACTAAAACTTCCGAGATATTTCTACATTGTTATGATATATGCTTTTTAATTATTATGAATTTTTGAGAAAATGTTTTAACATCCCATCATGTTAAATTCCATTCACAATTGAAAATTTTTGTGTTCATCATTTTCTTAATATAGAACCTATCTATCTATATATGTAAATTAATTCTAAAAAATATAAAACATATAAAAATTTGAAAAATATAAAATACATAAAAGTTTTATGTGTATATTTATATAAAATTTGAAAATTAATTAACTCAATAAATATGTTAGTAGTAAAATAATATATATAAATTTTATTTTAATTATTAATAATTATTGGATGGATGGTAGGGATTTAATCTTTGTGGAATATTATAAAATATTCTTAGTAGTATTTACAAATCAAGGTTGAGATTTACTTGCAAAAGAGTTATGCCCCTTTTGCCCTTTTAATTTAATTGATTAGTTAAAATAATTTCATATGAATATGTACCATATGACCATCAATTATAGGATTTAGAAATGTTGTATTATAAAGTCACAGTGCAGATTTAACATGCATGGACTATGATCAAATATTCATAGTGAAGATTTGTCTCTATGTTAGTTAAGCCCTTTAATTATTTATCTCAAACTAATTAATTGAAGAAAATTCCATATCAACAAGTGTCATATTGGGTATGTTGTATTGGTAAGACATGATATTGGCCCAAGGTAAATTATAATACAAGCTATTTACAATTTGAGGATTTCCTTGGTAAGGTGGAGGTGAATCTCCATGGTTTAGAATATTGTTTAATTCATATATTAATTATTTTTAAATAATAATAATAATAATAAATTGAAAATAAAGTTGTAATTTAATTAATCTTTATGATTTTTTTAAATCTCAATGATCTAAGATGTATTTTGGGTTAAATGTTTTCATGATTTTCATGAATTGATGCCAATTTTCATTTACTAGCCGTTTAAGTATTATGGTTGTGCTTGTTATACTCTTTTTCTTTCTTAAATATATCATAAATTCATTATTTTGATGTGTATAAAAATCTATTATTTAATTTTGGAAACCAAGTTAATATATAGAGGGAGTGGGAATGAATCAGTATTAAGGCCAATATTAACTATTATTACCATATTTACACATCTAACGATTCAACAACATGCTGTGTAAGAAACAATAGAAATCAATCCATGGGCCATACATCACATCATAAGTAGCCAGTACATATGACATGGAGGTTTTTAACATGGAAACCCATAAATGGAGTAAACAACAAATATTGTTTGTTACGATATAAAACATAAATTAAAGGTCACCAGTCTAATTATATCAAGTTTTCTGTGAGCACCCACTCATAGGGAGAAATGACTTGATCAATTACTTCGTTGGCACTGACCAGCGAGAAGAACCAACTCCCTTGAGTGTTTTTATATCACGAACAAAGTTATCAATCAAACAAAAACGAGTACCTTAAAACGATAACTCTAGCCCAAAAATGCCAAAAAAACATGAAAAAACAACCCAGAAATGAAACGTGTGTATTCCAGAATGATTTTTTTTAGGGATTAACATTTTATTAATTTTATTTTTTTTTTGCAAAAAGGATTGAAAAAACACCCTCGAAACAAAAATTGTTGATGTTGGAATAACAAAAAAAAAACCGGGTTACAATTTTGACACTTTCTAGCAATGTAATTAAAGATAAAATCTTAGGACTTTGAAAACCTGTAAAATTCCAAAAAATTTCACACATGACATTAAAGATCAAATATAACCTCTACAAGGTTTATAATTCCAACAATTTTCATCCATTTTGTTAAAGATAAGATATCTTGACTCTAAAAAACCCTAAAATTGTAATTGTTTTCCACCACATTATTAGAGATAAAATATCATATCTCATAAAAACCTTAAAACTTTGACAAGTTTTCAATCATGCAACTAAAAACCTTAAGTTTTTATCATATTTAAACCATGGAATTATGGACAAATTATATGACTATTTTTTTTTTTTTTAAATGAACAAGTAAATGAAAGATTCATTATTCCAAGTGTAATTTTTATTTTAAAGGCTAAAATTATAGCTCTTTTCAAATCTTAGCCTAAAACAACTTATGTTATTGCAACAAAAATATAAAAATCAACCATCAAAATGAAGTGCCCACTTTCATTGAGGCATTAAATTTTCAATATTTTTAAAAGTATCTTATACTAAATGATAACAATAAATAATATCATGGAAATATCACTATATAACTTAAAAATTGAACATTAATTTCTAATATTTTTTTTTACTTTTAATCAAAATATGAACAAATGATAACAATAAATAATATCATGGAAATATCACTGTATAATTTAAAAATTGAATATTAATTTCTAATATTATTTTATTTTTAATCATAATATGAACAAATGATAACAATAAATAATATCATGGCGATATCATTGTATAATTTAAAAATTGAACATTAATTTCTTATATTTTTTACTTTTAATAAAAATATAAACAAATGATAATAATAAATAATATCATGGCCATATGACGGCATAACTTAAAAATTCAACATTATTTTCTAATATTTTTTACTTCTAATCATATCAACTTTGGTAGATTGAATATAACATAAATTATTTTTGTAATTCATTGTTGCATTATGGATATTCTAAAGAGATGAATTCTTCATAATTAAAACATTTAATCCAACAAAAATAGAAATGGCTCATAAATTTATGTAAGATCATATTGAAGTCAAAATATTTATTTCGAGTTACCATGCAAACATCATTTACATAAAATGTTTTAGAAAATTATTCAGAATCACTCATAGGTTCTAGAACACCATTACAATCTACATCATGAGATGAATGCCTGGATGGAGATGAAGATGATATATATACTTCTCTTTCATAAACTAGTGCCCCATCTTTGTCAACATGCATGCCCACCATTCTAGGTTTCAAAAGTTTTCTAGATCTATGACTTGGCTCAGCAGACTTCCATCTCAACACCATTTCTTTTGGTAGCATATTTTTCAAAATCTCTATGGTCTTCAAGCGAAGAGTTTATCTCATTGTTAAACATATGTCATACATAAGTATGTTGTCATTCTCCAACTTTAAGAGGTCTGTGTGGTGACGATTTATATGTGTATGCTTTCTTTTTCTCTTTCTGTCAATTTTTTTATCAACTACCATCTCTGGCTTGTACACATCATTGGATGGGTGGGAATTTGTGCATACCAATGTACTTCAACAAATTTAATATCTTCATTTTATTTAATGACCTTTATAACTTTTGGAACCCCGAATGGATAGCCAAGTGGATCTCCATTTGCTAACATTGCTATCATGCAACCTCCTTAACATCCTACATAGAATCCCTGTAAAGGTCTTCCATGGCTTAACAGTGTCCATGCGATCTTCTAGAACCAATATAGATTTCTATTTCCTCTACCTGTGGAGAATTAATAATACCTTGAGATTGTTTTTTCTGACAATGTGTCTTTCTGATGTTCATTTGGCATATTTTGTGGCTAAATAAATGGAGTCTTTAAAAGTGTATCTTCATTTATTGATATTGAAATCATATCACTTTTATTATTGAAAAAAGAATCCCACCAAACTGAATCAACAACATCAAAGTACTCATATGTATCTCTAATATATATTTTTTTTTCTTCCAGACATTCAGAATAATTGATATCTCTCATATGCCTTTATACATTGTGGATTTCAGTAACTGATCGTAATAAAAACATCTTTGATTCAAATATTGGATGCTCTGGAATGAACTTCAAAAATGCGAAACCTGATGACGACCCCCATTCTGTAATAGTTGAATACTTTTTTCCCCGTATAAGTGTTTTTCCATCTATTTCTTTGATAGAAAATTGATGTTGGATGATAATGTCATTAAGTTGTTCAATGCATTTCTCCTCACCATGCGATCCCATAATAAAAATTCACATGTCAATAGTTTCTTCCACCACATGAAAAACAAACTCTAGAATGTATGATTTCTTAATACATTCAATTAATGATTCCACACTCCCAACATCTCTCCTTCTTAATGTTACTGAAGAACAACTGAACATCTAATCAATATGCTCATGAGTATGACCAACAAGAAGGAAACCAACCTTTACCTTTTTGAAAATTCCCAATTCAACGAGCATGTTTAGGTACCCAAGAAGAACTTCATTTTTGTTTTCACAGCTTGTGTTGTCTAACTATGTATACAAAACTTCAGGAAGAATACCATAGAAATGATAAACCAAATCATGGATTATATTTATGGTTAGATTTGGACCATTATGAATATTTGGAGCTATGAAGTAAACCCTTGGCATCATCTTCCCATTAAAGACAATAGAACCAACCAAGTGAAATTGAATAAAATTTTCCTCCTGTAAATTTTTTGTTGTGTAGACAAAATGTGCTAGAAGTGTTTTCTTTTGGTCCATACCATCAATTATAAAACCCAAATATTTATTTGCATTATCATCACACTTCTTTCAATGTTTATACAATCTATGCCTTTCATTTGTTTACCGATTGTGATGCTCTTGAAGTGCTTTGACAATGAAATTTGTACATAAAATAAAAGAAACCTATTAATAAATATATTTTCATAGTTGATAACTATCCAATTTTTATACATAATGTTATGAATGCATACCTATTTCTGCCCCTTAAAATTTATCACTTTTTTGCTTTAAGAGAACATGTACCACAAACCCCCATTCTTGTCTTCTTAGGAATCTGAACATTGATGAATTCGTTCTTCCATATCTTTGTAAAATATGAATATGTAATAAAATTACCAATTCCTTCAACACCTTCTGCATATTATTCGTATAATATGTAGATTTATCATCTCGAGAAATTATCTGGAATATGTATTATGTGTTTATTTGGCATACACTCTCCATGCTTTGAAAATAAGTCCTTCAGCCATGACATTATTGTATTTGCTAACAACCAATCCTCTCATTTATAACGTACTTTTGAATAATATGCGCGACCATTTTCTAGTCTTTCTTGGATTCTTGACAAATGAAAATTACCAATTGAATGCAACATTTTGAAAGCCTTTCTATAGATCAATACATTCCGAATATGATAATCATAACCTACTAGTGTAGATTGCATGCAACCCACTAGATATGAATTTTGCATGCTTTTATTCATTGGAAAATATCTTTTCCTTTTCTCCATAGCAAACTTGAAATCCATACATTTCAATCAATCCTTTTGACACCATTCACTTCAGATCAGATCACCAATAGAACTTCTAGTTGTGAGATATGTTGTCCTAAGCCTTGTACAATTGGAATATTTTGGATTGATATGAAAAGGTATGCTCCTACTCCTAGATACAATATTTTCTTACAACGTCTTCATCATTTCATTATCCCCTATAGAAGAATTTTCATCACCATTATGAGGACTATTATCCTCACTATGATAATTTTGAACATAATTAGGAAATTCATCACCATCATTGCTTGGATAATATTCATTACCATCCTCATTTTAAGAAAATTATTCACTACTATCATGTGTGCTTTTCAATTCCCGACTGAGACAAAAACCTTCGCCATCTTCATCCATGCTTTTGAAATCTTCCCTTGGAGGATTCAATTCTTCATCCTCCCCTTCACAACTTTTTCTCTCATAATCCTTAGGATTATGACTAATTGGAAAATATGGCTCTCTATTTTTAGTCCAATTATCATTTGCAGGAAATTATTCATCCTCCCCTCCATCAGTGGTGCTCTCATAATCCTTAGGATTAGAAATAAATGGAAACATTGAATCTCTATTTAATGGAAATTATTCATCATCCCCTTCATTAGTCATGCTCTCATAATCTTTAGGATTAGGACTAAGTGGAAGCTTTGAATATCTATTCACTAGAAATTGTTCATCCACCCCCCCGAATTCCTCACTACTTCTCTCATAATTGTTAGGATTATGACTAATTGGAAGCTTTGAATCTCTATTTATAGGAAATTCTTCATCCCCCCCTTCATCATTGGTGCTCTTATAATCCTTAGGATTAAGACGAAGTGGAAAATTTGACACTGGAAATTCTTCATCCCCCCCTTCATCAGTGGTGTTCTCATAATCCTTAGGATTAAGACAAAGTAGAAAATTTGACTCTAGAAATTCTTCATTCCCCCTCCATCAATGGTGCTCTCATAATCCTTAGGATTAGGACTAGTGGAAATTTTGACTCTAGAAATTCTTCATCATGCCCATGACGGGCCTCTAAATTAGACATAAATTAAGGCACGTGCCTCTAAATTAAACATAAATTAAGGCATATGACCATCCTTCAATACATTAAACCTCTCATTTTGCATTAGATAATGTATTTTTAACTTTAAAATATTCATTAGTAAGGTTTATGAATAATTGCATATTTGTGCCTAATATTATTTATTTTTGTGGAATATTATGAGAATATTAGGAAGATTATGAAGATTTGGAGGAGGAGATAATTTAGGGACTTTCTCCCTACTATAGGAGGGTCACTATTAAATAATAAATCAACAAGATATTATGGAATTATGGCACAGATTGTGGAGCTCCAATGATTGAGAAAATCTAGGAATATGTTCCCTACCATTTAATGCAGATTCCTAGTTTTGGGAACTAGATCCATTAATCAAGGTATTTTGGTGGGGAAAGCTTCTTCCATTCATGGGGAATGATTCCTAATCATTTTTTATAATTAAAAAGTCGAATTTTCCTCTATGGATAGATTTTCGTTAGCATTTTTGTGGAGAGAACTCGTATTTTTGCAGCTCCATTGTATTTTCATGCAGGGATGTAATTGTATTGATGAAAATAATGAAAATTGGTGTCATGTTCAGTTTCTAAATCTTGTTCTCCTCCATAGATCTCTGATTTTCCTTGGGCTTGACCATCCCAAGAGCCTCAAAGCTATTTTGTATCATTTTCTTTCCTTCTTTCCACTTCTTATTCACATGCGTGTGTTGTTTTTATTCTTTCTATTTCTACATTTAGTATTAATGATTTCTTGTTGTAGGATTAAGTTGAATGGTTGATGTAAGTTCTTTCGAAGCATCAAAAGCATCATTTCATCATTGGAAAATATTGGGAATTTCATAGTAATCATTTAGCTACTTGGATTAGTCTTATCATTCCCAAATCTAAATTTCTGGAACTCTTTTGTGGCAACTAGCAGTAAATTTATGCTATTTTTTTGAGCATGCTAACGAGCTTTAATAGAGTTGGTTCCACTTGAATTATATCACAAAAACATTCTATTTAAGAAAGAAAATCACCCCATTGAATTTACACTTTATTAGGTTAGGAATTTCATGGATTTACTAGCTCACTAGTTCTCAAATTTCTAGATTTTAGACTAGTAATTTTCTGCTATTTTTTAGCATGGGTTAACAGAGGTAGTTTTGAGTGATTCCACTTGGAATGGAGACCTAAGACATCCTAGTCAGTAAAAAAATTCATCCCATCTCATTTTGATTTTATTTTTTTTGTTCATTCGATGAATTATAATTTCGTATAGTAAATATGTAACATCCTGTAGTAAAACAGGGGACCCTATAGAAGAACTAGGGGATCCTGTAGGAGAACTAGTACATCCTGTTGGAAATCCTGTAGCGGCCTATTTTGAGCCCGAATTGAGAAAAATCATCATTGAAGCTGGGATTATGCCTCTACTTGACCTCCATGCCATCAAGACCATTTTAACCCTCTTCCTCCATACATGTCTCCCCTACCAAAGGACAAGTGAGGATTAGCATCTACATTTATAAAAAAAAAGATTAAAAATTAGTTCTTTTATATTAACACATGCACATAGTAGTTAATACTCCTTAGATTAGACTCCATGCTTAGTTATTTTAAATCATCACATGTGATAAATATGGTTAAGCTAGGTTTATTTTACATTTAGTTCTTGATCTTTATGCAATTAGAATATGTCTCTTTCCTTGTACTTTATTTCTTGTAATAGATTCAGGTTTTCATTTCGAACATTTCATTTTATGAAATTAGTTTACAGTTTTATTTCAATACATGCACTCCATTACATCATGAAAAGAAAGGAAGGACACATTCTATGCTGCACATATAATGCCAATACCTCTTAAGTTTGTACGAAGCCCAGGTTGATAATTAAAATTCGATAGCCTTGGGAGTTGCAACATTCTTGTTGCAATACCAAGGCTCATCACTTTTTGGCATTGTTGCCTAGGAGGTGTGAAAGTATGCATTGTTTTCTTCCCTAGTTGATTAATTTATTTTTACTTGGTGCAAAAAAAAAATAAAAAATTGCATTAGGCATATTTAATTTGAAACGTAGAAAAATTTCATTGCATTATAGTTTTCATTCAATCATAAAAACAAAAAATCTCCAACACCAACCCACCACCCCATTTAATCACGTGGTGCAGTAAGAGCCACATCACCATTCACTTTTGTAGGTAGAAAAAGAAGATGGAAAAGAATGTAGAAGAAATGGACGGAGATGATGACAATGAGGAAGATCCTCTTGGATTTCCCATTCAAGATACTAATGGTAGTGTGCACATGAAGGACATCCCTCCATCATTTCTTCCAAAATTTCATGGTCTAAGGTTAGAGGATCTGGAAACCTTTCTCTTTGAATTTGAAATTATTTGTAGATCTTATGCTTACTTATTAAAAACTCAAAAATTGAGATTGTTTCCAACAACATTGAAGGATGGAGCTCTTTAATGGTTCATGAGTTTAGGGACTAATTCAATAAGATGATGAAATGACATGCAAAAGATATTTCTAGAAAAATATAAAGATCATGATATTAAAGAAGAAATATTTAGAATGAATCAAAGGGAAGATGAGAGCCTTGAGGATCTAATAGAGAGGTTTATGTATAATGTTAAGAGGGCAAAAATACATCATTTAGGATCTGACACACTAAAAACCCTCTTACTTAGAACAATTAGGGATGAATGGATTAATCTCCTTGATATCATGAGTAGCGGTGATGTATACAAATTATGATTTGAAGAAATTTCTGAAACATGTAGCACATATCAAGAGGAAAGGCAAGAGTAGGTAAATCAACATCAAGATTGGTAAGTCAAGCTAAACTTGGAAATTTGTTTGATGATTTTAAAACAGAAATTCTTAGCAATTTAACCAAACAAGTAGAAATGTTAAGAATGTGTTGTAGCAGCTACAACCACCCTCCAAAATTTTTCCTTAGCTTCGTTTTGGAGCCTCCCCACCAACTTTTCATAGTACCTTGTCTTGCTTCATCAAGTACACAAGCTTCAGCATTTTCCTTGCACAAAGGCAGCCTATCAGTCACAGCTCCATGCATTCCCCTCACAGGATGATCACTTCGACTTCATACAACTGCAAGCTGAGCAACTCCCCCAAGAAATTGCGCAATTATGGAGGGCAACCAGCCTTCCATCCAGAAGTTTCTCAATCCTAACTAGCAGCCTGTTTGCCTCCAAAATTACGCAATTCTGGCAGTCAACACTCACAGGGAAAATTGTGCAATTTTCCCCGGGAGGGCTGCTTAGCCTAGAATTTGCACAAATTTGGGCAACAGTCAGTTGCTCCGTGCAAAAATTGAGCAAATCTCCTGGGTAGCTAGCCCATCTCCCAGCCAGAAATGTGCATTTTCTCCCAACAGTTGAACAACCTCTTGCATGTGTAGCTAAGTTAGTTAGTTCCCTCCGGGAGTGAGCGAAATAGACTTGCATGCATGGGATTCTTCTCCTAAGGCAACATTCAAAGGCATCCCTTGTTTCAGGGATCTATTTTTAGTAGTTGGAGGTTACATGCACGCATAATTTTAGAAGCCTCCCACCAAGTGTCACTTTCCATATATTTGTGGCATGCGCATCACAACCTCGATGTTATCACAACTCATCAACTGGACACTGCAGAGCTCATTCCTCACATAAAACTTGCAACTCTGACATCCCACATCACATCTAGGAACTATTGACATGTTCAGCTCAATTGTTTTTGGGTAAGCCTGCTTTCATGAATTATGTTTCATTTTTGGTGCTTTTTGTGTTTTGCTTAGTATGAACATTGTCCACATGATTTCAGTGAGCACTTGCTATCATTTTGATACATACTAGCTTTTACTAGCATCATTTTAGTTTTCATCAACATCTCACTATTTTCGCATGCATGAAACTATTTTTCACGAACGGTCACTGATTCGGCGACCCGCCTCACCCACATGCATGTTGCTCCATTTTATGAATATTTCATTCACCATTTTCATGCATGATCATTCACTTATGTTTACACTAAGTATCACCATGCATTCACACTCACATTTGTGTTGAGTTGCCCGTCGGTGAGTTTGGGCAACCTCGGTCCTGACTCTTCCTTCACTGAGATAGCATTGCGCAATATGGGGAAGGAAGTCTCGATCTTCCTCTCCATAAATGTGCATTTTTTGCCATCCATTGTTCTCCAGGACTATTTTGCACATTTTTGAGGGCCAGTGACTACTGGCCAATAAAATTACGCAATGCAGTCACTGAGCCTACAACCATTGCCAGCTGAGATTGTGCATTACACAATTATAGTAGTCAGCATCCAGAATGGACTATGCAATGCACAGTTCCAGTAGTCAGTCAGTCTCATAGCAACCCAAACTATGATTAGCGCAGTCTTCATAGTCAGTCTCTCGACCTCCCAGCCAAAATTGTGCAATCTTCATGATTAGTCACACAGGTATGTTGTAATCCAGTTCTTAAGTTCATTTTTGTTTTCGACTGACAGATTTCTTGCCATGAGTGTTTCCATGTCTCTAGGTATCACAGGTGTTCATCTGCCTCTTAGTAGCATGGGTTCAATGGTTTCCAGGAGAGCAGAGTCGAAGACACTATTTAGAGCACACTTGGGGATGCATTCGATCAAGTGTTTATGAGTTTTCCTACTCATGAAGACATGAAGTTGTTCATAGGCAAGGACATCCAGATATGAAAGCAACAACATCACAGTGAGAAGCATCATGAATGGCAGCTGAAGGCAGCATACCAGATGCAGCGAGCACGAGAGGAAGGTTGTTGACAACACAGAGGCGGAACAATGTTGCAAGCTCAAGCAGATCTATTATTGATGAAAGAAACTTTGGAGACTTGGGCTACGAGGTGATGGAATGACATGAAGATCACACTAAGACAGAGAATGGAACAAAGAAGGAGTTTCATGTGTAGAAGCAACAACTCAAGGGAGAACATGAAATTGCACAAACAAGCGAATGAGTGCGATAGGAACAGGAACAACAAGGGGCGCAACATTCATTCATGGATGAAACTATGGATGTACAAGTTAAAGATCCATCCCAGCAGCTGGCACAGAGAAGACATGGTGAGTAGTGTTGTTGGTTGCATGCAAGGAATTCAACATTATGCATGTCATTGTGTGCACACATGCGATCCAACCCATTCAGCACACTCACCAAGGTGAAGACAATAAGCAAGTCCAACTGGAGCTGAAGATGTAGTTCAAAAAGTTGATGCACATGACCATGAGCACACATTGGAAGATTAGCACATACACTATGCATCATTGTGTTTTCAGTTCAGTTGCACCAAGAATACAATGCACATGCTAGCAGTTGAGTTGGATAAAGTAGCCACACCAATGCACCCAGATGCAATGGAGGCAAGAGTTCACTTCAGCAATATGTCACCATGGGGTGCATGCACACCATCATGAAGACCAAGCTTGGCATCAACTTGCCACCTTCACCATCACAAGCATCTCAAAGGGTTGGTATCACCACAATGGACCAAGTGTCAGTGATGTCGTGCATGGATTTTTCAAGCCATTTCGTCTCACATGTGCATAGTAATGTAACATCATGTCAAGTGGAAGTTAAAGTATCAATAGTTGGATGTAACAGTCATAAGGTAGATGAAGAGTCATGAGTGTAGATGAACTGTCACAAAGGGAAATGTCAAGGCTCACCACACCCTTTGCTATAAATAGAACCTAATAACTCATTGGGAAGGCTTTTGGTTAGCCAAGCTTCTGATAAGACTATCGCAGAGAGAGCTTGGACAATACTGTAACGTGCCTTGGCTTCTCCACTGCACGAAGCTAGTACATCTCTTTGGAGGAGCAGGTGGATGTGGCTGTAACATTCCACTATTGGAGCTAGTGGTTGGACATGGATGTATTGTATGACTAGAACTTACACTTCTTTATATAATAAGAGCCAACATGTTTCATGCATATGTTGTATTGTATTCTAGCTATCTTGTTTACTCTAAATGGCATATGTATTTGCTTTCTTATGCATGCATGTATGGACTATTCTGTATGAGTATGTATGAATCTTTCTGAAATGTGTTGTTGGTTTAACCATCACTTTGGATTGCCAGCTAACTTGCTTTCCAGCTTGTGATGTATCTTCACTCGTGTGTTCCCTTCCCATCTGAGTGCTATTGTAGGTTTCCAAGGGGCGCACTCATCCCAGCTAACATGTGTTGGAACCTCTCATGCACCTTCCTTGACTCACTACAACTGCCACACTGTTGCTACCAACAGAGTTATCTTGCTTCTGTGTGAAATAACGGTCAAGGTATTACCATATGACCCACTGCTCAGACTCCTACACCAAACTGTTTGAGGTCTAATTGGGACTTCTTACTGGGGAGATCCCCTTGACATGTTGGGGGGTCCAATACCATCAACAGAATACAAGATGAAGAAAAAGAAGATGTTGATATTTGTGTTGTCCATGCAAAATCACATGATGTTAAATATTGTACATCATTACCAAGGTTGAAGGAAGTTTACCAAGAGGACAATGGAGCAAATCAATCACCAAAGCAGCTATGTTATGTACCTCCAAGAGGATAATAGCAGCTTATTCAACCTAGTATGATGCAAGAGAAATTTCAAAGTTATGCATATCTACCTCAAAGTAATTGGAATGCACCATTTCCTTGGCGACATTGACCATCTCAACCACAAAACCAATCTTGGCAACAAGGTTGGCAAGAAACATATGGGAGCCATCAACAATCTCCTCAGTATTTTCCTCGATATCCTTCATACCCAACTCCATGTTATTGCTACCATTCATCTCCACCAGAACCATAGCCCCAACCACATCCATCTTAAATACCCACTCCCACTCAACTACCTGTACCACCATTTCAAAGCCCACACATTGAAGTATCTCATCCTACTTACAATGTTGAGGTACAACACTTGCAAACATCTTCTCTTGAGATCAATGGTATTCACCATAGCTCAAGAAGAGTATTGCAAAAAAGATATTATCTTGATATCATTGAAGAATCACATTGCGAAGAAGAAGATTCAAATGAGAAGACCACAAAACCTGGGGCTGCAATTGATGAAGAATAGACATCAAAATTAGAGATTGAGAAAGCTCCCTCATGATAACCATCAAATCCTCCATGTATTCAAGAGAACGATTAGAAAAAAGAGGAAGATTTGGAGGTCATGGTAGAAGAAGACATGAAGAATGATCCAGATCAGCAAAAGGACTAGGGACATCACAACTATATTGAAATATGGTTTCGGACAGTCACTACGTTACAACAATACTCTCTTCTTCAATTTTTCTTGTATTCATCAAACTCAAATCATTTAATCACTCAAATTTAGGTACATGTCAAA
Source organism: Pinus tabuliformis (assembly GCA_031772625.1). Classification (NCBI taxonomy): domain Eukaryota; kingdom Viridiplantae; phylum Streptophyta; class Pinopsida; order Pinales; family Pinaceae; genus Pinus; species Pinus tabuliformis. The sequence goes on along the minus strand of CM062814.1, from coordinate 662,978,430 downwards.
ACATACATTTCAGGCCTACACATTAGCTTTCTTTCATCTTGATGTGCACATGGCTCCATTGGAAGTATTCTTATACTTGAAAATGATTTCGTTTTTCAATTATGATAGGGTAAAGAAAAAATGAAAAACAAGAGAAAAAATCTTAGGTGAAAACCTCCATTGAGGTGCCTTAGATTGACTCATGGATTGAAAACCTCCATGAGGCAATCAATGAGTTCGGAAAAAAGAAAAAAAGAGAAAAAAGAAAAGATCCTAGATGAAAACCTGATTTGAGGCGCTTAGCCAGACCTACTAGCTGAAAACCTCATTGAAGCGGCTAGTAGGTCTAGAAGAAAAAAAAGAAAAATAAAAAAATCTTTGCTCCATGTATCTCTTTGATGAATGCATGTACTCTCCAACATCCACAAGCAAAAACAGTTGGCACCAACAAAAGAAAAAAATTGGTCAAGCCTAGTCAAAGGATGTCAAATTTTGATTTTCTCCTCCTTAGCTCAAATTATCCAACAAGGCCAAGGCCATGCCAATCCATCACCCTCATCTATTTCCACCATCCACTCATCATTCCCAATCTTCTACCACTCATTTTCCTTTCTATCCCAAAATATTACAGGAAGGCTCTGTTTTACTACTGGAAACAAAAATACATAGAGTAACAATTTATTTTTGCCATAACTTGAAAACCATTCATCCATTTGCCAAGTTGTTTCAGGGGAAGATGCATATGGATGATGGTAACATGCTCAAGCAATTTCAGCAAATTCGGGTGCACATTTTTCGAGAAATCAACCTCCATCACCTACAACCATTTTTACATTTTCTCGATATTCATGCATCCATCTAAAAATATGTTTCATGGGAAGATGCATATGGACATTGGTAACATGCCCAAACAATTTCAACAAATTCGAGTGCACAGTTTACAAGAAATCGACCTCCTTTAGCATCATTCATTTTTAGTTTTTCTCGAGATCCGTGCATCCATTGACCAAATTTTTTTTATGGGGAGGCGAATAATGATAATGGAAACATGCTTAGAATGTTTTAGGTCAATCCATTTTACCATTTGGGAGACATGGACAAAACAAGTCTACTAAAAGAGGCTATCCTGAATTACTACAGGAGTTTCCTGTAGTACTACAAGAAGTTCTGAAAATCTATAGGAAAGGTAGTCTGATGGAAAAATTATGATGCAAGCATGTTTTGGGATAGAAAAAATGACATTTACATCACCACATCTCAGCCAACACCCATCATGAGCATATCACTCTATGGCCACACCTTCCACTCATTCCAATACCTATTTACCCTCCAACAGAGAAAGGACACAAACATTAAAAAAAAAAAGGGTATATACAACTGTTGGCTTGTTGGAAACTGACCGAGGTTCGGAAGAGTTATTAGCCAAACAAATCCTGCACTATCGGCCCTTTCAGCAACAGTTTACAGAGCGCACACTGAAGTCTCACCCGAGGTAGTAGGGGAGGGTGCTGGAACCAGGTTTCCGCACCCTTGGGATGTCTTGATGTGGTCTGGAGAGGTCGTGAACCGTTCTGTGGCCTTGTGCCACTCTGTACCACTGTCGCATAGATCCGTACCGATGCACTTTCTTATTAATGAATTTGTTACAGATTTGTTCTTCTTATAGTCTTTAAGCAAACATTTAACAATAAAACCCAGTGCGTGCAATCATCATTAACAAAAAAGAGACAGTGCATCAATTTAGAACATAAGCAACAGATAGATTCGCAATAAAGCACACAATATTCAGAACTTCTTATCTTTATTTATCTTCTATCAATACAACCAGATCCTCCCTGCACACCCAGCTACAGGGGTCCATGCACATAGCTATGGACTCTACCAGGCCCCTGCGCACATAGCTGCAAAGCCTCTATCTATCTACCACACCTTTCACTCGGACTTACAGACACAGAGAGAATATTTCCTTTACAAACCCATAACATTCAAGATCTTCTCAAAAAAACTGACTTCTACCCTTAGAGCCTTCCTCTATTTATACATTCCCATGGTCTATAGACCATGGGTAGGTCGACTCACTTCCTATTATTTTATATTATTTTTGGGTCGGTAACCCATTGACTTGACTCATTACAATTCGTGCTTTGCGCATTTTGCGGAGATTTTCACAATATCATTACCATAACTTCTAGATTTTAAGCCCCAAAACCGTTATGCGGGGCCTCTGTTACCCAACAGCCCCCCAACACAATCATCGTGATTCATCCCAAGTCACTCGTCGGTGCAGTGATACACGTTGCCAAGACTTCACAGTCCACCATCCCTATGAGTGATGTACTACGTTCTGTTGCTCCCTCTTTGTCTCCTGCAACTCTTCTTCTAGCTTGTGCTCCAGTGCCTTCATTACTTCGTGCAACTGATGATGCTCAATCTGCTCTACTCGGTTAACACAGAACACCCCTTCATAAGATTTTAGCTCAAGATGGGGTGTCACATATGGGAACTCTTCATGCCTACGCAGCAAGTTTCCAGTTTCTATTTTACCATACACACTATCTGCTGTAGCTTGTGTTGCAATTTTGCAAGGCAATTATTGCTGTCTATGAGATCCCACTCTTCAAGGTGCATTAGAGACAAACTGTTAACTGCAATTCCATCATTTGTCTCCAGGATTTCCCTTATCCTTGATGGGTCATCGGCTAGCCCATGGGTTAGGCAGTGACATTCGAACTAGTTCTGCTTCATGTCTAAGAATTTTTGGTACATCCCCTACCGTCGGTGTTGAACTCTGTGTGGTGCTCGCGGCTGTCGATACCACATTATTCAAAAAGTCTTGTATCTCCATTGTCCATATTACAACATCCGGGATTACTCCTTGAGCGTCAATAATGAATAGTTCCATATGGATGGAAAGGCTCAATAGATTACTTCTCTCGAAACCACAAATCATTTGGCGAATGTCCCCCTATGATCTATAAGCATTTTGAAATTCAAATTCAGTGGTTCCCTCCTTTTCTAGTTCTCTATCGTGATGCCTGCGGTATATCGTTGCGGATTTGCCTTGTACCCCATCTCTTAATTGCCCACCGCCCTCTCCCTTTCGCCATAACTCAGACATCTTGTCATGAACAGTGTTAGCAATGGTCACCTCTCTACTTGTCCACGCAGCAGCGCAACCCCTTCTGCACAACTACGATCCTTGTGACATACCAATTTTACGTGCTCCCTTATTTTTGCGCAGCTCCCTCACAAAATGCTTTATCATCCTATGCTCTCTTTCAACTGCCTGGAGTGGTGAGACTGTCCTTTGGTCAGTTAGTCAAGCGGTCGACTCACCCGTGTAGAGCTTCAAGTGACTGCCATTTACTCTGCCCGGGAAAAGCTCTCCATTTAGCTTGGCAAGCTAGACCACACCTCCATCTGTGACTTCTTTGACTACATAAGGTCCTAGCCAATGCATTCAGAGCTTTCCAGGGAATTTCTTGAACTTGCTGTCGTATAGTAACACTAGATCGTTTTCTTTGAACGTGCGCATCTTGGTATGGCGATCATGCCAATATTTTTCCCACTGCTTTTGTACCTACTGCTGGAATTCTGCTAAAAGCCATTCCTGCTCAAGTTCTTCCAGTTGCGCGATCCTTTCTCTCAAAGCTCTATGGTTTGCCATGCCTGTCATTGCTACTACGCGTAAAATAGGTACACCATACTCCATTTGCATGACAGCTACCTTACCATAGACTAACTGGAAAGGCGTCTGGCTCGTCAACTTCTTGTACGTTGTGCGGTATGCCCATAGCACAGTAGGTATGCGCAAAATCCCAATCGTTTCACTGTGCATTACAAACCTTTGTCAATGTAGTCTCCAAAATCTTGTTAAAAGCTTCAATGGTCCCATTTGCTTGTGGATGGTACGACATACTTTGTTGATGATATATCTGGAACTCCTCAGTGAGCGCACTGATAGTCTCATTCAGGAAGTGCGTTCCGCTGTCGCTTATTATAATTTTTGGACATCCAAACCGCGTTAACACATTCTTGAACAAAAATTTCGCAGCTGTAGCAGCCGTGCAGTCCTTAACCGATTGTGCTTTCGCCCATCAGGTCAAGTATTCTATCACGGTGATGATATAGCATGCCCCTGTCTTTCCTTGAGGTGTGATAGGCCCCACAAAGTAAATCACCCATTTTTCGAACAGTTGCAGTGTCATCTATGTCCTGAGTGGCATTTCATCCCTCTGCAATGGTTTCCTAGTTTGTTGACATACGTTGTAGGCCCGACAGTATGCTTTTGAGTCCTGATGTAGAGTTGGCCACCATAGTCCAGCACGAAGAATCTTCCATGCTATGGCGCGTCCCGCATAATGTCCTCCTACAAGCCCCCCATGTGCTTCAGTAAGGATCTATCCTCGCTTGAATTCAGGTACATATCTGTGTAATATTTCATCGTTGTCCATTTTGTAGAGATGCCATGCAATAACAGTAATGTCTGCTGTGCGTATCACCAATTCTTTCTTCTGCTACACATAATATCCCTGCAGCGCTGTTCCTGTGGTTAAGAAGTGGATTATATCCTCAAAGTGTCCATCCGTGATGTGTACTGCATACAACTGTGCATCAGGTAGTCCTTCCTCTAAGTGTGTGGGCTCTCCGCCATTCTCAATTCGGGATAGGTGATCTGGTTGTGCGTTTAGATGTCCTGGCTTTACGATGACTTCGAAATCGTATTCTTGAAATAATAGCAGCCACCTACAGATGCGCCCCCCTAACAAAGGCTTATTCACTAGACATTTTAGCACAGAGTGATCAGTATACATCTTAAAGTGTCCTCCGAGTAGATAGTGGTTGTATTTCTGGAGTGCGTATACCATCACCAAGCCCTCATGCTCAGTAGTGGAGTAGTTCTTCTCTTCTTTGGATAGTCGTCGACTTGTGAACATGATCGGGTGATCAATTCCTTCCACTCCTTCCTATGTAAGCAGAGTGCCCAATGCGATACATGACCAGTCAACATGCACATGAAATTTGATGTCCCATTTCGGAAAGACCAAAATGGGAGCTAATGCCATCTTCTCCTTGAGAGTCTCCAGACTTTTGTTACATTCCTCATTCCAACAGTAAGTAGCATCCCTTTTCAACAACTATTCCATAGGTGTCGTGATCTGCACATAGCTCTTAATGAACTTCCGATAGTAACCAATGCGTCCCAGCGAGGCACACAATTGTTTGACACTGTGCGGTGCTTGCAAATTGAGTATTATAGCAATCTTTGCCAGATCCACCATTAGGCCTTGCCTACAGACCACATGGCTGAGCAAGTTCCTGAAGGGGATGAGGAAAGTACACTTCTTTAGATTTAGCACAATCTGGTGTTGTCGGCACGTATCCAGCATTAATTGTAAGCTCACAGTATGTTTCTTGACTAGCCCCAATACGGTCCAATCAGCAAGGTATACTTCCAAGAACTTGTGTATAAATTTCTTGAATGTAGCTACCACAACATGCGAGAATATCGTCGGCGCGTTCTTCAGTCAAAAGGGAATCACAGTGTACTCAAAACAGTCCCATTCGGTGGCGAACGTTGTTTTACTCCTGTCTTCCGGTGTGACCTTGATCTGGTGGTATCTTGAGAAACCGTCTGTGAAGGAGTAGGCATCCTGTCCACCCACATTTTCCAGTACCTCATCTGTAAATGGCATCAGGAATGGATCATTAACACATGCATCATTGAGCTTCCTGAGATCCACGTACATGTGAATTTCACCCTTCTACTTTTTCTCCTGTACCACCATAGGACTTACCTAGTCGGATTTCTCCACTGGTTAAATTATTCCTGCTGCAAGCATTTTATCCAATTCTTTGCCGACCTTTGCTTTGTATTTTGGGTTCAACCGATAAGGCCACTACTGACTGGCTTCACATCTGGCTTCAGAGTTATCTTCATCATTCCTAGGTCACCGAGGATCCCTTTTAACTCCGTGATTTTAGTCAGGAATAAATCTTGATATTCACGAAGTAACTCGATGACCTTTTCCATTGTGGCATCATCCCAATAGTCCCCAAGCATTGCATATTTTGGCTCCTTCTCTATACCAATGTTTACTTGTTTCATTTCCAGTGGCGTAGTGATGTCGGGATCCTTGATTGCTAGTCCACGAACCTTGCGACTCCCCTCTATTTCCAGAATATTGATGATTTTGGGGTCATCATCATCATCTTCTACCTGCACATTGTAGCATTCTAGGGCGTGGCTCAACTAATGCGACCAATATGGCTACACTATTTCCTCTGGTTCCAGTGATACTTTGAAAATGGCAGCCTTCACAAGTTGCAACACATCGTCACCCATATCCATCCATTGATCTTCAAATAAGAATGTCAATAAAAATCCTTCACACAAAATATCCCATTCGCCACTACCATGTCGGAGTTCTGTTTCCATATACCAGTTCCTTGGGATGACATCCAGAGTGTGATAAAACAAGTGTACCCACTCCAGCTAGGGTTCTTCTTCATAGGCCTGGGTCCATCTGGTAAGGTGCCTACGCGGGTCATCACTTCCATCGTATTTCTTAGTTACTCATAGTTTTGGCTTCCCAAACCTTATCTGCATCATCTGCCTGCAGCCATGCCAATCTTCAAAAGTTCCTTCATGTGTCCCCACCAACGTGCAGGCATCGCATGCAACACCTATTTTAATGCATTGAACTGGTGGTGTTTGGGTACCGCACCGTCAAACTTGGTCAAGAATTCATCCACCACTGTCAACCCATCATACATTGGCAGTTCTTGATCCTAAACTTTAACACAATACAGCGACCTAGTCATCATATTGCAGTTTAACGTTGTTACTCCTTTCAACCTATTATGCCATCGTTTGTCTTCTTCATCTGAATATGAAAGGCAGGCTTCTGTGCATTCAAACGATATTCTTCCTTATGCAATAGGATTTACCCAGTCTTGATCACACGTTACTATCTTGTAGATATGATCCAAGTCCTCCTCACTTCCATCATCGCGTACGGGTTCCATGTAGCACGCTCCGTTAGCTGGGTCTAACGGAACGACTACGCGTAGGGACTTCTTCTCAAATATCATCTTTCGGTTTTTTAGATTGATGACTCCATTCATATCCATGGCCTAGTCTATTCCTAATAATGCGGGGTAAGGGTTACTGTCATCCACAATTTCTATTACCTCAAAATCTATTTGTGTGCTCGTACCTTCTATATCCACTATGACTCCTTGCAATCTCCCCATGGGCAAGATATTTTGTTGATTTGCCATCTGTAATTGAATCAGAGACCATTGTAATATGGGCATGCCCATGTATTCCCACGTTTTCTTAGGTAGTACATTTGCATCCGAGCCTAAGTCTAGAATGATCTTATCCATCTCATAGTTGCCGATCTGTGCCATTAATCGCATCTCCTGTCTAGTGCGTAAAGCATGTTTTCCCAATTTCCGGACCATGCGATGTGCACCTGGCCCTGCGTACCTAGTTATCAGCTCTTGTAATCCCTTAATCGCCCTATTATCGCACAACAACTTCATACATGTCTCTCAAAAGGTAGTTATCATCAAGGGATCCATTCCCTAGGGTTGATCCTCACTACTAGAAGTAGAGACCTCCGCGAAGCTGTTTTGAGCTTTCGTAAATGTCTTCTTCAAATGCTCCAAGTCCAACTCATGCTACTTTGTAGGGGTTTTGCGAACCCCTGGGCCTACCTCGATTAGTTTCCCTTATCTTCCCCTGTAATCATGCCGCTTCTGAGCATTGGATTCACATTGGGGTCTTCCTCACGCAGTTTAGACCTCATCATTTGGATGTTCTACGTTGCCGTAGGTTGCACTGCCCTTTTCTCACGTATCTATGCTATCAGTGTGGGTAAATCTATCATTTCATGATCAAACTGCTCGCAATAGGGGCACGATATTCTAGTTGGGTTGGTACAATCACGAGCGTAGTGCCCTGGTCCTCCGTAGTTGTAACAGATTAGCTAGCCACGACCCCTTCCTAGCCCCATCCTCCCTGTTGTCGTCTGCGCCCCTGGAATCCACCCCACGATAACACCGCGGCTGGATCCTGACCTCGCACCTCAATCTGCATCCTGTAGGCAGGTGTTCGATCCATAAATAATTCATAGCTATGGCAGTCTTGTTCCTCATGGCTCATCGATATGCAAAAATTACAAAATAGCTGCTAGGGGGTCTGGGTAAACTTTTGCAGTAGGTGACAGTTTTTCGTGTTATTCTTTCCTCCTACCTGGCAGATTGCGTGCTAGAGCGAGGGGGTGGCACTTGGCCCCGCCGATTCCTCTGGTCGTAACGGCATTGGTCCCCCCGCTGTCAAATAATTCACAAAGACCGGGCAGTAATCCTTATCGTGGCCCTGGCTTCTACATTTTCTGCACCACACTTCCTCCCGTGCATCCAGCTAGGGTGCCTTCTCTTGTTTCAAACTCTACATTTCTAAACATAGGTTTTGTATTTGCAGAGTATCATGTAACCTCATCGCGATCTCTAATTCTTCAGCCTGGGCCGAGATCTTCTACTGTGATAGGGTCGTCCGTAGATGTGGCGCTAAATTCACCACAAACCATGCGCAGTGTTTCCCATCCATTAGCGTCATGTTAGCTTCTCAGATCATACTTTTCAGTCTCTGCTCCAGATCCCAAGGGGTTTCTCCTAGCAGCATCACAATCTCCTTGAACCCAATGATCAACTGCGTTTCTGATTTTGGCCAGCTAAATTCTTTGTTCAATGCATCTTGGATGGCCACTATTCTCGTTTTCGGGTGATCACTCGAGTACTTTATATACCACCTCAATGCGTGGTCCTGCAGTGCACTCACCAGGGTAGCCATTTTAATATTATCATCCATAACTCCGTGCGCTTCCCATACTGCCTTTACTACAAACCAAAATTTTTCTGGATCTTTTTTCCCTGCTCCTTTGAATACTGGCAACTTAATCACACTCGTCATGTTTAACTTCTAGTTTGCATGTGGGTGTGTTAGGGCCCACTACGAACTCGTACCACTTTTGATCCAACCACTCTTCAATCCCTTTTTTCATAGGGTTCCAAACTTCCAACACCAGACATCCCTCAGGCAGATCCTGGTCCCGGCAACGGAACCATTTTTTGGCTTGGTGGGGCCTGACCCAGGTTTAGAAGAGTTATTAGCCAAACAAATCCCGCACTACCGACCCTTTCGGCAATAGTCTACAGAGTTCGAACTAAAGTCTCACTCGAGGTAGTAGGGGAGGGCGTTGGAACCATGTTTCTGCACCCTTGGGATGTCTTGATGTGGTTTGGAGCAGTGGTGAACCGTTCTACGGCCTTGCGCCACTCTATACCAGCGTTGCGTAGATCTGTACTGATGCACTTCCTTATTAATGAATTTGTTACATATTTTTTCTTCTTACAGTCTTTAAGTAAACATTTAACAATAAAACCGAGTGCGCACAATCATTATTAACAAAAAAGAGATAGTGCATCAATTTAGAACGTAAGCAACAAATAGACTCACAATAAAGCACACAATATTCAGAACTTCTTATCTTTATTTATCTTCTGTCAATACAACCAGATCCACCCTACGCACTCAGTTGTAGGGGTCCACGCACATAACTGTGGACTCTACCATGGCTCTGCGCACACAGCTGCAGAGCCTCTATCCATCTACCACACCCTTGACGCGGACTTACAGACGCAGAGAGATTATTTCCTTTACAAACCCATAACATTCAAGATATTCTCAAAAAAACTGACTTCTACCCTTAGAGCCTCGCTCTATTTATACATTCCCATGGTCTGCGGACCATGGGCAGGCCGACTCACTTCCTATTATTTTATATTATTTTTGGGTAGACAATCCTTTGACTTGACTCATTACAATTCACGCTCCGTGCATTTCGTGAAGCTTTTCACAATATCATTACCCTAACTTCTAGGCTTTAAGCCCCAAAACCATTACGTGGGGCCTCCACTACCCAACAACAGCAAGTTATTTGGAAGTAGTAGCAGGCTTGAGGCCTAACCCTTAGCACCATGATTGAAAGAGGAGAAGCATAACTACAGGAACAATGAAACTCCTCTAGAGCTCAGCAACAACAAGGAAGCCATCACCTGCAAATCAACAAGAAGACAACCCATCAGCAAAATAATATGAAAAAAAAGAAAAAGACAGTTAAGAAGATGTACTTGAGTCATGAGAAGCACAACAACATCCACTCGGCAGTAGCATGCATGTCTCTCCAAAGACCATTAGGTAGGTACAGGTATTCAATGTTCTTGACCTCTTCTCTTTACCATATTATAGTTAGAAATTTGTTGTCAATGCATGAGAGATGAGGTTTTATAAGCTAAGGATGGGTTACTAGTCTCAGCCACCTTCAAATAGCTAATTGTTGCTCACTCCTTCACTCACGCAATGTTGAAAAGTCAAGTGATGAAGGGTGATGATTTTAAGGAATGAGGACAATAGTTAAAAGAAGAAATTTTTGCAAAGGCCAAGTCACCACAGCACTCCAAGACCTCCATCCACTTCATATTCACTCTCTATCCATCATTCATCCATCCCAATTCATAATTCCAAGAAAAATCCCTATCTCACCCTAAAATTTTATTGAAAAAGCAAATAGGGCATCCTCTCCATTTTCACAAACATACATCAATTCTTATCACTGCCATACAGTTAGAAGACTCTGAAGGAATAAGGAATGAATACTACAGGAAGGCAGAATGCTGCTGCAAGAAGGAAGAAAGAAAAAAATGTGCTAAAACCCACAATGACAGTGCCTAAGAGAGACCTAATCAGAATAGAGAACTCCAAGGCCATTAGGCGAACATCTAGGCCGCAATAGATGATCTAAAAATGGGGTGCTAAAGGCTTTTTGTCTAGCTTACAAGAACCTCTCCCACTTCCAAAGCTTAAATGTTCCCAAGATCTAGTGATTAACCAATTGCGAAATTAATAATGCTTGAAAATATGTGTATGCTGGTGTTTGTTTTTAAACTGTTTATGTGTTTTAAGTTTATTTTCTTGAACTGATACAAAACATATGACAGCAACTAAAGTTGTAGATATAATGCAGCAACAAGCAATCACACATAATAGCAATATAATATGGAGTTCACCCAAAAATCTTGGGCTACATCTCCTTGAGCTCTAGTCAACTCGACTAGGCTCTCTAGGATTGTGGTAGCAGTTCTTTTACAAGCTCCACACAACTCCACTGGTTTACACAGAACACAATGGGCTTAGAACACCATCTCATCCCTAGCTCTAAAGCTCTCGGCTTTCTAGCTCTGTCTCTCACTCTAGCTCTCGATTCTGGCTCTGTCTCTGGCTCTTGGCTCTGGCTCGTGGCTCTGGCTCTAGCTCTGGCTCTGGATCTAGATTTGGCTCTTGGCTCTCAACTATAGCTTCTCTAAGCTCTCTCTCGGCCTCTGCATGCATCAATGGTTTTCTTGACCTACAAGTGACCTTTTGCAACCTTCAGACAAAGGCGATCTCTGCGTTGCAGCTCTGTGAGCTATCAATAATTCGCTCGACCTCCAAGCGACTACCTCAGCACTTTCAACTCTTTCATTTTTCCGCTTGACCTCCAAGTTACTCCAGGACTCCCTCAACTGCTCTGTGCTACCTGCCTTTTCTCTTAATCATGCTCTCTGGCTCCTTTGAGGCATTCTTTTGGCTCTCCGGCTTCCCCAGCTGTTTCTCTATGTTTAATCATCCCTCTATGGCTTTACAGCTTCTCTGCTACTTATCTCTTTGACTGGCCTTCTGGCTTTGTGGCTCTGTGGCTCTCAAACACATCATTGTTAGAAAAAACTCCACTTGTAGTGTGGCACAACGATCAGGGGCCGTTATAGAGGATTCGGGGCCTTACCTGAGGTGAAAGCCCGAAAAAGGAGAAAATCCAATACACAGATTTTTTTGAAAATACACTATCGGGAGTGAATTCCGAACTTGAAATTTCATTAAATTGCCCCTATAACCCTATCGGGTCCACCATTAGTCACAATATTTCTATCACATCATCACATGGCAAAAATCCCAAATACATGGGATAACACAGAAAATCCAAATTCCCAGACTTCAAAAATTATGTAATCAGGCTTATAGTCCCCATCGGGTCCGGCCCTTATCGCTTATCGCAATCACAATCACATTAGCCCTGCTATCGGGGACTGTCGATCACCGATCGCCGATTTAATCTTGGTCGTTGATCTCATTTCTGATCCGATGGCTGAGATCACACATCGCAGATTGGCAATGGCATGTAGCATAGTCCTGAGGTTCCTTCCCTTATCTCATAGCATCGCCGATCTCGATCCGCTGACGCCAATTTCGGCAACTTCAATGTCGCATCGGCCCGGGGTTCTTTCCTTATATTATTTACATATGGCTACCTCTAACCTGATATGTTGGGGATTGGTAATCAGGGGTTTCTTCGACCTTCACTTTAAGTCTGCCCCTTGGACCATTCCAATGCGATTTTCCTTTAGAAAGCCTTTTAGGCCATTTTTTGGATATTTTGCCTCTTTTTCAAAGGACAAAGGGCAACTTCTTTCTGTGATAACTTTTGCATCTGAGGTCCATTTTAGCCCATTCAAATTGCAGTAGATTTAGAATGAAAGGATCTAGGCAATGGGACTATTTCCAGGAGCATCATTAGACTTTCATTTTCCTCTGTCAGGAACACTTAGACTTAGAAGTCTATCCAAAATCCATTTTGGATCACGCCTTCCTACTAAAGAACTTTTGGTCTCCAAAATACTGATATACTAATCTGAACAGTAAATGAGAGTAACAACACCCTCTTCTTTCAACCTCCACACACTTGCCTTGCATAGTGCCTCTGAGCCAAAGCCTTTGACCACTTTCCTTCCTAGATGTGTTGGTCCTCCTAGGAAGAACTGCCTTCCTCCTTTCATTCCCACAGAACTCCTACTGAGATGGTCATAGAAGGTAGTTTGAACTTCTCTGCATTGATCATTGATCTAAGGTGGTTCAAACAAATGTGAAGTACAACTACTCCACAAAATTTTTATTTGTACCTATTTGAAAATATGTCAACAAAAACTGTTAACAACAACAAAAACACGGACAACAACTTGATGGAATAAACTCCTGCTTCAACAAAAGAAACAGATTTCACATCTTGTGAACATCTCCATGTCCTACACCTACATACAAATGATGGACTAGATAACAAGCTCACAAAACATGCCTTTAAAACAAATGACCCTTCAAGTCAAGCATGTAGAAAAAGACGTTATCTCCATCTTGGAGACCAAGTTAACTTCTCCCAAGTCAACATTACATGCATGTTACAACAAAGGAGTCAACCCTTCAAGTTAATTACACATACATGTTCAAATACAAGGAAAACATCAACATCCCTGTGTTCATGCATATCATTCTCATGCATGCAATTCATCCCTCTACTTTTGCTTAAGCACACTGTACTTTCGAAGCTGAAATGAACATAATGTTGTAGCAACAAAGTGAGTCTCCTCACTTTTTTCATTCATCTTCTTGGTGAAAACCTGCAACTTGCATCTCATTAACAAAGAAATGCAAATAGATGCATCAATAGACATGCAATCTTAATTGGATAAGAACTCTAACCATTTCTTACCAACCCATTTCAAAGGTTTTTTCTTTGTCTGCACATCAACATCAACATGTCAATCATCCTAAAACACATCATCCATGGAAACTTCCTTTCCATTTCTACCATTTTCTCTTTCCACTTTCTTCAGCGTTTGTGGAAGCATTGTTGGATTAATAGTCCAACATCTTTCAGCAATATGCCCTTTCTTATGGCAGTAAGTGCAACACATGTGCATCCTCTTGATAGCATGATTTGCCTTATCCAATGGACCTTTGGCTTATTGCCTCTTTTCCTTCAAAAGTTTCCTATATGTGGCCATTCTCTTCCAACGTCTAGAAATATTATGGTTATAAAAACCACAAAAGGAACATGCAACTCTTTTCCCATATCTATGTGGAAATTTATCATGCTTTGCAAAATCAAAAGGAAGATGATTAGAACTAGATTTATACCTTTCTCTTTCACCCTTATTGTCTTCATGAGGATGTGAAGCAAATGAAAAAGTAGCTCCCTTTGGAACACCATCAATCTCTTCAAAGCTCTCAGAGTTTCCACAACTCTCTGGTTCAAGTGTGTGCTTTTAATCACCTGCATCCTGCAAATGATGTTTCAAGCTATTGCATTCCTCCTTAATACAATCTTCACACTTCTGAGGTAGAGGACCTACAATGAAACTCCTTCTTTGAACTATTTCAATGGCCTCCATAGCAGCTTTGGAACTCTTTCCATAAGACTGTCCATAGCCAAGACCTAAATACTTAGGCCTTTCCTCAACCATTATTGGCTCAACAATACCTTGTGCATGCTTACCCAAGCCTTTTCCTTCATAGCCCATATTGGACATTAACTTGGAACCTATGCCTCTGGTATGCTTTTCAAAAGAACCAATATAAGCATTCTTAGAAGAATTTGAAGACAAACTGGGATGGTTTACCTCTTCTTCAAGTTGATACTTAACCACGGCTTCTTTGGCAACAAAGAGCTATGTCTCCAACTCATGCATCCTTTCTAGGTTCATATTAGCAATATGAAGTTGCCTCTCCATTTCCTGCAATTTGTTAGAAAGTAACTGCTTCTCTTCCTCCACAAAATTCAACTCCTCTCTAAGTATGCTGCTCTTCCTACCATCCTCATACATTTCCCTCACCATGTCCATCATGATGAACAAGTCTTGTTTCATGTCTCCATCAAAGAATCTTGTGATGATGGAGGAATTTGAGGACTTACTTATAGAAGTTATCATTATCAAAATGCACAAAAGAACTTCAAACAAGACTAACAAAGATCTTATCTAAGCAACCTTTGGCAACAAATCTCTTGTGCTTCAAGGATTGCTTTGAGGTGCTTTGGGATAAGAATATTGCCTTAAGCCCTTCTTCCTTTTTATCCTTCCTGGACTGAGCTATCAATAGCTTTCCCTTCACCTCTGCAAAATCAAACAATAGTCAGTCTACAAACAAGCATACAATCAATCAGACAATCAATCCTTGAAGGCCCAAACACCTTTCAGACAAGCAATCTTTGATCTGTCAATCAAGCATTCTGAGCTGATACCACTTGCTTTGGTAGAACCAGCTTTGATATCACCTTATTGAAGGTGGGGTTAACCAAACTTCGCTCCAATACCACCTGATTTGAAAATGCGACACTAAAGGCTTCTTGTTTAGCTTACAAGAACCTCTCCCACTTCCAAAGCTTAAATGTTCCCAAGATCTAGTGATTAACCAATTACGGAATTAATAATGCTTGAAAATAGGTGTATGCTGGTGTTTGTTTTTAAACTGTTTGTGTTTTAAGTTTATTTTCTTGAACTGATATAAAACATATGACAGCAAATAAAGCAACAGATACAATGCAGCAACAAGCAATCACACATAATAGCAATATAATATGGAGTTCACCCAAAACTCTTGGGCTACATCTCCTTGAGCTCTAGTCAACTCAACTAGGCTCTCTGGGATTATTGTAGCAGTTCTTTTACAAGCTCCATGCTCAACTCCACTCGTTTACATAGAAACTAATGGGCTTAGAACACCATCTCATCACTGGCTCTAAAGCTCTCGGCTTTTTGGCTCCGTCTCTAGCTCTAGCTCTGGCTCTCAGCTCTAGCTATAGCTCTGGCTGTAGCTCTGGCTCTTGTCTCTGGCTCGTGGCTCTGGCTCTAGCTCTGGCTCTTGACTCTTAGCTCTAGCTTCTCTGAGCTCTCTCTCAGCCTCTGCATGCATCAATGGTTCACTTGACCTCCAAGTGACCTTTTGCAACCTTCCAACGACCTTCAGTCAAATACGCTCTCTATGCTACAGCTCTGTGAGCTATCAGAAGTTCGCTTGACCTCCAAGTGACTGCCTCAACAACTTTCAGCTCTCTAGTTTTTCCACATGACCTCCAAGTGACTCCAAGACTCCCTCAACTACTATGTGTTGCTTTCCTTTTCTCTCAATCATGCTCTCTAGCTCCTTTGAGGCATTCTTCCAGCTCTCCAGCTTCCCCAGCCGTTTCTCTGTGTGTAATCATCCCTTTGCGGCTCTTCGGCTTCTCTGCTCTTTGTCTCTTCAACTAGCCATCTAGCTTTGTGGCTCTGTGGCTCTCAAACACATCATTGTCAGCAAAACACCCACTTGTAGCATGGCACAATGATCAGGGGCCGTTACAGAGGATTCAGGGCCTTCCCTGAGGTGAAAGCCCGAAAATGGAGAAAATCCAATACACAGAGATTTTCCCAAAAATACACTATCAGGCATGAATTCCAGACATGAAATTTCATTAAATCTCCCCTATAACCCTATCAGGTCTGCCATTAGTCGCAATATCGCTATCACATCATTGTATGGCCAAAATCCCAAATACACAGGATAACATAGAAAATCCGAATTCCTGGACTTCAAAAATTATGTAATCGGGCTTATAATCCACATCGGGTCTGACCCTTATTGCTTATCACAATCACAATCGCATCAGCACTGCTATCTGTGATTGCCGATCGTCGATCGCCAATTTAATATTGGTCGTTGATCTCATTTCCTATCTAACGACTGAGATCGTACACCACGGATTGGAAATCGCATGTTGCATAGTCCTGAGGTTCCTTCCGTTATCTAATAGCATCGCCGATGCTGATCCACCAATGCCGATATCGGCAATCGCAATGTCGCATCGACCCAGGGTCCTTTCCTTATATTATTTGCATATGCCTGCCTCTGACCTGATATGTCGGGGATCGGTAATCGGGTGTCTCTTCTACCTCCGCTTTAAGTCCGCCTCTTGGACCATTCTGATGTGATTTTCCTTTATAAAGACTTTTAGGCCATTTTTTTGAATATTTTGTCTCTTTTTCAAAGGACAAAGGGCAACTTCTTTCTGCGATAACTTCTGCATCCGAGGTCCGTTTTAACCCATTCAAATTGCAGTAGATTTAGAATGAAAATATCTACACAATGGGACTATTTCCATGAGCATCCTTAGACTTTTATTTTTCTTTGTGAGGAACACTTAGAAGTCTATCCAAAATCCATTTTGGATCAAAAGAGAAGAAAAAGGCAACAAATGTAAATGAGGCATCCACCATCAAAATAGAACTCAAACTGTAGTGATGAAAAGAGACTCTCAAAGAGGTCTCTAATATCTTTCTAGATTTTGTCCAAGGCCTAAAAGATGTTATAGAAATGAGAGAAAGACATGGGAGTCAAGTTGAGGGCCTGTCCTAACCTCATACTATCATTTATGCTAAAAAATGTTTTCTTGTGGTTTTAACAGGGTTTTCTGTAGTTTTGACAAGAATTACTACAGGATGTCCTAGTTCTCATCTAAAGACATTTTAAAGGTTTCATAGGTGTCCAACTGGTGGAACAAGGTAGCAGAAGGTTGATAAGGATATGGAGTACCTTGGCAAACTGAAAAATATTCAAGAACCATCTTGAATAAGGGGAAGAGCGCAAACTAATGGTCTCAACAAACAAGGAATTTTCTTTGTACAAATATGTTTTTGGGCTTGTCCTTGAAGAACTTAAAGCCAATATTATCCATGCACAATAGATAGGCCACCAAGGCTATGAATGAGGCACAATGAGGTCACTAAGTTTCTTAGAGGATGAGCAACACTTTCAGCAACGGGTATGATGGGCCTCTCAATTAGACATAAATTAAGGTGCATGCCTCTAAATTAAACATAAATTAAGACCTATGACCATCCTTTAGCACATTAGACCTCTCTTTTTTTATTATATAATGTATTTTTAATTTTAATATATTCATTATGAAGTTTTACGAATAATTGCATATTTGTGTCTAATATTATTTATTTTTGTGGAATATTATGAGAATATTTGGAAGATTATGAAGATTTGGAGGAGGAGATAATTTAGGGACTTGATCCCTATTACAGGAGGATCATTATTAAATAATAAATCAACAAGATATTATGGAATTATGGCACATATTGTGGAACTCCAATGATTGAGAAAATCTAGGAATGTGTTCCCTGTCATTTAATGCAGATTCCTAGTATTGGAAACCAGATCCACTAATCAAGGGATTTTGGTGGAGAAAGTTTCCTCCATTCATGGGGAATGACTAATAATCATTTTGTATAAGTACCAAGTCGAATTTTCCTCTAGGGATAGATTTTCATTAGAGTTCTTGTGGAAAGAACTCGTATTTCTGCAGCTTCATTGTATTTTCTTGCAGGGATGTAATTGTATTGATGAAAATAATGAAGATTGGTGTCATGTTCAGCCTCTAATTCTTATCCTGCTCCATAGGTCTCTGAGTTTCCTTGGGCTTGTCCATCCCAGGAGCCTCAGAACACTTTTTTATCATTTTCTTTCTTTCTTTTCACTTCTTATTCACATGCATATCTTGTTTTAATTTCTTTATATTTCTGCATTTAGTATTATTGATTTCTTGTTGTAGGATTCAGTTGAATGGTTAATGTATGTTCTTTTATAGGTTCACAAGCATCATTTCATCCTTGGAAAAGTTTTTTAAGGTCATATTAATCATTGAGCTACTTGGATTAGTCTTCTTATTCCCAAATCTAAATTTCTAGAACTCATGTGTGGCAACTCGCGGTAAATTTCTTCTTTTTTAGCATGCTAGCGAGCTTCAATTGAGTTGGTTCCACTTGAACTAGATCAAAAAAACATTCTATTTATTAAAAAAATTTACCCCATTGAATTTTCACTTGACTAGGTTAGGCATTTGATGGATTTATTAGCTCACTAGTTCTCGAATTACTAGATTTTACAGTAGCAATTTTCTGCTATTTTTTAGCATGGGTTAATAGAGGTCTTTTTGAGTAATTCCACTTTGAATGGAGACCTAAGACATCATAGTAAATAAAAAAAATTGTCCCATCCAATTTTGATTTGATTTTCTGGGTCATTCGATGAACTATAATTTCATATAGTAAATTTCTAGCATCTTGTAGTAAAATAGGGGATCTTGTGGGAGAACTAGTACATGCTGTAGGAAATCCTGTAGTAGCCTTTTTTGAGTTTGAATTTAGAAAAATTATCATTGAAACTAGGATTAGGCCTCTACTTGACCTTCATGCTATCAAGACCATTTTAACCCTCTTCCTACATACTTGTCTCCCCTGCCAAAGAACAAGTGAGGATTGGCATTTGCATTTATAAAACAAAAATATTAAAAATGAGTTCTTTTATATTCACACATGCACATAGTAGTTAATACTCCCTAGATCAAACTCCATGCTCAGTTAGTTTAAATCATCACATGTGATAAATATTGTAAAGATAGGTTTCTTTTACATTTAGTTCATGGTCATTATGAAATTAGAATAGGTCTGTTTCCTTGTACTTTATTTCTTGCAATAGGTTAAGGTTTTCATTTCGAGCATTTCATTTTCTACAATTAGTTTACGGTTTTATTTCAGTACATGCATTCCATTACATCATGAAAACAAAGGAAGGACACATTGTATGCTGAACATATAGTGCCGATACCTCTTAAGTTTGTACAAACCCCGGGTTGATAATTAAAAGTGAGTAGCCTTGGGAGTTGCAACATTCTTGTTGCAATACTGAGGCTCATGACCCATCATCACTAGTGCTCTCAAAATCCTTAGGATTAGAACTAAGTGGAATAACTGACTCTCAATTTCTAGAAATTTTTTTTTCTTCTCTTCATTAATGCTCCTCTCATCATGCTTAGGATTAGGACCAAGTGGAAAATTTGAGTTTCTATTCATAGTGAACGAAATCTTGTTATGTTCATCGATATGAACAGAGTTGTTACGTGACAAAGATGTTGGTGCTACAAAAAGAAAAACTTCACTATCAGAAAAATCCATGACTTTCAAACAGAAGACTTTGAATGATACAAATGCACTCTCTCCCAATGATAGTATACAACTTAAAGATTGAAAATTTCCCTCTAAAATCCCCCCCCCAAGTTTCCCCCAAAGTTTCCCCCAAAAATTTCCACTAAAACTTTTCCCTCCAAAGTTGCCCCCTAAAATTTTCGCTAAAAAATTTCACTTGAAATATTTCCCTCCAAAATTTTTGTCTAAAATGTATCTCAAAACATTTGACATAGTTACAGATCAAACGAGAAAGTGAACTGGTAGTCATTTCTTTGAGGTAGCAAAAAATCACTCGATTTTGAAAATTGGTGATGCGAGAATACACTTTTTTTTAGCATATTTTTGGCACTTTAAATTTTCTTATGTATTAATTATGAATATTTTTTTTTCAATATTAGTAATTTTCATGCTGATTTTGAAAAGTGTTGATGCAACATCAACACATTTTTTTAAATGTTAGTGATTTTCATGCTGATATTAAAAAGTGTTAATGTAGCATCAACAAATTTTTTTAGAGGGCTTATTTTTGAAACTTTAAATTTTTTTATGTATCAAGTGTGAATTATTTTTTTTGTTAGTGATTTTTATCTTGATTTTGAAAAGTGTTGATGAGCATTAACCATTTTTGTTTAAAGGGCTTATTTTTATACATTTTAAATTTTCTAATGAATTAAGTGGATAATGTTTTTTAAATGTTGGTGATTTTCATGTTAGTAATAAAACATAAAAATATATTAAAAAAAATAAAAAAACATAAAAAAATTAAAAAAGCATAAAACATAAAAATAAAAACAAAAAAAAACATAAAACATGTTAGTAATAAAACATTAAAAAAAAAAATATGTACAAAAAAAACAAAAAAATATAAAATTTATAAAAATATAAAAAAACCAAAATTAAGCCGTAAAAATAAAAAAATTAAGTAAAAAATTAACAAAAATAATAAAAAAATAAATAAAAGATATCAAATTAAAAATAAAAAGATGAAAATTTTAATATATATATATATAATTTAAAGAAAAACAAATTCATCCATAAAAAAATCTAAAAACATTTTAAAAAAAATTTAATAAAGAAAATTAAATAATTTTTTTATTTTTCACAAGAAAATAATTTATTTTAACATGTTAATTTTGAAAAATACAAATAAAATTAACCCTTAAAATTGAAAAGTAACCCTTGCTTTCAACTTTTTATCCCTAATTCTATTATTTGGATAGCTCTGAGTCTCACAATTCCCTTTAGTGCTGGTTTAGATACAACCTTCGGAAGTACCTGGACTCCAATTGATTCCGTCAGAGTTCCAGGTACCTCATTTTGTTACATGATCTCATTCGCAGTATATAATGCTTAACCATTAAAATTCCATCCATACCTTTATACCCAAATATAAAAGGAAAATATAGTAATGCTTACAAAAACTGAAAAGTTCGATCTAATCTCCAGCTTACGTGAGTGATTAACCCTCCGCAACATACACATATATTTTATTGCATTAAACGAAGGCAAACACCTAACAAAATTAGCATATATATATACACACACGCTTTTTGGAACATTTTAATGGCTACTAAGGGTAACCCTCTGGCGGAGAAAGTGGAGTTTCCCTTTAGCAGGTCAATTTTGTATTTTTTCATTCTCGTGTGTATATATATACATATATATACACACGCTTTTTGGAACACTTTAATGGTTGCAAACGGACAAAGGAGGTCTTAACGTATGAAAATATGCAGAATTTAGAAAAGGAGATCTTAATGTATGAAAATAAACATATAAAGATTAATTGATGAGATTGAATTGGAGAGCTTACGCTTTTCTTAATGCCACCATATACAAATTTGAATGGTTGATAATTTATCAGCATCCACCATTTTGTTTACACAGACTACGTGGAAAGTGGCATTTTGATTTCCATCGAGGGCATGCAAAATAACGTTTAATTCCAGCCCATTGACTTCCCATGAACGCATGCAAAACGACGTTTACGGGTCGGTGAACCTTTTCAAAAAGAGGGAAACTTCGCTAGTTGTATGCCCTTCGATAACATGAAAAATGGCGTCCACATGACGGTGAATCCTTTCAAAATTGGAGCATTTGTCAGTCATTAAAGCTGCTATTTCTTATTATTAATGAGAAAAGAGTGGAAGGTAACACTAACACTTTTGGACTATCACCGTATTTACATATACGTGATTGCTAACAAAATAATGCAAATCTGACAATGACCTCCATAATACACCACCATTTTTCCATTTCAAAAAATTATTTAAAATTTTAAACATTATTGATTTCAGGGTTTTGCGATCTCTATTATTTGTAGTACTTTCTTCTGGAGTCATCGCATTTATGTTTGATTGGAATCGACATTTCTAGCCAACCTGTAAGGCCTTCAGAGATGTGTGACGCGGTTGGGCGCCGGGCGACCGGGCGCGCGCACACGGGCGCGTGTTGGAGGTGCGATGGGCGGTCATGCATGACGGTGCGACGACTGGTTATGCGAGCTGCGATTGCGACGATATGCGACGTTCCTTGGAGATGTGCGTACACATGAGAAGGGAGCATTGGAGTTTATACCCATGTTGGAGCGCATTGCGATGAGGGTTGGCCGACCTACGATGGAAGGGTGAGGCCGACTTGTAGAGCGCCCGAATGGATGCGAGTATGGGGTGTGTGGGCGGTCAGCTGGGCAGCCCACCCACATGCGAAGAAGTGTATATATGTTGGAATGTTGGAGTGTTCAAAATCATCAACGAACTCGCTCATCATCATACGCACTTTGCTCTTGGAGAAGAGGTACTTGTGCACAGATTTGAGGAGAGGTTTAGGTGCATAGCTCATGCGCTCTCCTTGGATCGCACTTGGTGGAAACGCTCTTGGTGAGAGGTGAACGCGTTGGGCAAGACGTGCCCGGGGTGATCATGCGGAGGTGTTGGTTGTGCCTAGACTTGGCGAGGGTGTCTTGGTGGCTTGGGTGAGCGCCCACCCATCGTGCAAGTGTGCACGGAGATTTGTTGGAGTGTTGGGTTGTGAATGGAGGTGTGTCTTGGTTGGAGGCGCCCATGTGTGGCGACTTGGAGGTGCGCCCAAGTTGGGAAAACAACACGATAGTGCGACGGGGTGAACGAAGGTTTGGTTAGTCGTGCGGCGACCGTGCAGAGGTGCCGACGAGCTGGGCAACTGAGTTTGCCGAAGTTGTGAAAATTGACTAAGTGTAAATTTGGGGTTTCCCAAGATTTAACTTGTACATTGTAAAAGTGAAGATTATATAATATATTGATTCGGGCAGACTCATTGTTCAGGGAGTTGCCCCTCCTTTTATACTGTGCAATTGTGTTATTGTTATAATTGCTGTTGATAATGAATGAGTATGGGTGTTCATTGGTATAAAGACTAAACATAATAATACTTGGTTGCGAAACACAAACTAAGTAGGAGAAAGTGAATTAGGCGTAGTCCACGAACATAAGTATTGGTGAAAAGAAAGTGTTCGGTGGTGCCGCACCTCCCTATAAGCGGTTGAAAGACTACCGCAGGTGTAGGGGCGTGACAGTTGGTATCAGAGCTCAGTTGGAGCTAGTGTTAGAGCAAGGTTGCTCGTGACGAAGTGCAGGTGTGGGTACACTTGGAAGCTTGATAGCTGATGACAGTGGAAGCAGGTACTTGCAGGTGAAGGAAGCTAGTTTCACATACAAGTGGAACAAGGGCCGGTTCATGATTGCAGGGAACTTGGTGAAGCTAGTGAATGAAACAGGTTTAGCAGGGGTGAAGCTTAGTACTTGGGCCAAGCTGAACGACAAGGCATGGCAGGTTTGGAAGAATGCAAAGGGAAGCTCTTGCTTACCTTATACAGGTTGAAGAGGTTGAAAGAAGAGAATCCCCAAATTCGAAAGGAACTTGAAGTCTTGGAAAAGAATGTTGAAGACAAACTTCTTCAACTTGGTTGGACAATGGAGCAAGGTGAAGTTGCAGATTGTGCTATCAAGGAAGAGGAAACCGTGATGATTGAGGATGTTGCAGATGTGACAACGATGGAGGGTGAACTTGAGATTGATCAAGTTGGACCAGGATCGTGCAGTTTGCAGACATGGATGGATGAGGGTACTCATCTGGATGAGCCTCATGATCATGATGATGATGTAAGTACTATTGATACTTATGTTTCATCTGAGCATTTGGTGGATGGACCGTATGCAGGAAAGGGCAAAGTCAGTTTGTCAATGCTATGGAGGATCTTACCATGGATGTCTATGATGAGACCTTGTATGGAGAAGCAAGGATTGTTGACTGTTGCAGGAATTGTTGGGGTTGTTTGTGACCTTATGGTAGAAGGTACAAAGGCCCATGACAAGGGAGGAACATGATGATCGTTGTGAAGGATTGGGTCATGCTTTAGCCACTTTGGCTAAGTGCCCGACATGACTCATGGACAGATTGAAGGGCACACACTTGAGTTGCTTGGGTGGACTTCTCATGCCCGAGACCAAGAGATAGTCTTGGTGGAACCTTCAGTGCGGGAGCTATGATGGAGAGACTCATGTGATGATGATATGGTTGGGTGATCGAGTTCACTAGACCGAAGATTGCAGACTTGGATGAGGATGACCGATTGTTGTGATGGGTCTACTTGGTTGGACTACATGGACAACTTAGACATGGACATCAGGTTGGAGACATGGAGCATGGCACTCTTATGCAGGGACATTGTGCAGGAGCACTTGTAGAGGTGTCACTTATGGACATCCAATGAGGAGTGCCAAGGCAAAGATGTTGTGCAGATGGATTTGCTAGTGTGACATAGAGACTTATTACTTATGAGCCGATGGAGAGGTTGTGCACTTATGTACAACAAGACCATGGACTTGGATGGAGTTATGAGCAGACTATGGAGCATTCCTACTACATGGAGAGCTGAGGCATCTTGCAGAGACCTTTGGGCCGAGACTTGTATGCTTGCTAGGATGTTGGTTGGGGATGACTTATGGAGCTCATGATGACATGAGATTGTTGTGACTTTTGGGGACTTCATATATGGTGGACTTGGGGACACTTTGGAGTGATGGAGTTACGATGATAATGATGTCTTGGTGATGGGTTGAGCCGAGACTGAACTACCTTTTGACACATGGGAGCTGATTGATCTATGATCATGGTTAGCACATGGATAGATGAGACAGGTGTATACTTGTTTCTATGACAGACTTGAGGGATGGCACATTGCAGATATGATGGAGGTTGCTTCATGGACCTGGATGTGGCACACCGAGAGTTGGAGATTGATGAGATGATCTCTTCATATGGAGGAAATACACATATGGATGATGTTGGGATAGATGTGGCTGATTTCATACAGCATATTGACACCAAACATCATGGACAACATGTTGCAGATGAGATGAGGATTACTTCATGGGCCTGAGCATGGCTTACTTGTATGGAGATGGACTCTTGATCGAGTTGAGGATGTGACAGGATGTCTTGAGAAACAACTGATGGTGGCATGAGGATGTGCATTCTCATGGTTTGAGCGTGATAGTTGGATTAGCTACCCAACTAGTTCAGACATGGGGGACGTCAGTGTACAAAGATGTGTTAGCATTATGTTGGAGTACTATGGCAGTAGTTCACATGATCACACATGATGAGGTCGACACGAGAAGTTACAGTGGGCATGTAGCTTGAGATGGAGGGACCAGCCTTCCATGACGGGAGCAGCATGTGGAGATTGTGACAGGGTGGTCGATGATCATGGATTGAGATGATCTCTGATGTATGACATACCAATGAGGTGTATACCTTGGTATGGTGATCTTGGTAACAAATGGTTGTCGAGGCGAGACATGGTGGAGACAATGGTTCTACATATGATGCAGTGATGTTTGTAGTATGTGGAGGAGTTGACATCATGGATATTGATGATCTTGGTGGATGGCTACCAGGATGGTATGTTGTCGAGGACGACAACGACTTCAGGTGGAGGAGGATGTAAGGCCTTCGGAGATGTGCGACGCGGTTGGGCGCCGGGCGACCGGGCGCGCGCACACGGGCGCGTGTTGGAGGTGCGACGGGCGGTCATGCACGACGGTGCGACAACCGGTTATGCGAGCTGCGGTTGCGACGATATGCGACGTTCCTTGGAGATGTGCGTACACATGAGAAGGGAGCGTTGGAGTTTATACCCATGTTGGAGCGCATTGCGATGAGGGTTGGCCGACCTACGATGGAAGGGTGAGGCCGACTTGTAGAGCGCCCGAATGGATGCGAGTATGGGGTGTGTGGGCGGTCGGCTGGGCAGCCCACCCACATGCGAAGAAGTGTATATATGTTGGAACGTTGGAGCGTTCAAAATCATCAACGAACTCGCTCATCATCATACGCACTTCGCTCTTGGAGAAGAGGTACTTGTGTGCAGATTTGAGGAGAGGTTTAGGCGCATAGCTCATGCGCTCTCCTTGGATCGCACTTGGTGGAAACGCTCTTGGTGAGAGGTGAACGCGTTGGGCAAGACGTGCCCGGGGTGATCGTGCGGAGGTGTTGGTTGTGCCTAGACTTGGCGAGGGTGTCTTGGTGGCTCGGGTGAGCGCCCGCCCATCGTGCAAGTGTGCACGGAGATTTGTTGGAGTGTTGGGTTGTGAACGGAGGTGTGTCTCGGTTGGAGGCGCCCGTGTGTGGCGACTTGGAGGTGCGCCCAAGTTGGGCAAACGACATGACGGTGCGACGGGGTGAACGAAGGTTTGGTTAGTCGTGTGGCGACCGTGCGGAGGTGCCAACGAGCTAGGCAACTGAGTTTGCCGAAGTTGTGAAAATTGACTAAGTGTAAATTTGGGGTTTCCCAAGATTTAACTTGTACATTGTAAAAGTGAAGATTATATAATATATTGATTCGGGCAGACTCATTGTTCAGGGAGTTGCCCCTCCCTTTATACTGTGCAATTGTGTTCTTGTTATAATTGCTGTTGATAATGAATGAGTATGGGTGTTCATTGGTATAAAGGCTAAACATAATAATACTTGGTTGCAAAACACAAACTAAGTAGGAGAAAGTGAATTAGGCGTAGTCCACGAACATAAGTATTGGTGAAAAGAAAGTGTTCGGTGGTGCCGCACCTTGCTATAAGCGGTTGAAAGACTACCACAGGTGTAGGGGCGTGACACAACCTCTGTGGTTCATCACCAGGATTAGATCCATGACTGAAATAAGTCAGAACTCAATGAGGTTTAAATAAGGCTAGGGTTGAGATGGGAATGAATAACTGGTGGGCATGTTAGATGATGTAATTTCACTTTATAATTGTTTATTGGTTTTAATACATAATTTAATATTTAGTTTTTCTTTTTAGATTAAAATTAAGATTATAGTTATAAATATTAATCAGTGATTATTAACTAACCAATAATTAATTGTATAATTAATTAATTAATGTTAATGATATGATATGATTGAAATGAAAAATGAATATATGTGATATGGTATGATTGCAATGAATATTAATAATATGATATATATATGTGAATTATATATATATATATATATATATATATATATATATATATATATATATTTTTTTTTTTTTTTTTTCTAGTTAAGACTAACCTAAGTACCCACGAGGGATTTGAACCAGTGACCTATCGCAAGGAGTGCCTTAACAATGCACCCATTCACCGTCAATCGAAAGCCCCGTGGGCTATGTGAATTATATATGATATATATGCTTTATCCTAATTTTCAGTTATAATAAAAATGAAATATGATATAATATAATATAAAATAAAATAATATATAATGATGTATATTAAAAACATGATTAGTACCTAGTGACTAGTAATGATTTAAAAACTAATGTTATTGTTATGCATACTAAGTTAAATATTATTATTAATTGCAAATATGAGTCTAATAATTAAATTAAATTAAATTAAATATTATTTGTTTATGTATTAATTTTTGTTTTGTTTGAATTTATAGACTTAATTATTTTATGCACTTATTGATTCAATTAAACTAAATTTATCATATTAATTAATTGATTGATTGATTTATTATTGTTATTATTTTTAATGACTTAAATTTATGATTATAGAAAGGGTTTATACTTAATGATCTAAAGGAGAAGGGTTTAATGAATTTAGGGTTTGTGTCATGACGAGGAAGATCGTGGAGGTCCAGTCGAGGGATGAGAAGGCAGTGGCATTTTTTAGGAGAATGAAGGATTAGAGGTAAGAGTCGGGATCCAATTGTCACTAATTTTCCAACCATCATCGCGGTTGAGGTTATTAGGGTGTTTACCTATTTTGATGGCTTCCCTGAATTTTCTATGGTGATAATGGTCAATTTTGGCCACAACACATGAGTTTTCAATGCAAATATGATGATTTGTTTTATTGGAGTGCTCGGCTAAAGCTGAGGTTTTGGAGCGGCTATGTTTGATGTCAGCTGCATATTCTTGAGCCTCTTTAAAAAAATTAAGGCTCCCCCGCCCGCCCCGGCCCACCAGCCTGTGGCCTCTTGGCCATTGGCTGGGGACCCAGGCAGGGAGGGTAAGGTGGTGAGCAGGTGTCAGGAGAGGGAAGAGTGGGGTGAGAGGGAGCCGGGGGGGAGGCTAGAGAGGAGGGGGAAGGTGGGGCCGACGGGGGAGGGAAGAGGTGAGGGCTCCGGTGATTGTTGTTTCTAATTTTATTTTTTTAATTTTTTGTTTTAGTTTTTAGTTTTAATTTTAATTTTTTTAATTGTTCCTTTTTCATTGTTTTTTTTAATTTTTTTTTATATATATTTTAATTTTTTGTAATTTTAATTTAAATTAATTTTTTTTATTTGTTTTGATTATTTTTATTTTTATTTTGAATTTGTTTTGATTTTTTTATTTATTTTTTTTTAATTTTTTTTTTTTTTACAATATGTTTTGAATTTTTATTTTTTATTTTTAATTTTTATAATTTTTTTTAATTGTTTTGAATTTTTTAAAAATTTTATTTTAAAATTTTAAATTTCTTTCATTATATTTTATGTTATTTCTCTATTTTTATAATTTTAATTTAAAAAAATAGTTCTTAATTTTTTATTTTATTTTACTTTTTATTTTTTATTTTGTTTATTTAAATTATTTAATTTAAATATTTATTAATTTTTTGTTTTGATTAATTTGTTTTTCTAATTTTAATTTTTTTTAGTTTATTTTTTTTTGGTAATTATTTTAAGTTTTTTTTCTAATGAGGTTTTTCTTTTTTATTTCTTTTTTTCTTTTTATCTTAAAAAAATGTTTTTAGATTTTTTGTTGTGGTTAAAATTGTTTTTCTTTAAATTATATGTTTTTCTGAAATTTTTTCCTATTTTAATTTATTTTTCGATATTTATTTATTTATTTATTGCTTTTTCTCGTTAATTTTTTATTTTTTATTTTTGTTTTTTATTCCATTTGGCCCCAGCTAGGCTAAGGGGTCAATTACCGGAAATGACCCCTCAGCCCAGCCTAGGGCTAGACACTGGTGGGAGGGGATGCCTACCTAGGGAAGCTACACCCGTCGGGCTTCGAACCCTGTTAGGGCCAAGGACTCGATTCCGAGAGTCGACCCCTTCTCCCAGACGAGGGCCAGAGGTCGACAGGGCCTAACGGCCTTGCCCGTCGGCCTCTGACACTCGTCTAGGCCGAGGGGTCGATTCTCCTCATTTCTGGGAATGGACCCCTATGCCTAGCCGAGGGCCGGAGGCTGGCGGGCAAGGATGCCCTAGTGTGATAGCTCCTTCTGGCGGTCTCTGCCCCCTTCCCCCCCCCCGCCCAAGCTAGGTCGATGGGTCGATTATAGGAATCGACCACTCAGCCCAGGTGCGGGCGAGAGGTCGGTTGCTGGGCCAGGGTAGCCCTGCCTATCAACCTCCTTCCCTGGGTTTTAATATATATATATATATATATATATATATATATATATATATATATATATATATATATATATATGAAAAAAAATAAAAATACAATTTAAATATTAAAATAAAAATAAAAATTTAAAATTATTTAAAATTTATTATTAAATAATAATAATTTTAAAATATATACAAAAAAAAAATCATATAAATTTTTTAAACAAATTATTAGTTTTTAAATTTAAAAATATTATAATTTAAGCATTAAGGGGTTTCCATAATGCATTATATTAGATATCATTTTTGGACTCAATTGCATTAAGTAAGTTATTCATCTATGACCATTTCCATGAGAGGTAGTCGTAATTGACTAATTTCTCATGATATTTGAATAGCTCACTCAGCATTGATTGCATCAGGTGATGCTCATAGGGGAGAAGGGAACTCTACTTGACTGGTTCATGAGGCACAATACTTGCTAAGGTTTTGTGAATGGGGTAGAAAGCTAAGTGGGCTTGATTGTGGCGAAAACTCCATAGTTAAGCACACTTGAGCCAGAGGTGATCTGGGATGGGTGACCTCCCAGGAAGTCTTGGTTACCGGGTGCAAGCCTCGTTTTTGATGATTGATGCTATGTGATCCATTTCACTAGTTTCAATCCCACTTCTTCACCCCTGTGAGCATCATCTGATGCAATGAGTGCTAAGTGAACTATTCAAAAATCATGAGAAATCCCAAAATGATATCTAATATAATGCACTCCAGAAACCCCTTAATACATAAATTCAAAAAGAGTGAAGGGAACTCTACTTGAATGGTTCACGAGGCATAATACTTACTAAGGTTTTTCAAATGGGGTAGCAAGCTACGTGGGCTTGATTGTGCGGAAAACTCCACAGTGAAGCATGCTTGAGCCAAAGGCTATCTGGGATCAGTGACCTCCTGGGAAGTCCTAGTTACTGGGTGCAAGCCCCGAAAGTGATGATTGATGTAATGTTATTCATTTCACTAGCTTCAATCCCACTTCTTCACCCCTGTGAGCATCACCCGAGGCAATGAGTGCTAATTGAACTATTCAAAAATGATGAGAAATTAGTGAGTTATGACTACTTGTCATGGAAATTGTCATAGATGAATGAGTTACTTAACATAGTTTAATCCAAAAATGATATCTAATATAATGCACTATGGAAACCCCTTCATACTTAAATTCAAAAAGAGTGAAGGGAACTCTACTTGAATGGTTCACGAGGCACAATTTTTGCTAAGGTTTTGCAAATAGGGTAGCAAGCTAAGTGGGCTTGATTGTGGGCAAGATTCCACAGTTAAGCATGCTTGAGCCAGAGGTGATTTGGGATGGATGACCTCCCAGGAAGTCCTAGTTATTGACTGCAAGCCCAGGAAGTGATGACTGGCACTATGTGATTCATTTCACTAGTTTCAATCCCACTTCTTCACCCCTGTGAGCATCACCCGATACAATGAGTGCTAAGTGAACTATTAAAAATCATGAGAAATTAGTCAGTTGCAACTACCTCTCATGGAAATGGTCATAGATGAATGACTTACTTAACACAGTTGAATCCCAAAATGATATCTATTATAATGCACTATGGAAACCCCTTAATACTTAAATTCAAAAAGAGTGAAGGGAACTCTACATGAATGGCTCATGAGGCACAATACTTGCTAAGGTTTTGCAAATGGGGTAGCAAGCTAAGTGGGCTTGATTGTGGGGAAAACTCCATAGTTAAGCGCGCTTGATCCAGAAGCGATCTGGGATGGATGGCCTCTGGGAAAATCTTGGTTACCGAGTGCAAGCCTTGAAAGTGATGATTGCCGCTATGTGTTTCATTTCACTAGTTTCAATACCACTTCTTCACCGCTGTGAGCATCACCTGATGCAATCAATGCTAAGTGGACTATACAAAAATCATGAGAAATTAGTCAGTTATGACTACCTTTCATGGAAATGGTCATAGATGAATGACTTACTTAACACAGTTGAATCCCAGAATGATATCTAATATAATGCACTATGGAATCACCTTAATACTTAAATTCAAAAAGAGTGAAGGCAACTCTACTTGAATGGTTCATGAGGCACAATACTTATTTAAGGTTTTGAAAATGGGGTAGCAAGCTACATGGGTTTTATTGTGGGGAAATATCCATAGTTAAGCACACTGCAGCCAGAGGCGATTTGGGATGGGTGACCTCTAGGGAATTCCTGGTTACTGGGTGCAAGCCCCAGAAGTGATGATTGATGCTATGTGATTCATTTCACTAGTTTCAATCCCACTTCTTCACCCCTGTGAGCATCACTGGATGCAATGAGTGCTAAGTGAACTATTAAAAAATCATGAGAAATTAGTCTGTTACGCCTACCTCTCATGGAAATGGTCATAGATGAATGACTTGTTAATGCAGTTGAATCCCAAAATGATATCTAATATAATGCACTACTGATGAGCCCCAAAAATGTACAATTATTTGGGCTCATTCAACCTCCTAATTTGACTTAATCCACCATTCTCATTGGTTTATTACATGTTTTTGATTATTTTTATGCTAATAGAGTGAATTTGGTTAGTCATTATGCCAACAAGTCTAATGGGTGCTTTGTGTAGCCTTTTTGGTCAATTTGGAGACAAAATTGAAGGTCTTAATGAGCACTTGGCAGCCAAATTCGTGGGAAGACAAGCTAGAGGATTTGTAGGAAGGTGTCCCCTTCATTTATGGGCCCTTGCCTCGAATTCTCCACCATTAGCTCGGAGTTCAAGGGCCACCGAATCAATCAACACAAGGGTAGCCAAGCAAGTCAAGTAGGACTGTTGTTAACTCCAAGTTTTGGGCAGCCGAGTCCCTAAATTTTAGGAGGACTGTTGGGTCGTCAAATTGTATAAATAAGAAGGCTTAGGGCCTCATTTTGGTTAGCCAGTGTAGCCAGTGGATGTTAGCTAGTTAGCCAGTAGATAGTAGCTAGTAGTTAGTCATTTTGTAGCCTTGTTGTAGTCATCTTGTAATTTGACTTGTATGCAATAGATTAGCTTTGCTTTCAGCTCATTCTCAATCTCTCCTTGTGGACAGTTTTGATGTAACTCTTCATTCTTGGTTAATAAAGATGAATTCATCTTTGCACCAGCTCTAAATCTCTCTTGGGAGGCTGTAGCTCTTGGGGTTGGGCCCATCTCAAGCGCCCAGTACCTCCCTTGTTTATCTTTATGTGTGTTTGCTGCGTTCTTAAAATAAAATCTGCTCTTTAGATCTTGCTTTGTTATTTTGGTTGTTTTTGTTGGTTAAAGTAGCTTTTTATGTTTGGGAATCGATTGGTAGGAGTTTGTCATGCATTTAGATCTTTCAGAATGTTCTTGCTCACGTGATGTACATGGTTCTCTTTCCAAATGAGGCTACTGTTTATTCATTTCATTGACAGTTAGATTAAGTTAGCCAGGACTTAGTTTGTTTGCAAGAATTCGTTGATTCGGTTGAATGTGCATTGTGCAGGGCATCTCTATCACTCACTCACATGGTCAAGCTTCATCAGAGCCATCTGATTCATCCCATATCTAGGCTTCTCGCTTCACACCCATCCTCTTGCCCACGTAACCCTACCTTCTTCTCCATTGTTGTCTCAACTACCTTAAAGCCAAATCAGCCTTCCACATATCATCTCACCACTCCATCCATCAGTTCCTGGGTCACTTCAGACCCCCATCCTACCTCCATAACCATCCATGCATCTTCCATCAATCACCCATCCTCAAAAATCCCATTTCGAAACATCCTGTAGAAGAATTACAGAACATCCTGTAGAAACCCCTGCAGACTTCCTGTAGAAGTCCATAACCTCGGTTGCATAGCATCCAGACTTTGTGAGACTCTCGGAAAGAATGTTAGGGATCCCTTAGACCCTCTCTGTACCATCCCAACATTTCCCAAGCATTTCTCCTCCTCGATCCACCTCTGCACAATGAAAAGCCAGTTAAAAGCACATGCATGATAATTCTAATAACTTAATCAAGAATACAAAAAGACATTTTCTTCAGATAGTGATAACTTAGACACATGCATTTTACCTTCATAGAAGTAATGGAATCTCTTTCAGTAGTTTGCATGCTCTCCTTTGCGTCAATAGGACTAGCTGGTAGAATTAGGGTTTGCTAGGGTTTGCGTTTCTTTTTGGCTTTCAGTTTCTTTTTGCAATTAGATTAGCTTCCTTCGAGTTAGCTTTCGTCCATCAATTAAAAAGCTTCTTCTAAGAGCTCATAGAAGTTGGCTTAAGCTCCTAGCGGACTTGTGCCAGCTGAACAAGTGACAGCTGCGGCAGGAGCTAGTACTTGTGCATACAGCACCGTCGCTTCCAAGTTTGTTACAAACTACCGGGTTGATAAAATTAAAGAAGGGAGTTCCAGGAGTTGTAGCATTATTGCTACAATACTGGGGCCCACCAACTACAGAAACCCCTTAATACTTAAATTCAAAAAGAGTGAAGCGAACTCTACCTGAATGGTTCATGAGGCACAATACTTGCTAAGGTTTTTCAAATGTGGTAGCAAGTTAAGTTGGCTTGATTGTGGTGAAAACTCTAGAGTTAAGCGCACTTGAGCTAGAGGTGATCTGGGATCGGTGACCTCCCGGGAAGAACTGGTTACCAGGTGCAAGCCCTGGAAGTGATGATTGACGCTATGTGATTCATTTCACTAGTTTCTATCCCACTTCTTCATGCCTGTGAGCATCACCCGATGCAATGAGTGCTAAGTGAACTATTCAAAAATCATGAGAAATTCGTCAGTTACGACTACCTCTCATGGAAATGGTCATAGATGTATGACTTACTTAACGCAGTTGAATCCAAAAAAGATATCTAATATAATGCACTGCGGAAACCCCTTAACACTTTAATTCAAAAAGAGTGAAGGGAACTCTAATTGAATAGTTCATGAGGCACAATACTTGCTAAGGCTTTACAAATGTGGTAGCAAGCTAAGTGGGCTTGATTGTGGGGTAAAATCCATAGTCAAGCGCGCTTGAGCTAGAGGCAATCTAGGATGGGTGACCTTCCAGGAGGTCTTGGTTACCGGGTGCAAGCCCCGGAAGTGATGATCAACGCTATGTGATTCATTTCACTAGTTTCAATCCCACTTCTTCACCCCTGTGAGCATCACTAGATGTAATGGGTGCAAAGTTAACTATTCAAAAATCATGAGAAATTAGTTAGTTACGACTACCTATCATGGAAATGGTCATAGATGAATGACTTACTTAACGCAGTTGAATCCCAAAATGATATCTAGTATAATGCACTGCAGAAACCCCTTAATACTTAAATTCAAAAAGAGTGAAGGGAACTCTAATTGAATGGTTCATGAGAAACAATACTTGGTAAGGTTTTGAAAATGGGATAGAAAGCTAAGTGGGATTGATTGTGGGGAAAAATCCACAGTTAAGCGCTCTTGAGCCAAAGGCGATCTGGGATGGGTGACCTCCCAGGAAGTCCTGGATACCGGGTGCAAGCCCCGAAAGTGATGATTGACGCTATGTGATTCATTTAACTTGTTTCAATCCCACTTCTTCACTCGTGTGAGCATCACCTGAATGCTAAGTGAACTATTCAAAAATCATGAGAAATTAGTTAGTTAGGACTACCTCTCATGGAAATGGTAATAGATGATTGACTTACTTAACGTAGTTGAATCCCAAAATCATATCTAATATAATGCACTATAGAAACCCCTTAATACTTAAATTCCAAAAGGGTGAAGGGTACTTTACTTGAATGGTTCATGATGCACAATACTTGCTAAGGTTTTGCAAATGGGGTAGCAAGCTAAGTGGGCTTGATTATGGGGAAAAATCCACAGTTCAGTGCACTTGAGCCAGAGGCGATCTAGGATAGGTGACCTCCTAGGAAGCCCAGGTTACCGGGTGCAAGCCCCAAAAGTGATGATTGACGCTATCTGATTCATTTCACTAGTTTCAATCACACTTCTTCACCCCTGTGAGCATCACCCGATGCGTTGAGTGCTAAGTGAACTATTAAAAAATCATGAAAAATTAGTCAGTTATGGCTACCTCTCATGGAAATGGTCATAGATGAATGACTTAATCTAGTTGAATCCAAAAATGATATCTAATATAATGCACTGTGAAAGCCCCTTAATACTTAAATTCAAAAAGAGTGAAGGGAGCTCTACTTGAATGGTTCATGAGGCACAATACTTGCTAAGGTTTTGTAAATGGTGTAGCAAGCTAAGTGGGCTTGATTGTGGGGAAAACTCCACAGTTAAACGGTCTTGAGCCAGAGGCGATCTAGGATGGTTGACCTCTCGGGAAGTCATGTTTATCAAGGTCAAGCCCCGAAAGTGATGATTGACGCTATGTGATTGATTTCACTAGTTTCAATCCCACTTCTCCACCCCTGTGAGCATTACTCGATGCAATGAGTGCTAAGTGAACTATTAAAAATTCATGAGAAATTAGTCAGTTACGACTACCTCTCATGGAAATGGTCATAGATGAATGACTTACTTAACAGAGTTGAATCCCAAAATGATATCTAATATTATAATTGTTTTTTTTAACTATATATATATATATATATATATATATATATATATATATATATATATATATATATATATATATATATATATATATATATATATATATATATATATATAGATATATATATATAATTTATTTATATATAATTTTTTTAATGACTTATTTGTTTTTAAATTAAAAAATATTATAATTTTTTTTTAAAATATATATAGTTATTTTTTTTTAAATATATAGTTCGTTTTTTTTATAATTTAAATTTATAATGTTAATATATATATATCTATATATATATATATATATATATTTGAAGTTTATATTGTTAATTAAAAAAAATAAAATATTTAATTAAGATATATGTTATATCTATATATATATATATATATATATATATATATATATATATATATATATATATATATATATATATATACACAACAGGAGGATGGCATCAAAGAAGATTTCAATGAATGTTTCTAGACCAAGGGCAACAATTGCATCATCTAAAGTTGCAGCTAGATGCACTATGGATATTGTTAAACACACCCGAACTGAGAAACATAATAAAATTCAATCGAGTACAATCAAGCTTATTTCAAAATAGAAGAATGCATGAGAAATAAAAAAAAAAGAAAAAAAGATTTTCATGGCATCTTAAAGACAATGAAACCGATAATGGTGTCCATATCTATCTATTTTGTGGTATTATTAACTTTGGTGAATCATATGAGGTGATGGGTAGAGTATGAGACATATGGTTGGTGTCGTATACATACATTCTTTATGTTCTTGCAAGATTGGTCAATACATGTGAAAAGGTTAGATATTGTCTCCCAAAGGTCCAGTATGACAAAAATGAAGAATCTACACAATTTGGTGAAGAAATCACAATCAACATTGCAAATAACGTTGTAAGTATGCTTACTTATATTTATGTGTTATGCATTATTGTAAGGATCATTAAAAAAATTATAAGTTAATGATCATTCACATATTCTATTTTGTTTCATAGGATTTTTTTTAGAGTCTTTCAATCATCTTGGAAGGTATTTACTATATGGAGCCAAATATCATGACTTTGATCAACAATTTCCACACAAATACAACATAATAGATGAGGAGGAAGCAAAGAGTAATAAATTGTGACACTACAATAGTACATATAGGGGATCAACAAATAATCATTATGGTGGGTCACTTTGGTAAAGCTAAACATGTTTCTTTTGAAGATGTGGAAGCTGAAGCTGAAAAATACGTTACCATTAGTGAAGAGAAGGTTAGATTTATCGTTGCAAAGGAGAAAAAGAAATAAGACACCAAAATGAAAAATGGCCACAGATATCTCTCTTCTAGATGATGATGAAGAGTTTGTTTATTAAGAGGAAGATATCTTGGTCAATCTATAAAAATCATGGGTAACAATGAAGAACAAAGTGAAATCTCCAAAGGAAGTAGAGAAATCATAACACAAGGTGCCAAGTTAGGGGATGGCATTATTAAAAAAAAACAAAATTCCATTCGAGATCACTTGAGCAAGAATAAATTAATTAATGGTGGCCAAAAATTAAAGCTTAATGTCTACCAATTGTATAGGCCAAATTAAGGACAATCTCAATATCAAATTAGAAAGGCACATCGCCTACATGTGCATAATCTAAAAACATTGTTCAGGTTAAATCCATATGTGCATGTGGTGGATTATGTGGTTCTTGTTGATCCAAATAAAGTTCCCAACAAATAGGAATTTGATAAGACATGATGTTTTCGATATAAATATTATATAATTGGAGGAAACCATTCGACAGAGGAAAAAAGGAAATTGATTGATGAATATCCCAACAACTCTCTTTTTGAAATAGTGAGCTGCACCATTTATGCTCGTTTAACAGAAATTGATGCCGATTTATTAGCATGGGATCATAATGTAGATAATGAGTATAGAATGTCTATGACTTTCATCCAAAATGTCAAATTTATTCATAATGAATTTGTAGAAAAATGTTTTGGGGATAAGACAAAAGCCAATCTAAGCTTTCGAATGGAATGTTTAATGGAAACAAATTACCAAATTGAAGATAAAATCAATTCAAAAGGTGGAAAATTAAATTCACATTATTTAGAGACATGGATAACATTTTTTAGCTGTCATTTAAAACTGGGGAGATATGGGAATTGATTGACAATATTTTCTAACGGTGTGAGAATATTTCTATAAAAAATCAAAAGGTTAAAAGGTGTAAACCCATAATATGTACCTACAATAAGACAGGTCTTGAAATTAACTAACTTCCAAATGATATGACTATCACACCTTGGTTAACAATGCAAGAAATGAAGGATGAAAAAATAATCAAATCAATACTATGCCATGTGAAGTCAAGTGAATTATCAATGGATGAAATGTGTGCAGAATTTCGAAAGTAAGTTTGTTGAATTTTTTTTACTTTTTCTTGCATTTTAATTTTCTTTTAAATATAGAATATTGTTCTTGGTATTATTTGTTATGCATATCACTATATTAAAAAAGTTACTTTATTTATTTAGTCAGAAGATTTATATGAAAATACAAGAACATATGGTTAAATATTGAATGAGGAGAGTTGGGATGATGTTGTGCGCAACTACCTAGAATCATTTCTACAATAACACTTAAGATTTTTTTCTTGCATTCAATAAGGTATGTTGATTTATACATTCATTTGATTCATATTTAAACTATTTTTATTTGATTACTTATCTATATATATATATATATATATATATATATATATATATATATATATATATATATATATATATATATATATATATATATATATATATAGATATATATTATTTCATTAAAGATGTTGAAGAAGGATGTAGTTGTAGTAACAACTACTTTCAAAAGATTTATTGAAAAAATTAAGATTGAAAGGTTGAGAAAGAAGCATCTTAGGAATGTTTAAATTGATACTACTCTTACACATTTCAATTGGAATGGGATAGACACTATCCATTATCAAATGATACAAGGTCATTGTGAAGACATTGCAAAACTCACCTAAAAGGGAATATGCCATAGTTATTGCAGATATTCCTCATGGTTTCAATTTCCCAGACATTAGATATGATAGTGAACCTTATATTTATCAAGCTTTCAGTAAAGTGGTTACGAGATCTCAAGAGATCAAAACATCACCACTTTGGATATTTGTGACATTTCATTTAGATACACAATTTGCAATGTTATTAACAAGCTTCAAGGGAAAAACAAACTCAAGGATGCAACTTACATGGTAAGACATTAAATTGTATGTTTGACTAACGTTAATTTTTTTTATGTACAACTTAATTAAAATTTTAGTATGTCATGTTACATGAAAAAGTCAAATCTTGTTTCTTCCAAAGATCAGGCTATTATAAATGATTGTGAGTTCATCCATGTTGAATGTTGGACAAAAGATGATAGTTATAAGCCTATTCTTCTAAATCAAGTAGATGGAAAGGGTCATAGTCAAGTATCGGGTCATGATATTTTTGTAAGAAAACTAACATGTGAGCATAAAAATGCAAAACAAGAGATAGTTAACATTTATAAACAAGTGCAAGAATTGATTAACTATCTTATAGATTTATGTTCAAATGAAGGAGATTGGGTTTTGGATATATTCTTAGGTTCACATAAGTTTTACTATATAAAATTCAATTTTAATATTTTATTTTTTAGTTTTGATGTGTTTATACTAATTTACTTAATTATTTTTTTTTGGTGTTGATGATTAGGTCCAACACTAGCAAGTTGCCTACAAAAAGGAAGAAATTGCAGTTCCATTGAAAAAGACTCGCTACAATGCAATTTTTTTCAACAGAGAATTAATGCTCTTCAATTTCTTCCAGATGCAATGAAACAATTTGTTTTGAGTGAAGGGGATTTTAATGAATCACATATGGCAAAAAATACAAAGGAACCTCAACCACAATTATATGGAATGATTGAAAAAGGACACTGGAATATTTGCAGACATGCAAGATCCATTAGAAGAGGACAATGACTGAATTGAAACATAAAATATTGTGGAAGAAGACATTAATGAAGGGCTAGATGATTTTGAACATGGATTAGTTGATATTATTGAATAAGTTTAAGTTATCCTTACAAATAAAGCTCAATTTGAGAGCTATTCATTAGTTTTACTTGTAATGTTTAGACTTTGAGATTTTATGAGAAGACTGAGTATTTCATTATTGTTGTTATATGCCTGATATTTGTATGATCTAATTTTCACTTTAATTTTTATGTGAATCATCACTCTTTGCAAAAAATCAGCGATTTCTATTAATTTTTGACATATAATTCATAAAAAATGCTAATTTTTAAAGTTTTTCTGTTAATATTTTCTCATAAAAATCATTTATTTAGCATGTCATTTTAAAAAAAAGCCTCAAAATGTGTATTTACATTGAAAATGTGTATTTTTTTGTCGTATGTTTAAAAATTTTGGGTTTTTAGCGACAATTATTTGAAGTGCTTTGAAATATTAATTAACAATGCATAAATATATAGAAAACACTAACTTTAAAATAATGATCCCTTTTTAATTTCTTTAACTAATTGACAAAATGAAGATTTTATTACAAAAAAAATTGAAAAGAAAAATAAAAAAAACACAAACACATAAACACACTTAAAAATAAATATCTTAGGGAACAAGAAGACATTAGAAAATGTAAAGTGTCAAAAATAAATCCTCTAAGAAAAGGGGGTTGATGTTGCATCAAAACTTTTCAAAATCAACATGAAAATTACTCACATATAGAAAACAATGTTCATAAGAAAATTTAAAGTGCAAAAATATGGTAAAATAAAGGTTATTATGAATAACGACTTTTCAAAATCAGGTGCTTTTTCTACTACCTTAAAAAAATGGGTGCTAGGTAATTTTCTCATTTGATCGGTAACTATGTTCACCGAATAGCAAGAATCACTAACACCTTCTTTTGAAATATATGATAAGCTTACAAGTGCACCAACTCCTTGATTTTGCAAGAACCCACTTGCAATAAGCATCAACCTCGCAACTTGTTCTCCAAACACCTTAGATGGAAGCACCGATTTCCTAATGTGTAAGAACCAAGTTGTTGAACCTAGAGACAACTATTTCGTAGCAATTTTAGACTATATCGATAGGCGTTTGTTCAGATGGAACTTATTGCATACTTATTTGGCTCTTACTCAACCTGATATTAATTCAAAACACTCTCTCTCTCTTTGCCTCTTCTCTTCTATAGCCATACACATGGCATGCTCTCCTCCATAGACAAAAATAACATCATTACTCTCATGTACTCGACCTAACCATGTTGCCTGAGTTACAAAAAATCTTGACCCACACTTCTTGTGCAGGCATAGAAAGCCTTAATCAATGACCTTCCCTCATAGCCACACACTTGGAAATCTAGCTACTAATTTTTAATATATTAGTTAAACTTTTATTTACAAAGGTTCCCCCTTTTATATGCTCCATATTTATTTACATTCTCTCTAACTGTCACATGGCACAGCTGAAATTTTCTTAACATTTTTAATCACGTGTGGCTTAAGGAGAGTGTTTGTTTGTTGCCATATGGCTCAATAAGGTACTTTCGCAACCACTGCAATCAACTATAGGAATGTATTTGATAGATCTGAGCCGATTTTGATGCTCTGGA
Organism: Pinus tabuliformis; assembly: GCA_031772625.1. Classification (NCBI taxonomy): domain Eukaryota; kingdom Viridiplantae; phylum Streptophyta; class Pinopsida; order Pinales; family Pinaceae; genus Pinus; species Pinus tabuliformis. The sequence goes on along the minus strand of CM062814.1, from coordinate 662,936,393 downwards.
TTGAATTCATATGAATTGAAATTTTTTTCTTTAATTCATTAAACCTGATATTATTCTTTCTTATCCTTTGATCTCCAATGGGATATCCAACAACACTTCTCCAATTAAATTTTCTACCTCTATGTTATTACAAACATACACGTCTCAAAAAGAGCCTCATTGAATACGTGCACAACTTAAGGAGGAATACATTCAATCTTACAAGGCTCGAGGGGGTACTTTTCTAACCACCACCATCAAACACAAAACGACCATGATTTATTAGGGCTGATTTTGTTGCTCTATATTGTCTTTCAATATTGAACACAACAACCCATACCTTTCCATAAATAATGCTACATTGGTCATGGTTCTCCATATGAAAACTTCAATCAATTCTTCACTAGTCTCTTCTACAATGATTTAAAGAATGGCTTCTATAAATTGTAGTCCTCACAACCATGCTTTTTACTATTTTCCATTTAAATTTGTGCCTATAATTCCAAGATTCAAATGGTGAAGCATATCTACCTTCAACAATTGTTTTATCATATGACTATGCTCATGGAACCATGTTCTATCTTATCAAAGACAATCGTCTTCTATCCTATCAGAGAGTAGCAGGTCTCATCTATTTTTGGCATTCTTCCAATATGTCTGTATGAGAGAACAAGTCAGTTAGTGCAGAGGGGTGAATAAATTCTAAAAATGATAGAAAAACTTGTTCCCTTATATTCTCATGCGTGGGATTCATATGCCCAAGGGCTACGATCATGGTCTTACTATTCCATCACACTATCACACCCAAATTCATAATTCGACCATAGTAAAATGGTCTAGGGCACAAATTTCCCATTAAATGTTAGTGGTAGGACATTATTCTATCTCTTCATCCTTTTGATATTTGGAAGACTCCAAGACTTAAACTTCCTAGAGCTTGAGACTCCTCATGGAAAGCTATGAATTTTCATGTCTATTGAAAGAATTATATCCATCTCCTAGGTCCCATCAATCCTGATATCATGCCATCATGACAACTCTTAATAATCCAACACTTACGCATTTTCTTTCGAAACTCCATAACATGTGAAATCAGTCACCAACATGAACCCTTGGTACAAATATCGAAAATTTTTCTGCATCACTTTCCACCTCAACTCTCTTCATCACTACCTCATGAATGATTTTTAGTGGTGCCACATGCCACCTACATTTGGTCCTTTTAGCCCCCAAAAGGCCATTTCTTCATACCACATGTTTCTATGTCAAAGTTCCATGTCATTTACCCTGCCATGCCACTACCACGTGTTGTATCTTCATTGGGCCATGCATACTCCAGTTGTCTACCACCTGTCATTCTCTCTTTGGTCCATATTTTTCATTTTCCTCACCATTGGAATAGGAATATCTAGGATTATGTTTCATTATTTTATTTGTAACCCAAAATTGGTCGAGGGCATGAAAATTTTATTGCGCGTTGATCTCCATCTGGTGCCTCTCATCGTGTTCGGTTAACAACATTTCTAATATTTTGTATCCTCATTTTCTTTGTTGGGACATGAAAATGTAATGATACTAACGATAATTTGTTTGTCTTTCTAGTTCTATTAATTACGAGATAACATGACTATAGGAACATTTGATGAAAACTCTGTAGCGCATTTATGTGGCCACTAGTGGACTCATGAGCTCAAGGTACCCTAACACACTTGAAACTTCCATAAATTTTAATCCAATGGGATACTTTCAAGTTGCCATAAACCATTGGAAATGTCTCTTTGAGAACCATCCAACTTTGATATTTGTAGGAGCACCTGGGAAAATTTCCTAGGGTTAATGTGACTACAAATCTAGGCCATCCAACCATAATAGTTAGAATTATTTTTATATCCATCACTTATCTTACTACTATGATGGTTCTTAGATAATGATCACCCATACCAACACATTCACCTTGACCTTGACTCTACTTGACCCTTCTAAGAACACTTTACTCAAAAATATCCCATTCAATGCCACCTAACCATGTCAATAATATCCCTTCACATGATCATTCATCCATGTACTGAGGTTGACATTAACGCAGTGAGGTTGATATCAATTACTACACAACAATGCTAATAGTATCATCCTTTTCCATTCATGAAAATTTCCCAAAAGCACCAACACAAGCACAAGATGTGATTTCACTCTCCCCCTTTGACATTAATATCAAATCAAAAAATCCATCACTCTCTTGATGTTCATTCTCCTTATGAACATCTAATGTTTTCTCATTCTCCCCATTTGAAAACTTGTGTCTCTCCACAATTGTTGGTATCTCTCTCACCCATTCATCCAGTTTTTGACACTCCCTACCTGTTAATAACACTCAGCCTAGAGGGATATAACTAGATACTCAATTTTTCATTGTTGGTACTACATACACTTTTCTTATCCTCTACTTGTGAGAAGTTAAGGGCTAATCACCCTCCATATTCCAATGCCTCTTTGTACAATTTTTTCTACTACAAATGTCATGCATTTTTCTGCTACTATTTTTGGGACTATTCACACTTCCCCATGGAATATTGACAATCATCTCAATAATATCTTCTCTCTTTGAGATAAATTTAATCAAAATAGGGATTGTTACTGACACACAATAACATGAATGGTTTGACACCAATTTTCTGATGTACTAGGCTAGCTCTACAGGGTCAATAAAATTTCCCATTTCGTTGTTCTTCTTCCAACTCAATCCATAAATTTCTTCATAGGATGATTACTCATTATTGATTATGATCACTTTGAAGTGTTTTTCAAGATACAAAAGGGTTCTCCAACTCAGCCAAACAATATAAATTGATAGAGAGATACCAATCAATAACAAAGGAAGATGTAGAGAAAAACTAATTTTTTACTCATACTCATAATCACAATGATGAATAATATCTACTTCTTAAATGAAATACGAGTAAATAGTCTAAAATATGCAAACCTTTCATTTTATGCATTTTTTTACCAATGAACTCTCCATGAACCAAATGATAATTCCTTCTACTATTGATTGCTTAGGTCCTCATGAGCCCATCTACTCGCCTTATGTTTGATCATCAACCATCGTCCTTCCATGCTTCTACTTGGGAGTTGTTCTTGTGGACTTGATCATAGTTTTTAGATATTCCATCACTCTTTTTCTATAACTCATATTTTTCTTATAACATGAAATGCTATTGTGTACTCCCCCTTAGACTATGTTGGCTACATTATTTCTTCCTCTAGCAATATGTTTATATACAAATGAATAAATTCCTCTATGTGAAAACAAATGGACTTGACTTTACCCCAAACATTTAGATGTGCCGCTCTGTATATTTATTCTTGATGATTGCATCTAACACTTTTGGCTTAACTTGATTCCATTCTCTTCCTCTTAATGAAGAGATATTGAGGATCTAATCCCCTTGATTACATTATCCTCATTTTTCTTCACCACCTTCATATTTTGAGTTTTGATGGGAGAATCTCCTTCAAATATCATGTTCATCATGTATTCTATTTCATCTTGGCTCCTCAAGGCTAAATTGCACTTCACCTCAAGTTATTCTTTCTCCATCCAAATCTTATTCCTTTCATTTTTTTATTTTCATGGGAATTTTATTTGGGCCACCTCCTCTATAAATATTTCTTTGATTTCCCTTGTGGGAAAAGTAAGATTTCTACTAATTTTTTTCTCCTTTTATCATCCCTACTTTACACAGAATAGTAAAATGAAACACATACTCCTTTACCCTTCTATTTTTTTTCACATTCAATGGCGAAGTATTTATTTTGGTGTTACACTCTAAGAGAAAGGTATTTTCTTGCCACGTTTATATTATACTTTCTTATGCCCAAAGTTTCCACACTTGTAGCATTCAACAGGTCTTAAGAGAGGAGAAAAGGGATTGTGATTCCTAATACCATTGTCTCTATAACTTATATTGATGCTACAATGTCCATTCCTTAAGATATCATAAACCCTCTGGTTGTTGCAACTATACTGTTGGGTCCCTATAATACTAGTGATTACCCCATTACTATTGTAGTTATACCACTTATTTATATTGTTGTGCCCCTATTACCCACATATTGTTATTTCTGTGCCCCATAGAATCCCTCTATTATTATTTTTGTGGCTTTATATTATTATTGTTAGGTCGGCTAGATTATATTGTGACTCCTTAGACTCCTATATATAGAAAGGAGGTTTTGTCATTTAGCATCCAAGAATTTTTCATTTATGTAATGTAAAGGAGGTTACCCCCTCGAAGAGGCTGAATTCTAAGGCGTTGATCTTTCTTTTCTATCTTTTCTTGAGCTGGTTTCATAACATTTGGTATCAGAGCTTTGGATTCTAGGGTTTCGCTGCTCCAAACAGGTCATCGTGGCATTTTCGCTATAAATTTTTTTCTGTGACGTTTTAGAAGTCGCAAAAAAAAACCCATTTGAGAAGAAATCGCGCTGAACCTTGGGTCCAAATTTCAGAGTTTTTCGCGCGATATTTTCGGAGATATGATCTGAGGAAGTTGGTCTTTTTGCAGACTCCTGAATTACACTCAAAACAGGTGACCTGGGAAAAATCGTCATAACTTTCTTTCTGGGCATCGGATTGAAATTTCGTAAGAAGGTACAGAAAGAGGACGGACTGTAGTTTTCTTTTATATATTTTTCAGAGTCAAAGGTTGAAACAGTGACACGTGGCACGTCGTACAAGTTCGCTCTACTGAACTAGTCTATAATCAAGTCACTGTGGGAGATTTCGCATAACTCTTCCTTGGAGAATCCAATTTGGGTCAGACTTGTGGCATTGGAAAGAGGACACAGAGGGCTACTACAGGTCATAAATTCAGAACTAGATAATTAGAAAGTACAAAGATACATCAGAGGCAATATCGAGCTCCTACAAAGTGAAAAAAGGTGTGTAGATTTTCTTTAATTTTTGCTTAAGCTTGGTTTGAAAATTTATTTTGAAGGAATTCAAAGGGCATATTAGAGAATTATTATCGGTAACTGATGCCCCGAGGAAAGAAAATGCAAACACCTAGTAAGGAACCTGAAAGCTCTAGCATGACTCATGAAGAAGAAGAAGAAATGCTACATGATATATCAAAATTACAAGAACAAGTGCAACAAATGTCACTTGCACAAAAAGCAACAGAATCTAAAATGGATGGTTTAAGGAAAGATGTAGAAGCTAAGATGGACGGTTTAAAGAAAGGTGTAGAAGCTAAGATGGATGGCATGGAAGCTAAGGTGAATGGCATGGACGCTAAAATTGATGGCATGGATGATAAGATGGATAAGTTGCTACAAGAAATGGTCACTAAGGGTGAAAGAGTACTAAAGGAAACTCATGATGAGAACAAAAGAAATGTTAATCATGATTCCATAGACTCTAATGTTGGATCGAAGACTCACCATGTTCCAAAAATCGATATGAGGAAGTTTGATGGCAAGGATCCCGCCACATGGATATTACAGATGGAGCAATTCTTCGATCTCAATAATGTGCAAAACACACAAAAGGTACGTATGGCAACTTTATATTTGGAACCAAATCAGTTTGTATGGTATCAATGGCTTTGTTCTCGTAAAAATTTATCACTTGGGCAATTTTTACGGAAGAATTGATAGCACATTATGAGGATACAAAAAGCAACACTTTTTTTAGCCAATTGATAAGTCTCAAACAAAAGGGTTCAATAATGGAGCACATTGAGGAGTTCCAAAAATTGAACATAAGGGTAAAAGATATTCCAGAGGAGCATAGGATTGATGTGTTCATAGGGTCTTTAAAGGATAATATCCAACATGATGTGCGCCTTTGGGAACCTGATTCATTAGAGAAGGCATTCAGGTTAGCAAGAAAAATGGAAAGCAAAATTATGGCAACTAGGAAGCATACCATTCACAACTATAAAGACGGAAGTGTTGTTGCCCATAGTCTTCCACAACCTACAAGGTTGACACCACAACAATTGGAAGAAAAAAGAGCAAAAGGGCTTTGTTACAATTGTGATAGCAAATACACAAAAGGTCATAAGTGTGCTGAGAAGAAATTATTCTACATAGATTGTGAAGAGGAAGAAGAAAAGGAGCAAGAAAGGTCAAAAGAAGAGGATATATTCCAGGAACAAAGCCTAGATGAAGAACAAATAAATCCGACCATATCTTGTAATGCATTGGCGGGAATTACCACTCCTCAAACCATCAAGATAGAAGGACAAATCAAGAAGAAAAAGGTAATAGTGTTGATTGATTCAGGAAGCACCCACAATTTTATTCATTGTAGGGTAGCAAAAGAATTGAATTGCTTCCTATATCCAGCACCAGAGTGTCAAGTGATGATTGCAAATGGAGGAACAATAAATTGCTCTGGAAAGTGCCATAATATCAAGCTATCCATGGGAGAATATGTATTGACTAGCCCAATGCTTTCCATTCCAATGGGAGGTGCTGATGTTGTACTAGGAGTCCAATGGCTACAATCCTTGGGTACAATAGCTTTTAATTTTCAAGAACTTTTCATGAAATTTTCTGTGGAAGGAAAGGAAGTTGAATTAAGGGGTATTGCAGGGAAACCAGGAAAGATAATCAGCTCTAATGGCATGACAAAGCTTCTAAAAAAGGAGCAAAGAGGTGTAATTGCACAATTATGTTCGCTAGATGTTTCCACATTGGAATCATCTATTTCTCCAGATCTCCAAAAAGTCCTGGACAATCATTCCAAGGTATTTGAGACTCCCAAAGGTCTCCCACCTATGCGTGATCATGATCATGCTATTCATCTGATTCCAGGAAGTGTTCCTCCAAACATCAGGCCGTACAGATATCCCTATGTCCAAAAAAGTGAAATTGAACGTATGGTTGCAGAAATGCTAGAGGCTGGTATAATTCAACCGAGTCAAAGTTCTTTCTCAGCTCCAGTAGTATTGGTGCACAAGAAGGATGGATCATGGCGCATGTGTCCAGATTATAGGGAGCTCAACAAGCTCACTATTAAAGATAAGTTCCCCATTCCTGTCATTGATGAATTACTGGATGAATTGCATGGATCAATTTACTTCACCAAGTTGGATCTTCGTTCGGGATATCATCAAATCAGAATGAAGATTGAAGACATTCCGAAAACGGCATTTAGAACTCATGAGGGTCATTATGAATTTTTGGTCATGCCTTTTGGCCTTACCAATGCACCTTCAACATTTCAAGGTTTGATGAATTCAATTTTCAAACCATTCCTTAGAAAATTTGTGTTAGTATTTTTTGATGATATACTAATCTACAGCAAGTCTTGGAAGGATCATGTTGAACATGTTGACAAGGTGCTACAACTATTGGAGGAGAAACAATTATATGCAAAAAGATCCAAATGTTTCTTTGGAGTCCAGGAGGTGGAATATTTGGGTCATATTGTATCTCATGAAGGAGTTAAGGTAGACCCTAGCAAAATTAAAGCCATTAAGGAATGGAAAATCCCCACATCCATAAAGCATCTGCGAGGATTTCTTGGGTTGACAGGGTATTATCGCAAGTTTGTTAAGAATTATGGGAGAATAGCAGCACCTCTAACAACATTATTGAAGAAAGATTCATTTTCATGGACTCCGGAAGCAACAAAGGCCTTTGAACATCTTAAAGAGGCAATGTGCCAAGCACCGGTCTTAGCTACACCGGACTTCACAAAAACCTTTATTGTGGAATGTGATGCTTCAGGAAATGGAATTGGTGTTGTTCTAATGCAAGATGAAAGACCCATTGCTTTTGAAAGTCGTCCAATCAAGGGAAAGTTTTTAAGCAAAGCTATTTATGAGAAGGAAATGTTGGCAATACTCCATGCACTTAAGAAATGGCGACCCTACCTAATGGGAAGACACTTCAAGGTAAAAACGGATCATGATAGCCTTAAATACTTTTTAGAACAAAGATTATCCTCTGAAGAGCAACAAAAGTGGGTCACAAAGATGTTGGGTTATGACTTTGAAATCATCTACAAAAAAGGGAAGCAAAATGTGGTGGCAGATGCACTCTCAAGAAAGGATGAGGATGTGGAAGCATTGTTGTGTGCCATTTCTATTATCCAACCAGATTGGATAAACGAAGCAAAGGAGGAATGGAAGAATGACGAAGAAGTGTGGGCACTTATTCGAAAGCTACAACAAGATTCCAGTACTTCTGATACATTTAGCTGGAAAAATGATTCGTTATGGTACAAAGATCGCTTATACCTCTGTAAGAATTCCCAGCTAAAACAAAAGATTCTTATGGAATTGCACACTTCTCCCTTAGGAGGGCACTCAGGATTTTTAAAAACTTACCACAGGGTTAAGAAGGAATTTTTTTGGGATGGCCTTAAATCAGATATTCAAAAGTTTGTGGCGGAATGTTTGGTTTGCCAACAAAATAAAGTTGAAACAATTAAGACACCGGGTCTATTACAACCTTTATCCATTCCAAGCCAACGTTGGGAGGAGGTTTCAATGGATTTTATCACAGGTTTACCCAAGTCTGAGGGAAAGAGTGTCATCATGGTGGTAGTTGACAGACTTACCAAGTATGCACACTTTTGTGCATTATCACATCCATTTAAAGCCAGTACAGTTTCTACTGCATTTATGGAAACAATTCAAAAGCTACATGGAAACCCAAAGATTATTGTAAGTGACAGAGATCCCATTTTCACTGGAAATTTTTGGACAGAATTATTTTCTTGTCTTGGTACTCAGTTAGCTCATAGCTCATCTTATCATCCTCAATCTGATGGGCAAACTGAGATAGTAAACAAATGTTTGGAAGGATATCTTCGTTGCTTTGTATCTGATAAACAGACACAATGGGTCAAATGGTTGCCTCTGGCTGAATGGTGGTATAACACTTCCTTCCATACAGCAACAAAAATGACCCCATTTATGGCACTTTATGGGTATCAACCACCATCCATCACATCATATTTAAGAGAAAATTCTAAGGTTCAGGCAGTGGAACATCACATCGAACATCAACAACAAGTCCTCCAACTCTTAAAGGATAACCTCGTGTTGGCACAAAATAGAATGAAACAACAGGCAGATCAACATCGCAGTGAAAGAAGTTTTGATGTAGGTGATTGGGTATTCCTACGGCTACAACCATATAAGCAAATGTCCCTAAAGCAAGCTAAGAAGGATAATAAATTATCACCAAAGTATTATGGTCCGTACAAGGTGTTGGAAAAGATTGGTACTATGGCATACAAATTGGAGCTTCCTGCAGCTTCTCGATTGCACCCAGTTTTCCATGTTTCATGTTTAAAGAAGGTTATAGGCGACAAGCTCCCAGTTCAAACAATATTGCCAGAACTTGACGAGGAAGGAAAAATTATATTGGAACCGGAAGCAGTCACAGAAACAAGAACTCGACAGCTACGAAATCGATCAATTTCAGAGTATCTTATCAAGTGGAAGAACTTATCCGCTGAAGATTCCACATGGGAGGATGAGAATTTTATGCAGAAGTATCCAGAACTGCTCAAGCGTTGAGGACAACACTTTTTTGAAGGAGAGGGGCATGTTGGGTCCCTATAATACTAGTGATTACCCCATTACTATTGTAGTTATACCCCTTATTTATATTGTTGTGCCCCTATTACCCACATATTGTTATTTCTGTGCCCCATAGAATCCCTCTATTATTATTTTTGTGGCTTTATATTATTATTGCTAGGTCGGCTGGATTATATTGTGACTCCTTAGACTCCTATATATAGAAAGGAGGTTTTGTCATTTGTATCATCCAAGAATTGTTCATTTATGTAATGTAAAGGAGGTTGCCCCCTCGAAGAGGCTGAATTCTAAGGCGTTGATCTTTCTTTTCTATCTTTTCTTGAGCTAGTTTCATAACATATACATACTCTGATTTCATGGATCATATCTACATTCTATAGATTTATGACCAAAATTATTGTGAAAAAGGTAATAGTCATTAAAGAAACTATGATACCTCGGGGGTATTTTGTCTTTGATTTTTCTTTAATTGAGGGGGAAAGGACCTCCTCTTCTTCTTCTTCACTTGATCTCACTAGTTGTTTGGATTCTTGCGATGAGCAATTATTTGTTGTTGATATGAACCTTTGTTCATTATCTTTCTTAGAGGTTGCTACTTCTTAAGTCTATTATCGATTTTTATTTGTTCTTATTATTTCCCTCATTGCTACTATAAAACATTTCCTTTAGCATTATTACTATTTAACCCTTTAACCTTCTAAGCATGGCTAACTCACTCTTTTACCTCTACTTTCTTGGAGCTCAATTATTCTTTGAATTGAAGAAACTTGTGATGAGAGGAGATATGTCACTGCTAATATCATCCAAGATATTGGAATCCTTTCCGTGCTTCAATTATTGCAAGAGATGATCATTAGAATTTTCTAATTCATGTCTCAACTAAACCACCTCATCTTCTATTCTTTCATAATAATCTTCTTATTCATTCAAGAAGTTCTTTAATGCTCCATTTATTCTTTTGATCTCCTGTTGCCCAATATTGCCCAATATTCAAGATTCTCAAGATCATATTCTTGAAGCTACTCCTTTTGAGTTTCATTTTATTCTAAAAAATAATTTATCTCATCTAGTGTAGTGATGAGTTTATTTTTAAAGTAGGTTTTTTGAACTAGATATGTTTCTGTCGTATCAGAGGTAGTAGAAGATTCACAACAATGATCTCGATCCCTCTCTAAATCTAACAAATTATCCATTTTTATTAGAAGTATTGATTCTTAACCAGTGCCAAGGATTCTCCCATTCTCTTCATGATGTATTTTCTCGCCTTTATAAGAGGTATCTTCATATGTTATTGCCATGGGGATAGGCTTTTCTTCACTACTACTAGTTGTATATATATCTGTGTGTGTGTGTGTGTGTGTGTTTCTTTAGAGAATGGACATGAACGTTTATAGGATAAATGACCTATTCCTTTTAATTTATATAAATGAAATAGCATACTTGTAGATTATATCTCCTTAGCATCTTCCTCTTCAACTTTGGAGTTATGATCAAGAATTTTCACTTTGGGGAGAAGCTCCATAATCTTCTTAGTATCTTTCCTCTGGGATGTTTTCTTCTTCTTCCTTCTTCTCTTATATTTATATTCAACAACAACATGGAAACCACATATTTTCTAAGATCTTAATCAATATACAAGAAAAAAGGGTCCTCAACCTTATCTAGTGCCTATTCATTCTCTCCTCCATATATACATTCTAGTTCTTTTATCATTTCTTTTGAAGACTCACAATGTCTCACATTATTAGTGTCTAAATTTGTTATTACTTTCATGATAATATTATTTTCTTAAAAAATATGGTCAACAGTTTCTAGAATCACTATAGAGAACCATAAATTTAAATCAAAAACCATTAGATAGGCTTTCATTCTTATCTTCTAGAGTGCATACTTCGCTCCATCAAAAAATGGTACTCCATCTAGTGCAAGCCAATCCTGGTTAGCTATGATTATTTTTTACCTACCTTCTAGTGGTTAAGTTATTTATAAGGGAACCAACTCTACTACTAATTGTTGGAAACCGGGTTAATACTTGGAGGGGGGTGAATGAGAACTAAGGTTTGTTTTAATGATTACTAATATATTTACACATTTTACCTTTCAACAACATGTTGTATAAGAAACAATAAAAATCAACACATGAACCATACATCACACCATGACAAATAAGCACATATGACACTTAGATTTTTAATGTAAAAAATGATAAAGGGAGAAAACCAAAAATCTTTGTTGTTATGATGTAGATCAAAACCCACCACTTTGATAACATCATTTTTCTCATGAGAACCCACTAATGGGAAGAATTGAATCCCTTAATTATTTTTTTATTTTTCTTCTAGCACCCACTAGAAGGAAGCACCAACTCCCTCTCTATAGAAACATGGTTAGATTACAAGAACCTCCAAGTCCTTGATTTTAACTTGTAGGAAGTACCAAAGCCCAAAATTGTTGTTTAGTCACCTACTTACATGGAAGAAATGACTTCTTGATGTGAAAGCACCAACTTGCTGATCCAAATATTTCAAAGGATTTCCAGACTTTATCAATAGGTGTTTATTCACAAGGGAAATATTTCATACTTCTTTCACTTTTACTTAGGTTGATATGAGATCAACACTCTCTATATTTACCTCTAGTCTTATGTACCCTTACACTCATCCTTCTCTCCTCCATAAGAACACGTAGCAACATTACTGTCATCTGATCATTCTTCTCATTCATGCTCCATTACAAAAAGTCATATCCCTTACTTGATGTGTAGACACAGAAAACCTTACTCAACAACCTTCTATCACAACCACACACTTATCACATGACCTGCTAATTTTCAATATACTAGACAACCTTTATGCACAAAAGTTCCCCCTTTTATAACTTCTATCTTCATCTACATTATATCCAACTACCACATAAAACGTTCATAATTTTCTCAAATCTATTAATCCTGTGTAGCTCGAGGAGAGTCTTTGTTAATTCTCCCATCGATGGAGATGGCACAATCACAACCACTGCAACCAATTATAGGATTGTATTTGATACATTAGATTTGAGTTTCATGCTTTGTCTTGCCTTCCTATCCTCAACATGATTGTCTGTAATTCATAAGGCACAACATAGTGCTTCCTTATCCTTTGAAATCAAATGGGACAACTAGAAACACTTCTACAATTAACAACATCTATCTTAGTAGCAACATACACAGCCTGAAAGGACCTTCATTTAATACTTGTGTAGCTTGGAGGAGTACATTCAATCTTACAAGGGTCGAAGATATATTTTTTCAACCATCACCATAAACCACAAAAATGCATTGATTTATTAAGGTTTTGTTTTTTTCTTTGTCTTGTTTTTAAATATTCAATGCAAAACCCAGAGATTTTCATAAATCATGTTGTCGTAATCATGGTTATCCATAATAAAAATTCAACTAACTCTTCACTTTTTTCTTCTACAATTATTTGAAGAATGGCTTCTACAAATCGCGATCCTCAGAACCATGCTTATTATTGGGAAAAATACTATGTGGGGGTGGGGGAGCGGGGTGAATCAATATTTTCAAATCATTAAACTTTTTAAATTCATATCACGATTTCTGTATGCGATTTTAGAGAAGGGAACCCACGTGTGTATGTGACTATATTAAGAAAACTAACGTATATCCAGTAAACTTACTTTTCAGTTAATTCATCTTCTGTTTATCTTGATCCGGTGCATCAATACTTCATTAAACATATAGTAGGTAATAACCATGTGCAGTAAGAAAAAATTAAACCATCACACATAAGAAAGACACATGAACACTGGGATTTAAGGTGGAAACATATTGTGGGAGAAAACCACCTACAGTTGTCGTCTTTGACTTCATTTTAACATAGAGAAAAGCCTTTAGAAACTTATGCTTACATAGCCTCATACCAGTATGTAAGCACCCACCTACAGAAGGCTACAACCTTCACTCATTCTCCAACTCCTATTGGAAGGTAGCTCCAACCCCCTGAATTTTTCTACTAGCATAAACTCATACCAGTACGTAGGAACCCACCTGTAGAAGGCTACAACCTTTGTTCATTTTCTAGAACCCACTGGAAGGGAGCTCCAAACCCCTGAATCTTGTACTCGAATAAACTAATACTTGTACATAGGAACCCACCTACAGAAGGCTACAACCTTCGCTCATTTTCCAACTCCTACTGGAAGGGAGCTCCAACCCCCTAATCTGATTTACTAACTACCACTAGAAGGAACCTCCAACTCCCTCATTGAAGGCTCCAACCATCAATACCTTTGGGGACCATGATTCTGTTATACAGTAAATTAACCCCCTCATCAGCTTAGAGGGGAAAGACATGATAGCTGAAGCAAAGACCAAGATCACATGCCTTGTTTCCACACTAACACTAGCTATGCGCTGACAACCTGCTTTATAAAGCTTCTCTGCAAGCCTAACGATGCGTTAGTGACCCAACTAACTTTAGTTGCTAGTTCGGGAACAATGTTAGTGGACCCTAATGAAGTTCTAAGGGTCAAAGGAGTGAATTGACTCATAAATATCTAGATATTTTCTCCTAGATCCACTCAAGAAAAGCAAGGAAACATCTCCAGTTCAACCTATTTGGGGGATTTCTAATCCTAATGAACGAGGCAAATGGGAAAGAGCTGAAAAGCATGGAAACTTCATTGCTTTTACCCTAAGGAACTCATGGAGGAACTTGGCAACCCTAACTCAATTGCTACATAAACAAAGCTAGGGCTATGGTCATAATGGTTGGATCATTTGAAAGGATATCATACTTGATTGTTGAGTGTTGTTTCAAATCATAAGAAGTTGGTAAGAAGGGAGAGAGAGAGAGAAGCTGGAGGGGTAAGGGAAGGCTAATGCAACAGATGATTGTAATGACACTTCCAACATTAATATAAAACTATAGTTGTACTGTCTACTCCATGGTGTTGGTACTATCATTCATTTGTTTGTTTGTCCAATACCTTTTAGCATGAGTAGCTTAGTTATGTGTAACTAGATGTCTTTTATGTATTCATGTTCTAGTTATCAAGGTTGTATGTTGTGATTATTCTTGTCTCTTCTATGTGCAGGGCTTGATCTGGAGCCAGCTGAGAGGAATTCCACCTAGCTGCATTGTGTTCTCCAGCAAATCTACACAGAGGCTTGAGTTAATCCATCTATTTTACTTTGATAGTTAGTTAATGTTTATGGACATGCATGTAACTTTGTGATAGTTGCATATAATCTTACAGTCTGCCAATGGTCCCAGGAAGACCCTTGAGGGTATCTCCATTCTCCATACACCGTGCATTTTATCCTATAGCAGAATTGGCGACTCTGTTGGGGACTATACATCTAGTTCCCAGTTTACCCAAATAGTTCTCAGTTTCCTCCTCCTTCTAAGACCTCCCTATACTTCTGCATTCCCTTCCTAACCCACCAAGCCAAACCCTTGCTATATTCTACCTTTTACATATTCAATCTTGAATCTGATCCAAAAGACCCTATTTTGAGTCATTTCCCCACACTAACGTAGGTTAGCAGACTACATAGTGCTTTATAAAGCTCTGTGTCTGCATACACAAAGCGTTAGTGGACCCAGTAACTCTCTGTGGCCACTGCTACAGAGCGTTAGTCTCCCAAAATCTTGATTTCCAGCTGTGTCTACAAACTCAAGGGGATAGGAAGCCTACTCATAGATTGAAAGATGGTATTTGTTAGCAAGATTGGGGTCCTGAAAGAATTTTTTTTTTTTTTTTAGAAAATAATTTTTTTTTCTTAAAACAATTTTTATGAAAGAAAGATCCACATTTTTTATTCATTCTTCTGTTTAGCTGTTAAAAGCTGCTTTATTTTGCTTTCAAGTAGTTGTTAGGAAACCTTTGGAAAGATTTATGTTGGTTATTCATGTGTTATAGTGACTAAGATGCATGGAACAAATATGAATATGTGAAAGACTCTCACCTATAGAATACAACTTGTTTTCATTGAATTGAATATTCTTTAAAGCATTTTCTTGTGCATGATTTTTGAGTCAGAGTCCCATCACATTTCATATGTCAACTCCCTTACCGAAGACAATAAAAAAGTACACATAAAATTTACCTAAAATCAATCAGTAACTCTTTATTGAGCAAACAAACATTAGTTCAGGCTAGGATCTTGTGATAGGTAGTGTGAGTAAACTACCCAAGATTGAAAACCAAAACTAGTGTCATTAAAAGAGAGAAAATTCCTTCTGCACTCATACTACCGGGACCACTCCAATCAAAGTGGAGCTAAATATGAGACAACATCAGATTGTAAGTGAAGGTAGCCCACCTTCACTTGCAACTCCTTTGGGTATTCTATGTATTGGGGATCCCTTTAGGGATTTCGGAGCTGAGTTGGGGACTTAGGTATCCTGCCCACACAGCGTGCTGTCTGCGACTATGTCCCCCTGGGTAGTGTCTGTGATTTGAGATATCCTTAGTGGCCAAGCTTTTAGGGACTTACACAAGGTGACTGGGGTGGGCTGCCCTGGTACCTAACATAGGCAGACCTACTCTGTCTTTAGTTTTTGGGAGGGTGCTCGTCTTCACAATAGTACTTGGCCCCTCAATCTAAGGTTCAGGCGAAGCTCAAGAGTAACCGTAACTATACATTTGGCCAACCCTCTTTGTTATTCACTCTGATATTAGGTTTCATCTCTAGTGATCAGTGCTTATCAGACAGGGTCATTTCCCTTTGTTTGCTGATTGATTAACTTTGTGTATTTTTTTTATTTTTTAGGCACTCGAGTGTTATCCTTTGAGACTTTAACAAATATCACGATAAAATTTATTGATAAAAATTAATGGTCATCATGGCTACATCTGGCCCTCATCATCAATCTAGATGAGTGTTAGGACTTCCTCCACTCATTGTGGAAGATCGGTCGAGCTCCAGTGAACCAGATTCCCCATCTTCAGGGAATTAGTCTCCTCGATCTCACACAGAATTTGTCTGGACAACCGATTATTCAAATTTGCTGGAGGATTTCTTTGCCGAAGAATTTATTTCTCCCTTTAACCCTATGCTCACGAATCCATTGGACCCACTCTTGGTTCCTGTGGCATTTATACTCCCTGTTTCTTTAGGTGAAACATTTCCATCAGTCCCGTCGATGACTAACGAGTCGTGGAACTTTAGGGACACTTTTGGTCCTCCACCACTTCCCTGGTCAACAGTGACCACCACAATGTTGATGGAGAACCCCGCTATCCCATTTGTCCCAGGTACAACCACTCACATGACACCATCCACGAGTGGAACCCAGCTGATGTCAGGTTCCACCCCTTTACTGTGAAACTGTATACCTTCGACAAGTGCTACATACAACGCTCCTTATAATGCTCAATATAGCACTATTAGCACGGTTTCCATCCACCAGAAATATGGTCGGCAACCATTGTATAGTTCAAACCCCTTGATTCAAGTATCTGGGGGAATTCCCAATATGCACATACCAGTCGGGAATGTAACAATTCCCCCTCCATTTTGAGGTATGCATGGTCAGTCACTGATCCACATGAACAATCCTTGTGTTGGTCAAGGACATATGGTTAGTTCTGTGGTGGGCGGTAATCCTCAAGGAGGACCCAACCAATCGATGGGGATCCCCTACTCACAACATCAAATGAGTTAAGGGGCACCATTTATCTTGGGGGAAATGCTATACCCCAGTATCAAAATCCCCATGGAAACACACATTACAATGCCATACCACAAGGCAACTACTATACCATGCAACCTCTATATAAAATTGCGACTCAAATGATGGGAGGACTGCAAGGATCCTCAAGTCATATGTAATTGCCTTGGTACGAGTTGGGGGCACCACACAATCTGCCTTTCTTGGCAACGTTGGATATCCCTGACTTGTCCAAACTTACAAATGACCCCATCTATCATAAATTACAATGGCCGCCAGTCCCACATAAAATATCAACAGACATCCCCAAGTTTGATGGAAACAAGGCGAGGATCTGGGCACTCATATTACCACCTACCATCTTTGGAGTGTTTCTAACTCCATGGTGGATGATAGTGTCTGGTTATGTCTTTTTCCCCCTACCCTCACTGGCAGCGCAGCTAAGTGGTACATTGAGTTACAATGCGTGTTAGTAAATACCTTCGATGCTCTAGCGATGGAATTCCTAAAGCAATTCCAGCTACCCATCCGCTATGAGACTGGGATAGAGCTCCTCACTTCATTACGTCAGGATACTTCCACCCACATCTCTGATCATATACATGAATGGAGACATAGGCGGAGGTTAGTCAAAGCTCCCCTCCTAGACTATCTCTTAGTGGACTGGTTCTGCAAGTCCCTACTCCCACAAAATGCTAAAGATGTCACTTTAGGTGGTACGGTCATAGAAGACCAATCGATACGTTGTGCCCAGCACTTAGATCTCATTAATTCATAATATGGCACTCTTTATGACGTAATCCCTAATGCCCCTCATAACTCCAATGTCTCTACTACTCAGCACCCTGGAGCGCATGCTGATGGGATTATCAGTGCAACCTCTGGGGCTGTTGTAAAACAACTCAATGGTCACATTGCCTAGATTTCAGTGGACCCCTCTACCAAATTGACTGCTCTTCCTACCACCGCGATAAACTCTGTGTAGTCTACACAAAAACTCGATGGTATGAACAAGAAGAGTAAGAAAAAGACCGCTCCTTCCGAGGAGTCGTTAACAAAGTAGCAAAACCCAAAACAGAAGGCCACTACACCTCCTAATGATGGAAATGATAAACCACCAAATTCCCTCACAAAATCTATGCTAAAGACCATATGACATATCTATGTCTGTGTCTTCAGAAATGCACATATTTCATTGCTCAAAAGGATACTGGTAGGACAACCGCTATCGTGAATAATCCTTTCCCCACTCAGTAGCAGTAAAACCTTATTGCAAACCAACCCCAACCCCCACAAGGGGGCAATGGTGGTTCACAAGATCCTTCGGCTGGTGAAGGATCCTCTACCATTTACACCTTTGAAACTGTAGATCTACAAACAAGATCCAAATCCTATGGAGCTCATGTTGCTCATGCAGAGGAACCTTCCTCAATTTAAAACCCACCACCACCCAATGATTTGCATATCGAAAGGTGAATTGCTGACCTTGTGATTTGCCCCCCTAAAGGGGCACTTCGACGCACAACGCACAATACATCTGCACGTGCCACTCAAAACTACAACAATGTAGAAGATTTGGCACAAGCATCGTCAGCTATGTCGGTGCTCGAAGTATTACAAATGTGTCCAGTGCAAAGGAAAGCTTTGCTTTTGGCTATTGGTGGTATCGACCCGTAAGATTCCATGCTTGCAATTTTTGACATCGAAAAATGTAAACCTCCGCTTTCCCACCAGCTTGCATTTCAAGTGAAAATATTTTCGAAAGGTAAAGGTATACATAGAAATGTCATTGATGAAGGTGCTTCTACCTCCATCATGTCAGCTTCATTCTGGCTCACTCTGGGTTCTCCAACCCTAAACCCACCATAGAATTCCCTTAAAGCTTTCAACGACCACACTTTCATCCCAAAAGGTTACCTAGCTAGCTATCCCATCACCTTGAGTGGGAAAACGGTAACGGTGGATATTGAAGTCGTGGATCATAAACTCGACTATAATCTTCTTTTGGGCCGTAATTGGACTTATGCCATGAATTCCATTGTATATTTTGTCATTCACTTCATCCTATTTCCCTTGAATGGAAAGATAGTCATAGTGGACCAGTTTTTATTTTTCACCCTAGATTACTCCCCATTACTTAGCATCTTTGTACCCTTGGTGGTGTACCTAACACTTATGTTAGTATCGGTACCAGTCTACTAAAGGCTTCTTCCCTCATGGGTTGTTTCCCTCTTCATCCGCCAAAGGTTTCATAGATGATCAACATGCTTTCATCTATTCCTCATGAATAGACTGATCCATGGATCCTACCGGCTCCTTCAGACATTGACACTTACGAAGAACAAATGCCACTGTCATAAGCTGAATTGGTGTACCAAGCCATTCAATATGCATTTGGCTCTCCAGTCACTTTGGTTATGGCTAATGGTACCACTGCCCCTCCCATAATGGCTCCTTCTTTCGATCCACTCAATCAAGTCCTACCTAAGGACAAAGCTATTAGAGAGATCATGATTTTAGAAGACTGACCTTGGGAGGACTCACACAATCTTTTTTTGATATCTCATTCAAACATGATGCCTCTTCAACTCCTGTTACCTAATGCACTTGAAATCATTTCGTCACCATATACGACTATCCAAACTTTGGACTCCGAAGGAAACATGGGCAATATTTCAAAGACATTGCTCATTGATATTTCTATCATGACAAGCATCATGGAGAACATACAGATTGGAGCCAATCACAATCCTGAGGAAATTGTGAGCATCACCTGCCCTTTTAAGGATTTCCGTGATGTTTTCCCTTGGTCTTATGAAGAAATGCATGGCATAGACCCTTCTATTGTCCAGCATGAGATCAAGAAGTGTCGAGCATTGTTTTTATGGTATTTTTCTTGCTCGTTAATCCAAAAAATCCTCGAGTCTCCTTCTTCGGGCTCGTTAAACTACCACGAAGAAGATCAAACATTCTTTTTATGGTATTTTTCTTACTCGTTATCCAGAAAAACCTTGAGTCTCCTTCTTTGGGCTCATTAAACTACTACAAAGAAGATATGACCGCTTTCTTTTATGGGATGTTTTCTTGCTCTAAAAACTAAAAAATCCTCGAGTTTGTCATTGTTGGGCTCATTAAACACATACGACGATGGTCTGAACAACTCTTTTTCACTCTTTTTCTAGCTCATTAAACTGAAAAAGACCATTAGAGCATTCTTTTTAGGCACTTTTTTCTCGCTCATTAAACTAGAAAAGACCATTAGAGCATTCTTTTTAGGCACTTTTTTCTCACTCATTAAACTAAAAAAATCTCGGGTTTTTCCTTTAGGCTCGTTAAACATTTATAAAGATGACCCGTGCATTCTTTTAGGTACTTTTCTCACTCGTTAAACTGAAAAATCTGAGTTTTTGTCACTGGGCTCGTTAAAAATCTACGGCTACAACAAGAGAACTTACTTTTTTCGGACCATTTCTAGCTCTTAAATCGGAAAATACCTGAGTTTTTCCCTTCTTTGGGCTCACTAAATCTACAAAGAAGGAATGAGCAGTTCTTTTCCCTCTTTTTCCTTGCTCACTAAACTAAAATATATACCTTGAGTTTTCTTCATTTGACTCGTTAAAATTTGATGAAGGTATTTGAGTTTGTCGTCACGTGACTCATTAAAAATTCACAACGAAAAACGAGTTTAGTCCATCTCCTCGTACTAGTAACAAAATGAGGTCAACATCTATTTAACATAGGTTTCTTTTTATCCGGATTCAATAGATTAACTCACGGAAAAGTAATCGATCCGGGTATACTATTAACCTTTTGTCGCACTTGGTTAACAACTATGACAAAGGGACCACTATGGTGTCGTTCTTTACGATCTTTTCAGAATCTCTAAATATGAAAAGACCCTTTTCGCAGTCCTTTTCAGACTCTTAAAATATGAAAAGATCAACGACTTTACCCGTTTGGACTCACTAAACTAATCAGATGGGGAAAGTAGACAATACAACTACATTCAGTATTAGAAAGCGTGGTTTGGCAGTATTCATTCCCTTGAACATGGCACTCCCTTAGATAAACCTTCCTTGTGATGACCTCTCAACATGAATCCTACCATTCTATGAGTTTAGCCTAAATACCCTAATGTTATTGCATCTCTGTATCCTAACACTCTTTGGTGTTCATGATTCTAGTGTTGCATCATTAAAACCATTATCGTGCCTTCTATTGTTCAAGGGTTAACCTTTTCTTTCCTCCATCAACCCACCAAGCATATCCTTTCATCATGCCCTCTGTTGTTTAGACCCAATGCTCAAAGATTCCTCAAAAAAACAAATCATTCTTGTCTTGTTTCATGTCGATTGATGTAGGACACATTATTGCCTACATTTCGACAAGTATTCCTATCGACTTCAAAACTCTATCCAGGAAGACAACCCAGAAACACATTCAGTGCCTTTGTACTTGAAGACATTAGTGGTAGGTTGCCTTGTGTTTGATCAGGGGTTCTCATTATTGGCTCCTAGTTAAGCAATTCTACCGGTGTTCGACAATAATAACATCTTTCACACTCGTTAGATTGTACTGTACATCTTGGAGGCCATCACCATTATTGTTGGCCTTCCTCGCATCTCTTAATAGTCTCCATTATTGACTGGTAATCAGATGATTTCATACATGTTCAACATCAATGCATATATTCACATGTATCGATCTATGTTGTTCAGTGAAGCAGAAATCAAGGTCTTGGGTAGAGGCTTGCATCAACCAGCCTTGCTTTCTCTCCCAAGTTGCGTATATTGTTTTTTGGAGACAACTCATCAGAATGATCCTACTATGACACCAAATCTGCATTGTTCTTATCAGCAGCCAACATCATCATATCTCTTTTATGAGAAAATCACTCTGACATAGCTACTGAGCATGGGAATGCCCGACTCAGGACATGATCTTAGTAGTTTTATATATATGTGTTGTATTAGGTTTCCCGTACCACCAGAAGCTCTGATCCTCTCTCTCTCTTTGTTGAAGAAGGAAAATCACAGTTAACTAAAGTATTTTTGCCATCATCACAGCCTCTGATCTCACACTTTAGGGGGCATCTGTTATACAGCAAATGGACCCTCTCATCAGCTCATAGGGGAAAGACATGATAGTTGAAGCAAAGACCAAGATCACATGCCTTGTTTCCACACTAAAGCTATCTATGCACTGACAACCTGCTTCATAAAGCTTCTCTACAAGCCTAAGGGTGTGTTAGTGACCCAGCTAACTCTAGTTGCTAGTTCGGGAACAACGTTAGTGGACCCTAATGAAGTTCAAAGGGTCAAAGGAGCGCATTGACTCATAAATATCTAGATATTTGCTCCTAGATCCACTCAAGAAAAGCAAGGAAACATCTCAAGTTCGACCTGTTTGGGGGATTTCTAATCCTAATGAAGGAGGAAAATAGGAAAGAGCTCAAAAGCATGGAAACTTCATTGCTTTTACCGTAAGGAACTCGTGGAGGAACTTGGCAACCCTAACTCAATTTCTACATAAGCAAAGCTAGAGCTATTGTGATAATGGTTAGATCATTTGAAAGGATAGCATACTTGAGTTGTACTATCTACTCCGTGGTGTTGGTACTTGTTGGGTTGTGTTATATTCTTTCCACGACTAGCCCACATAGTTAACCGGGGGTTAGAAAGGGGGCGGAGCCCCCCCTTCATTGTGCCGATTGTGTAGTGGGGTTAGTCACAGGGGGTTTGAGAGGTGCAGATAACCCAACTCTATGGGGTCTGGGGCAGTGCGTCAAAATTTTTTGGTTTTGGACCCTATGTTAGGTTGGGGGGACCTACCTATGGTTTTGTGCATGATTTTCGCACATGGTTTTGGACGCGATGGTTTTCGGTCCATGGTTTTGGACGCGTTGGTTTTCGATCCATGGTATTGGCTGCTTCAGTATGTATAAATATGTATTGTAACATTGAAAGGAACATAATGAAAAATCAAGCTGGTAGTCCTGGTTTTGGGATCCAGGGAAAAATCTCTGTGTATATGTGTTTTATGTCTTATGCTCTCACATTATTTATTTTCTGTGTTTCCGAATTCATATGCAATTAATTTCTGTATGGGGTTAAAACCTACATTTGGTATCAGATTTGTTTTGGCTTCAAGGGGATGCCTTTGTTGCTGAAAGGTTTCGCTCGAGCCTATGGTAGACCCTGTTTAGTGGGAGATCTGTGAGATCGATTCTGGTGGTGAAAGAAGATGGCGAGTAATGGAAAGATAGAGATCGAGAAATTTAATGGTTAGATTTTTATGTTGTGGAAACTCAAGATGGAGGATCTGTTGGTGGATAAAGATCAGTGGATCATGGTAGATCTAGGTACTAAACCAACGGGAGTGTCCGATGAAGAATGGAAGAAGTTAGATCGGAAGGCAAAGAGCACAATACGATTGTGTGTCTCAGATTCATTATTGTTGAATTTGTCAGGGGAGGCTATGACTAAGGCTTTGTGGAACATGGTAGGGACTTTGTACCAATCTAAGTCTCTGGTGAATAATTTTTTCCTATGGAAAAAGTTGTATAACTGAGGATTAAAGATGGAGATTCGGTGACAAAGCATCTGAATGCATTTAATACTATGGTAAATAAGTTATTATCTATTGATATTAAAATTTCAGATGAAGATAAGTGCATTAGTTTGTTGTGTTCTCTACCAGATTCGTGGGATAGACTAGTTATTGCAATAGGTAGCAATACAACTACCTTGCAGTTTGATGAAATAGTTTCATCCTTGCTGATGGAGGAAATGAGACAGAAAAATATGGAGAGCCAGAATGGTGATGCCTTATCTATACAAGGACGGTCCCAAAAAAAAAATAAAAAAATAAGTCATCGAGTGGGAGATCTAAATCTAGAGGGAGATCTAAATCTCCAGGAAAAGTTGTAAAGGTGGTGTGCTAGAAATGCGGAAAGGAAGGGCACTACAAAAGGGACAGTAAATCTAAAGTTCATGATAAAGGAAAGGGATCTGATGATGCTCCTTCTGTAGAGGCGAAAACCACCTCAGATGAAGGTGGGGATATGTACTTGGCTTCTTCAAGTACACATGTAGATCATGAGGCATGGTTGATTGACTCAGGTGCATCCTTTCACTTCACTCCCCATAGAGAGTGTCTCTGTGAGTATGAGAAATATGATGGTGGTGATGTGTTCTTAGGGGATGATAGGAAGGCTAGAATTTTTGGTTGTGGAAAAGTAAAGTTGAATTTGCAAGGTGGAAGGGTTAAAACATTTTCGAGTATTCTACATATTCCTGCATTGGCGAAAAATCTAATTTCTGTAAGCAAGCTGGATGATGTAGGTGTAAAAATAGTGTTTGAGAAGAATACCTACAAGATGGTTCAGGGGGCACTAGTATTGATGCAGGGAGCTCGAATTGGAACTCTGTACAAGCTACAAGGTAGCACTGTTGTTGATGGGTGCAACAGCTTCGTGGTTCCTAAAAGTGGAGGAGAAAATCTAGTGGTCTCTAGAGAGAATACCATGTTGTGGCATCAAAGGCTTGGACATATTAGAGAGAAGGGCCTTCAAATACTTCATGGTAAAGGTATGGTAGAAGGTATGAGTAATAGCTCTCTATATTTTGATTTCTATGAAAATTGTGTATATGGGAAGCAGAATCGGGTGAGTTTCCCCTCTGGTGGTAAGAGGGCGAAACAGATATTGGAGTTTGTGCACAGTGATGTGTTTGGACCTGTGAAGGTTCCATCACTGGGTAAGTTTGTGTACTATATATCATTTATAGATGACTTCTCAAGGAATAGATGGATATATTTCCTTAAGAAGAAATATGAAGTCTTTGACAGGTTTAAAGAATTTAAGGCTCTGGTGGAAATCCAAACAGAGAAGAATATAAAGGTGCTGAGGACAGATAATGGTGGAGAGTTTTGGAGTAAGGAATTTGAGGAATTCTATAAGAAGTGTGGTATAGCACGACATAAGACTACTCCATATACACCTCAGCAAAATGGAGTTGCAGAAAGAATGAACAAGATGTTGATGGAAAGGGTAAGAAGCATGCTCAGTGGTGCTGGGTTAGGACAGGAATTCTAGGTAGAGATAGTGGAGACAGTATGTTACCTGGTCAATAGATCACCTTCATCAACATTGGAGGATAAGACTCCACAAGAGGTATGGACTGCTAAGAAACCCTCTCTTTCACATCTGAGGGTATTTGTATGTGATGCATATGTACATGTTCCAAAGGAGAAACGAACCAAGTTGGATAGTAAATATAAAAAAGTGCATCTTTATTGGGTATAAGGATGGTTTAAAGCGTTATAAGCTTTGGAACCCAGTAACAAGGAAGGTTATGTACAATCGAGATGTGGTGTTCAGAGAGGTGAAAGATGTTATTAGACATGAAGTCCAACCAAAGGAACTTGAGAAGATAGAGTTTGAGCTAAAGGAGGAAGAATCAGACTCTATAGCAGAGGAGGAATCAAAAGATGAAGAGACAGAAACTCCGGGTGTGAGAAGATCAGTTCGAGAAAGAAGGCAACCAGAAAGGTATAGTCCATTTGCTTTCTATTCAAATTTTGCTTTATCTATTACTGATGATGATCCCAGAACTATGAAGGAAGTAGTAGATTCAGAGGATGGAAAACTCTTGAAAGAGGCCATGGTTGATGAAATGGCATCTTTGCACAAAAATGAGGCTTGGGATCTAGTGGAGTTGCTAAATGGAAGGAAACCCATTGGTAGCAAATGGGTGTTCAAGAAGAAGACAAGTGCAGAAGGAAAGGTGGAGAAATACAAAGCTCGGTTGGTAGCAAAAGGTTATTCCCAGGTGCAGGGAATTGATTTTGGTGATATTTTTTCTCTGTTGCCAAGGCAACTTCTATTAGATTACTTTTATCTGTTATTGCTGCTTTTGATTTTTAAGTAGAATAGATGATGCGAAGACAACATTTCTTCACGGGGATCTAGAAGAGGAGATCTACATGAAGCAACCTGAAGGCTTTGCTGTGAAGGGTAAGAAAGAACTAGTATGAAAGTTAAAGAAGTCTTTGTATGGGTTAAAACAGTCACCAAGGATGTGGTATCAGAAATTTGATACATTTATACAGGGACTTGGCTTCACCAGAAGCAAAGCAGATCACTGTGTCTATTTTAAATTAATTGGTGACCGTGTTATTTATTTGGTATTGTATGTGGATGATATGTTGCTAGTTGGAAATGACAAAGAAATTATCGAGGATTTGAGGACCCAATTGTTCTCCAAATTCGACATGAAAGATCTTGGTGCTGCAAACTATATTTTGGGCATGGAAATTAAAATAGATTGGGCAAAGAGGAAGCTTTGGTTAAACCAGAGGATGTATGTTGAGATAATATTGCAGAGGTTTAATATGCAAGATAGTAAACTGGTGAAGGTTCCTATTCCTGTAGGTGTAAAGCTATTTGTTGAACAGTGTCCCAAGACACAAGAAGAGGAAGAGGACATGTCCCATGTTCCATATGCAAGTGCAGTCAGTAGCCTGATGTATGCGATGGTCTGTACTAGACTAGACATTACACATGTAGTGGGAGTATTCAGCAAGTTTATGTCAAAACCAGGGAAGGAGCACTGGATAGCAAAGAAGTGGGTTTTCAAGTATTTGCATGGCACTAATGATTATGGTTTGTGCTACCAAGGAAGACCAGGATTGGACAGAGTGTTGGATATTCATGGCTTTGTTGATGGAAACTGGGCTGGAGATCGAGATCAAAGAAGATCTACAAGTGGGTATGCGTTTAACCTATTTGAAGGTGTAGTTAGTTGGATGAGTAACAAACAATTTGTAGTGGAAGTAACAACTACAGAGGAAGAATACATGGCAGCCACTCATGCAAGCAAGGAAGCAATTTGGTTGCAGAGATTGTGTTCAAATATGAGGTTAGTACAGGGAGCTATAAGGATAGACCGTGACAGCCAAAGTGCAATTTTCTTGGCAAATAACCTTGCATATCATTCAAAGACAAAGCACATTGATGTTCAGTATCACTTTGTGAGGGATATGATAGAAGACAAAAAGGTGTTGTTGGTAAAGGTGGACACTTTAAAGAATACTATAGATGCATTGACAAAATCTATGAGCTCTAAGAAGTTCTCTTGGTGTAGACAAACAATGGGCATTGCAGGGCTAGATAAATGACTAAGCTCTCTTGTGGTCCCCTATGGAAAGAAAACAACAAGTGGGAGAATGTTGGGTTGCATTATATTCTTTCCATGACTAGCTCACGTAGTTAACTGGGAGTTAGAGGGGGGGTGGAGCCCCCCCTTCATTGCACCAATTGCGTAGTGGGGGGAGTCATAGGGGGTTTGAGGGGTGTAGATAACCCCACTCTATGGGGTTCGGGGCAACACCATAGAAAATTTTTGTTTTGGATGCTATGTTAGGTTGGGTAGACCTACCTATGGTTTTGTGCATGATTTTCACACATGGTTTTGGACGCAATGGTTTTTAGTTCATGGTTTTGGATGTGATGGTTTTCGGTCCATGGTATTGGATGCTCCGGCATGTATAAATATGTATTATAACATTGAAAGGAACATAATGAAAAATCAAGCTGGTAGTCCCCATTTTGGGATCCAGGAGAAAATCTTTGTGTATATGTGTTTTATGTATTACACTCTCGCATTGTTTATTTTCTATGTTTTAGAATTCGTATGCAGGTAATTTATGTACGGGGTTAAAACCTACAGTACTATCATTCATTTGTTTGTTCATCCAATACGTTTTAGCATGAGTAGCCTAGTTATGTGTAACTAGATGTCTTTTATGTATTCATGTACTAGTTATCAAGGTTGTATGCTATGATTATGATTGACTCTTCTATGTGCAGGACTTGATCTGGAGTCAGCTCGGAGGACTTCCACCTAGCTGCATTGTGCTCTCCAACAAATCTACACGGAGGCTCGAGGTAATCCATCTATTTTGATTTGATAGTTAGTTAATTTTTATGGACATGCATATAACTTTGAGATGGTTGTAGATAATCTTACAGTCTGCTAAGGGTCCCGAGAAGACCCTTGAGGGTATCTCCATTCTCCATACACCGTGCATTTTATCCTATGGTAGATTCATAAATTTTCATATTAGATCCACCTGCTACAACACATCACAATTTGTAGGCCATGTTTCATCAAATTTTCAAACTGGACCCACTACCAACATTTAAGCTCAAAACCAATCATCAAAACTAAAAATTATTACTATAACTGAACCATTGAACCAATCAATCACTGGCCCAACAAAACCAACCAATAATTGAAACCCAATCATTGAATAAACTGAATCTACTGAAACTCAACCAATCAACTAAAACCCAATCTTAAACAATTTAAGCAACTTGAATAGTGATATTATTGTTACCAGAATACCAATCAACATACTACACATTAGAGAGACTAGATTCTGTTACTGTAAACTCTAATCAACCATATATAAAAAAGTGTACGGTACTTTACTATAGAAAATCCGCATGTACATGCTTTCTATGAAGCATACCCATCTACAAATCTTAAACCACTGAATCTTGAAAATTGAACAACTCTCATTCTGAAATAGATACTGAATCATACTCATATCTACTGCATCATTCTAAAACAACAATAAAACCTTCACTGAAATTTAATCACTAACAATAGGTATCAACATCATTCTTCAATCAGTCAATTCACAATCAAAACATTGTTGTTTATCCCCAGATCATCAAGAAGACTTCATTGATAGACAACAGAAAGACAACAAGACCAATTAAACTGAGTAGACATACTTTTAACCAAAACCCTACTTTTCTATACGCACTTTCCTCAAATAATATCTGTGTGTATACGCACTTTTCAGGAGACAAACCTACATGTACGTGACTTACCAGTATGACACTCTGCATGTGTGCACACCTTGCAGGCTTTAAAACCTGCATATAGATATGGAATTTTTGATTCAGACCTTCGATGCAACAAAAAACTTTAGACATGCCTAGATCTCAACATACAAAGAAAAAAACGCATCAAGGCACTATCAACACAGATCAAATCACATTATAATAAATATTGTAATCTCAAATCTATTGGATCTGATCCATCATCAAATTCCCGAGTGCATACTTAGTTTTAGATTAAGAAAAATATCAATATCCCATTACATGCATATTTTCTTCAAATCTAACTATTCATAAGGTATTCATCACTTACACACTCACCATGTCACTTTGATATTTATCCCCTTATATAGGTTAGCCCTTATCCAATACCACAGGTCAAAAGAATACTCCAGATGATGGTTTTCTTAGACAGGATCAAAACATACATTGGCCGAATATCATAGGGAAATACCATGGTAAGGACCCTTGGTATTTAGCATACCATGGTGTGGAAATTATATGTTCTTTTCCTTCTTCATACTCACATTTGTACTGGGATTTACTTAACAGAACCTGCATACACTTCTTGAACTTTAAACTTTATCATTCCTCTGCCTCTAAACTACTATGGCTTTGTCAAAACACTTTGTCACATCTGTAGGCACATCCTGTTTATGTCATCATTAGGTTGGTTTCCATCAAATAACAAGTCATCAAGTAGGTTGTCATCAAGGACAACTCATTTGGTAGTTTCCATTAAGGAAAATAGATAATTCATAATGCCAAAAATTTCCCCCTTTGGACTTGATGGGAGAAACTTTGGTGTTTGGTCACCACAACCTATAGAACATGTAGATACCTGTAAAACACATCAAGCCAAGCACCAAGTTTTTCAAACACAAAGCTACTCTTCCCCTTTGACATCAATGAAAAATGGTTAACCAATACTAAATGAAGACTTCTCTCTTGAGTGCAATAGATCTGAAGTTCTTAGTATAAACACTCAATATTGACCGTGCTCCCCCTTAGCACATGCTGAAATGTTTGAAGGATGTAAAATGAGGTACATGACTCTATGACTCATATGAATTGTCCTATCACCAAGGAATAAAACTTACATCAGTCACCCAGTCATAGTGGGTTTATATATTTGAGATCATTATTACATCAACCTCCCAAGCACAGTGGGGTTACAAATCACACCACATGTCCAAAAGGACATGACCATAATAGTCCATACATGACTAAATTTTACAATGAGTACATCATAGGTCTTTACATTACCTTTACATCAAATGATAGATATGACATTTATAACCAAGATAAACATGACCATGATAACCATCAAAAACTATCATACACGACATATGATCTGCATTATGAGCATCTATTAGCAACACCAAGAACAACAACCTGTATATTTACATCATCAATTCATTAGAGAAGACAATGTAGCTTCAATATCATCAACCTGTTGATAAACATAATTATGTACCAAGCAAACATAATTCCAAAAAGTCATTATTTTAAGCATAGAAAATGTTCTCCCTAAACTTGTGCCAACTATTCAGTGTTAGATATGATAATATCATTTTATTTATCAGTAAGAATCATCAAAGTATCTTCATCAACCAATCATCCATCAACTCATCAAAAACTTATACAAGCCAAAAGCACTTTTAAATAGCATCAACATACTATAATCATCAACGATTATAATAGAAAAGCCAATCGATAATTGAATGAAGCATATCAGACCCTTTTCTTGAGTCTGTCCCATTGTTTCTTCATCTAACAAATTTATACATGATTGTTCAGTTCAAAACTCGCGTATAAGCGTGACTTTTCTTTATAGGATCTGCGTATAGGATGTGAAATAGTGAATTTCCACATCTTGAGCTCCCCCTGAGTCTGTTTTGTCTGTACCTATTTATTATTACTCACCTTGACATTACACATGACTAACCCTAAGGACTAGATAATAATCTTCTATTCTCATGAGGTAAAGTATCTCTCACCACTTATGTATTCATTGACAGAAATATTGATTTAAGAATAATGCACTACAATAGGCACCATGCTCTTTTACTCTAAGTTTGAATCTTTCTCATATCTATGAGAATTCTATTTTTCAAACACATATAATTTTTTGATTTCTATATCCTCTTGCTATGAATTTTCCAGTTACTTCAATAATAACCTTACATTTTGTTTATGTAAACACAATTATATTTTCATTATCTTCCATTTGACGTACACTTAGAATATTCTACTTTATCACTTGAACTAATAAAGCATTAGCTATTGCTCTAGTTTTATTAATTTTTTCTTTAGCTTGTTCCAATACTTTTGCTAACATCTGTAACTGTTACTCCATCTGATATATTCCTGTTAAAGTTTTCAATAAAAGTGCCCTTTTATTTTAGGCCATCAAACTCATTATTACATTTATCTTAAAATGCCATAAGTAAGTGACAATCTTGATCAGACTCACCTTCTTCACCATTTGAAAGACCATCACTCTCTTCATGATTATACAAACTTCTCTTGTTTTCAAACATTTTCCTATTTGTTTTTGCAATATCTTCCTTTCCCCCAATTTTCTTTACAGGGGCACTTAGTAACATAATGAACAACTCTACCATAAGAAAAAAAATTGAAAGGAAGCTTACCTTTGAATCCTCCAGTATCCACTTGGAGTTTCTTTATGAAATTTTCCTCTCCTTCTTCTAATACATAAGTTGATTCCTCATTTTATTTTCCTTTTTTAGTAGCTTTGAAGGATTCTTCTCTCAAGTTTGAAGGACCACCTTTCATCATCTCAAATGTTTTCAATATTCCTTGGAGTTGATCAAGTGTGATACTTTTAAAATCATGCATTTCTTCAATAGGAGATACTTTGGAGTCAGACTTCGGAGTAAGAGATCTCAAAATATTTTCAGGAATAGTAGTATATTTTATTTCTTCACCAAGATTTCTCATGGAATTAATAACTTCATCCCCTCTAAGAAAAAATGTTGCAATGATTTCATCATCATGCATTTATAATGTCTCATACTATATCCTGATTGTTTTATGTCTAACACTATTTACCATGGTGTCACCCTCATAACTTTGGATAATCTTATCCCACATTCCCTTTGTTTTGTTCAGCTACATTACCTTCACAAACTCGGACTTGGCCAGACTTCCCAACTTGGCATTTACAACTTTTGCATTGGTTTCATATTTTTTCTTTTATACAATGTCTGAAAGAATAGAGGTTGGATATTGATATCCACTTTCAATGATTTCCCATACATCATCTCCTAGTTCCTTTAAGTATGCTCCCATCCTAAATTTCCAAAAGGAAAAGTTAGTTCCATGAAAATAGGAGTTTTGATACAAACTAGGCCATCTTGATAGATCTCCTTCAAGCAATTAAGCTTCTGCCAAAGGACCTGTTGTAATACGAATTGCTGGGAAAGATACTTTGGGGGGTGGGGGAGTTAATATTTTCAAATAATTAAACTTTTGAAATTCATATCTTGATTATTATACGTGACATTATAGAAGGGAACCCGCATGTCTACGTGATTGTTATTAGGGCAACTGGCATATATGTAGTAAACTTACTTTTCAGTTAATTCATCTTATGTTTATCTTGAGCCAGTGCATCTGTACTTCATTAAACATTAAGTAGATAGTAACCATGTGCAGTAAGAACAAAATAAAGCATCACACATAAGAAACACACATGAACACCAAGATTTAAGGCAGAAACCCAATGTGGGAGAAAACCACCTGTTTTTGTCATTTTTGTCTTCTTTTTACTATAAAGAAAAGATTTTACAATATTGTACTAGGGCAGACTCATACCGGTACACATGCACACACTTGTAGAAGGCTACAACCTTCACCCTTTCTCTAGCTCCTACTGGAAGGGAGCTCGAACCCCTTGAATCGTGTACTAGCATAAACTCATACTAGTATGCAGGCGCCCACCTATGAAATGATACAATCTTTACTCGTTTTCCAATGCCCACTTGAAGGGAGATCCAACCCCCTCAATATTGTACTAGCGTAAAATCATACCAGTATGTAGGCATCGACTTGCAAAAGGCTATAACCTTGGCTCATTTTCCAGCTCCTACTAGAAGGGAGCTTGAACCCCCAGATATGATTTACCAGCTACCACTGGAAGGAAGATTCAAATCCCTCATTGAAGGCTCCAACCCTCAAGACCTTTAGGGACAATGTTTCATAAATTTTTATACTGGGTCCACTTGCTACAACCTATCATAATTTGTACCCCACGTTTCATCAAATTTCCAGACTGGACCCAATACCAACATTTAAGATCAAAACCAATGATCAAAACTGAGACTTATTATTGTAACTCAGCCATTGAACCAATCAATTGCTCAACCAACAGAACCAACCAATCAATGAATCAACCGTATCAATTGAAACCCAAACTTAAACAACTTAAAAAACGAGAACAATTAGATTATTGTTACTAGAATACCAATCAACATACTACACATCACAGAAGCCATATTTTTTTACTGCAAACCCTGATCAACCATATATCAAAATATGTATGCTAATTTACTATAGAAAATTCATGTCTATACACGCTTTCCATGAATCATACACACATATTGATCTTAAACCACTCAATACTGAAAACTAAACCATTGTCATTTGGAAATAAATATTGAATCATACTCATATCTATTACATCATTCTAAAAAAACCATAAAACCATCATTGAAATTCAATCACTAATAACAAGTATCATCATCATTCTTTAATCATTCATTTCATAATCAAAACATCATTGTTTAAGCCCAGGTCATCAACGAGACTTCATTGACAGACATAAGAAAGACAACAAGATTGATTAAACTGATTAGACATTATTTTTTATCAAAACCCAACTTTTCTATACGCATTTTCCTCAAAGCATACCCACACATATACGCGCTTTTTAGGAGACAAAACCAAATGTACATGACTTACCAGTATCACACTTTCAATGTGTACATGCCTTGCAGGGTATAAAACTTGCGTACAGATCCATAATTTCATATTGAAACCTTCACTGCAACATAGAACTTCAGGCATATGCAGATCTCGGAATACACAAAAAAATCGTGTGTCAGGACACTATCAACATAGATCAAATCATCTCATAATCAATATTCTCATCTCAGATCTATTGGATCTGATCCATGATCAAATTCCTCGGTGCATACCAAGTTTTAGATCAAGCAAAACATCAATATCCCATTACATGCATATTTGCTTCAAATCTAACTATTCATAAGATATTCATCACTTGCACACTCACACTATCACTTTGATCTTCATCCCCTTATATAGGTTAGCCCTTATCAAATAGCACAAGTCAAAACCATACTCTAGCTGATGGTTTTCTTAGACAGGGTGAAAACATCTGCTGTTGAGCCCAATACCACAAAGCAATACCATGATAAGAACCCTTAGTGTTTAGAACACCATGGTACAAAAACTATGCACACCTTTTATTCTTCATACTCACGTGTGTATGTAGATTACTTAATAGAACCTGCGTATACTTCTTGAACTATCAATTTTATGATTCCACTTCCTCTAAATTGTTATCTCTTTGTCAAAACAATCTGTCACATTTGTAGACACATCTTATTCACATCTTCATCAATTTTGTTTCCATCAAATAATAACTCATCAAGTAGGTTTTCATCAAGGACAACTCATTAGGTAGGTTACGATCAAGGACAACACATAATTCATAATGCCAACACTTATCATTGTTCTCTTTTGGAATTTGTGCCTGGGATTCCAGGTTTGAAATGGTGAAAAATCTTTCCCTTAAACCTCTATTCTACCATATGATTTTTATAACGGGACTATGTTCCATCCTACTGGAGAATTGTAGGTCACATATGCTCCTAGAGTTATTCATATATGTCTTTATCCCATGACTAGTTGCTTAGGGCAGAGGGGCAGGTAGTTCTAAAAAGAATTAAAAACCTTGCACCCTTCTTTTTTGTTCTTGGAAATCATTTGCGTAAGGAACAAGACTATGGCCTTCACGTGCCACCACAACATTATGCTCAACTTTAGAATTTAACCGCAAAAAAACGGTTCGTTGCATGAATTTTCCATCAAAACGTAGTTCTAGAAAATTTGGATTTCTCCTTAGTCCCATAGATCATAGAAGACTAATAATTATACCTCCAAGAACCTCATAATTTCCATGACTATTTATGTAAATACTTACGTCTCCCAACTCCTATGAGCTATGAGATCATTCCATTGCAAAAAATCTCAATAAGACATACCTGTAAATTGGCTAAAATTGGTATAGCAGGCTAATTGGTCATCCTATTATGCTACCCATCATTGATCAACTGCAACTCTTAGCCATTTTCTATGAAAACTCCATATCATGGGAAATTGTTCACCAACATGACCCCATAGTGAAAATAACAAAAACATGTCACATCACTCACCACCTTGACTGTCGTCATCACTTCCATGTGGAAAACTCTAATTAGTTCCAAGTGTCTACCTATATTCGTTCCTCTTGGACCCTAAACGTGTCATTTCTAACTATGATGTGTCACTTTGTTGAAGTGCCACATCATCAACCTTGTCATCTCATTGCCACGTTTTATCTCTTCTTTGAACAACACATACTCAAATTATCTGACACCTATCATTATCTATATTCTCAACGCTTTCCATCTACCTCGACACCAAAAGAGGGATCCTAAGGACTTTATTTTTCATTATTTTCTTAGTAACCCAAAAGTGGTATGGGGCACATCATTTCTATTGACTATTAGTCTCCATCTAGTAGCTCTCGTATCACACCTTAAAAACCCTTTGCAAGATGTTGCAAACTCATTTTCCATGGCGAGACATCAAAATGTCCTGACATTGACAACAATATGTTTGTCTCATGCAATCTGTTAATTGCAAAACCGCAGGATAGTGGGAACTTCCAATAAAATATCTACAACTCAATGACGTAGCCTTTGGTTGAACCATGGGATTTAGGAACTCTATCACACTTGAAAATACCACAACATATAATCCCTTAGGATATTTTGATAGCTCCATATAGTTTTGGAAAGGTCTCTTTGAGGACTATGTAACTATGAAGATTGCAGGTGCATCGGCTCAACTTTCCTGGGGTAAATACTATTGCAAAAATAGGTCATCTAACCATAATAGTTATAATTGTTTTTAGGTTCATCACTTATATTTCTACCATGATCGTTCTCAAATATTTTCTTCACACAAAAGCACACTCCTCCTAACCTCGACACTAGCTGACATTATTGAGAACACTTTGTCCAATAATATTCCATTGAATGCCACATAACCATGCCAACAATCTCCCTTGACAAAACCATCTCATCCATGCACTGAGGTTGAATTCCCATACAACAATGCCAACATTTAATTTACATGGCTACACTAATTTTATTTATCTTAAAATAAATCAATAAAAATTCAAAAATGAAATATAAATATATAAAATCAAAAATCAAAACATATGTACTATTCTACAAGGCACAATATTATATTTAGAGATTGAATGAGTATCAATCCCAATGAATTTGGAGGTATTCAAGAGAAGCTACATGGAAATATTATGAAAGGTTATACGGTCACATCTCTAGATTGAAACATAATGAAATATGTTAGTTGAATGGTTCATGAATAACTACCACATCCAAAAAAATAAAAGGGTCGTAAATGTGGATAGGAATCAACATCAATACATTTACCTCACAATATATCTCATTGTCATATTAAATAAAATCATAAAAATTAACTAAGTTATAACTTTATTTCAAATTATTATTATTATTTACTTAATTCAAAATTATCAAAAAACAACAAACTTGAAGGAATTTTCACATATCTATTTTAATAATTAGCATTAGACATTGAATCACATATAAGTGTAATTGATATATGAATCTTTCTTACAATTAGTATATCTTGAGCGACCAAATGAGTGGACCCTCAGGGAGGGGTGAGACCCCCTCTTACCAGAATGTGGTCATAGAATCTCATCAACCTACAACACTGACAACAGGATTTTTTGATATTAGCAAGGGAAATGATGAAACCCTAGTTCTTGGGGCATAATAGAAATCATGCTTGAAAGGGTGATGTCTATCGAAGGCATCAAAAAAGCCTAAATTTGTTATTCCAAATAAAATATTAGATAAATTGTGGTAGTTCATGAAGGATCATGCATTGATCTATAAGTTCATGGGGGTTTGTCCCAAAGAACCAGATATAGTGAAATGGATTGAAACAAAGTTATTACTAAAAGGTCAAGTGGAACTTTGTTTGAGGGCAAAAAATGCTTCTTAATGGTCATATTCTCATATCTAGAAGGTTGAGAGAGAATATTTCAAAATGACCCATATTTTATGAATAATGTCGAGTTATTCATGAGATTGTGGGATGAGTGTTATAACCTAGAAAAGGAATAGTTCCTTGCATACCTAGCTTTGGTACAAATATTTTCCTTACCAGAAGACTTTTGGGAGCCAAATATCCTTAAGGGTATTGGTGTTTCTAATGGAGAATTTGCGAAAATATTTGAGATCACAAATAGGAGAAGAATTAGAGGAATTTTTAACCTAAAATTGCCCATGAAATTTTCATATAGTTTCCATGTCATAATATGTAAACCAATAAAACTCCTTTAAATTTAGAAATAAGTACATCTAAATATTTTGGAGGGAAAAGAAGAAAACTACATTTTTTAATTGTATTTTTGTATTTTCTCCTTATAGTTTTATTGTAGAGATTCATTAGATGTGTAATTAAATTGCACATTTAACGCATATATATTATGCATACTTCCAAGAAGACCAACATTGATAAAAATTGAAGATACATTAAGAAAACATGTTGGACATGATTTTTTAATGTATCTTCAACTTTTATTAAAACGGGCCTTCTCAGAAGTATTCATAATGGGTATCCATTGGATGTGGAATTTATTTCCACATCTAATGCATGTCTACACCTCTAAGGAGACAAGGAAAAAATACAATAAAAAGTAGTTTTCTTCTTTTCCCTCCAAAATTCAGAACTCTTATTTTGGACACCTAATCCTCAATGGGTTAGTGTGGAAGCCGAATGGACAAAAGGAGTCCAAGAGACCTTGGGATGTGAAACCCAACGGTCACAACATGTAATATAAATGTAAATCATTTGTTAATAAAAACTGTACTGTCATGTTTTATCTTTCCTATTTGGTGTTGCCCATGTGTGTTTAACATGGCATCAGAGTGGGCGATTGCTGGTCCTGCTCCAATCTGGTCCTACTCCAATTTTAGCCACTATTTTTGTGGACTCCACCTATGTATGCATGTTCTAAATTTCAGTCTTTCCATTCTGATCCTATCCTAATTCTCTGTTATATTCTCTACACATTTAATGCCCTCTGTTGTTTTTTCAAGAATCTATTACACTAATGCTCCCTCATGAAATATGTTTGTCCTAATTCAAACAAAATTATGTATTCTGACCTCTTGCATGAGAATCGATACTGGATTCTGCCTTGAAGAGTGATTGGTCAAATATCTATGCACTGACTTGTAAACAAATGTTTTATATGCCCACTGTATTTGCAACGGTTTATCTGAATTTTCCTGGAATCTCTTCAGTGCTGTCCTCGGTAGTTTCATATTGATTTTGTGGCATCTCTCATGACAATTCTGCTCTTTCTACTACTTGTAAGAACTTGAGCATTTCATTCTTCAATATGTGCTTGCTCATCAAAACTATCATGTCAGTTCTGCCCTTTTTGTTGCTTGTAGGAACTTGACCGTTTTACTCTTCACTGTGCACCTACTCTAATGCTCTGAAGTCTGCCTGGAAACCTTGGCGCCCCTCAGAATTGTATTTTTAGTATGTTGTTCCTTTGTATGCACTGCTATGTCCTGTCAGATAATAGTTCTTGAAATACTTGAAGCTTGTGTCTGGTGGGTGTGATAACAAAGTTAAGACTCTGGCTACCTTCTCGCTGCGGAATTGAATATGCCTAAAATTTCTTAATGAATTGAGCCACCACATTCATAACAAAGGTATGCAGTTGTTCCAAGTTCTGTTCTCTGAGATGAACATTCGCTAGAAGATTCAGAGATATTCATCCGCTCCTCTTTTTGAAAATTGTCGAATTCCTGTTCTCTGAGACGAACATTCGCCAGAAGATTCAGAGCCTCACAATCAAACTTATGACTTCACATTTAGGGTGCACTCTGTCGATATAAACAAAACCTCTCCCTCTCCAGTACTATTTTCCACAAGGAACGTTGACTTTTCCCTGAGACTGGAGGCTAAGGCACAGTTATCAGCCGCTCCGGTGCCTGACAGAACAAAATATGCATCGTTTAGAATTAGGTCTCTTGCCGATCTCCAGTTCCACTGATTCCATTCTTCGACGCCTGCATACAGCCGTTTAGTTACCTGTAATTCATTCAGGGTTTCAGTGGCGAATTCTTTCTAAACACAAACATGAAATTTGAAAGTATGCTATGATTTTGGTCCGATTCAAGAAGAGTGAACCGCACTCTGCACCTCCTTAGCGTTGGCGTTATCGGGCGCTATGAATCTGTTGCCTTCACTGTTAATTGTTGGGTTTGCTCTCCCACCAATTGCATATATTTCCTAGTGCGCTTACTGGTTGTTCACCACACGAAAGTAGCCAGGTTGACACCTGCAATATCAAGGTGGAATACCCTTCGGAATCTCATTATTGTAAAAGGTATACACAGAAATTAGCTGAATTGCACTTTTATTAATAAAGTCAAAAGAGGATACAGTGCACACACTGATAAAGAGACAAGGGTATACAGTCAAATAAAGGCAAGGCCGACGATGAGAACAGTATACATATTTAGCTTAACTCAGGATCTATTAGTCAAATAAAACAGGCTAATGAAATCAAAGTAGGATAAATATGAAATTTTGCATATGGGATTCATAGATTGTATCAGCAGGTGTTTCAGCAGGGGTCAAAGTATTTATATATGAGTATTCAAGTCTTGTCCATGACATGGTATGTTGGAGTTTGGTGCTCGTGGAATAAAGAATGTTGTTCTGATAAGAATGGTTAATGAGTTCTCTAAACAATAAATTCATGGAGCGTGGAGGTAGATCCATGTCTGTAGCCATTTTTTATATAAATTCTTTTGTATGTGGTGCATTGTTGCAAAGAGGATGAGTGGGCATCATGTCCCATCGAGATAACAGGCTGGCCCTATTTGAATTTGTTGGTGTTGTGGTATGTTGAGGTTGGATTATTCATAGGTATCTCAGATTTCTTCAAAGGTAACAACTATTGATTTAGAGCCAAGAAATGCTCAAAATCATTTGCTTGCATAGTGTTAAAACGAAGGAGGCTTTAATTATAAGTATCTGCAATATATGTAACCAAATTAGATACTGACTTATATTTTGAGAATGCACAATATACTTCTCCTTGTATATGAATGCAACCAACCATTATTGTGTGTGGATTTGGAGAATAATTGTAGAGTTAAAATCTTGCTTTTGGTTCATTCCTTAAGGAAGAATCTCATTTGATTGTTGTAGTTTTCTGAGAGAACAAACCTTGAGAATACCTTGTAGTGACATTGGTTCACAGTTAGCTTAAAGTGTAAGTTTAACATTAGAGAAAATGGCTTGAATCAATGAAGTATTAGAGTTCCTCAAAACTTTGATATTGTCTAATACCAATGATACATTAAAAGTCAGCAAAGTTTCTCTCACAGACATTCAGGTCTGTCTACAAAATGCACAGGAAAAGATCGATTTTTTGTAGCTTGAATCTCAGCTATAGCAAGAAGAATTAAAACAGAGGAATCATCATTATGAACCTGTTTCTATTCAAAACAATGAAACAGACTCCCATAAATAGCAAGTTAGTATTGTTAAAGTTCATTCAGATTTAGTACCCAATAAAGTAGCAGTTGTACATGCAGATGCAGAAACTTAGTCTGCACTTCCCAAGCCCATCATCAGACCTTGGGAACAGCTTTTCCACAACAAGCAGAGAACTGGTCTTGGATATGACAAGGACTTGTCCTTTGATATTCCAAACTACTCAAAACCCATTCAGTTTCAGAGTGCTGGATTCATTCATGACAGTTCACATCCAGTTGTTCCAGATTCTGCCTCTCTTCCATAGCAACAACAACAACAACAGATTGTGAAATGCCAACACTGTGACTGAGTTGGCCATCTGAAAGATCATTGTTTTGATCTTCATCCATGTAAGCACTGTCATAAAACAAGTCATTCTTCAAACAGATGCTTCAGAAACAAACACCCTGCAAGAAAAAAGATTCATCTTGGATGGATCACTTTTTGGCAATGGGCATCAACAGCCAAGAAGATATTCCAATCACATGTCAGAACTTCTTCGAGAGTATTGAATAGTCTTGCAGTTGATTTTTCTCCATCATCTCACCTTGTATCTGACAAGGGGGAAATGATGGTCATCTACAAGCTTCAAAGTCACATCAAGCGAGCCTGAGCCATAACCTGCCACACCAGTTTTAGAGTTGTAGCCAGAGACAAAGATGCCCGTGAACATGCCTTCAGTTGGTAATCTGGGACACTTCCTCTAGTAGAAGACTTCAGCTTCTTACCAGTTTTCAGAAGAATTCCAAGAAAAAAATTGAGAACACTTCCTCTAGCAGAAGACTTTATCTTCTTGCCAGTTTTGGAAGAGTTCCAGGAATTGCATTAAGCATTCCAGAGTTGTTGGTCATCCTTAAACCATCACAGGTTGAGACTTCCCTTTTTAGGTTGAAGTTCTCCCTTTTATGCGGGGTGAGACCTCCCTTTCATGGTTGAAGGTTTCCCTCTTGAAAACAATAGGAGCACTTCCTCTAGCAGAAGACTTCAGCTTCTTGCCAGTTTTGGAAGAGTTCCGGGAACTGCACTAAGCATTCCAGTGTTGGTGGTCATCCTTAAACCATCGCCCTTTATACCAACATTTCAGAGAGAACATTCAGCCTAGTGCTGCCATGCATTTTTGCACATTTTGTATTACAGCTCTCTTCTTGGACTCATACATAACCCTTTGGATGAAGGGGGGGAATGTTGGACACCTAATCCTCAATGGGTTGGTGTGGAAGCCGAATGGACAAAAGGAGTCCAAGAGACCTTGGGATGTGAAACCCAACGGTCACAACATGTACTATAAATGTAAATCAATTGTTAATAAAAATTGTACTATCATGTTTTATCTTTCCTATTTATTGT
This sequence comes from Pinus tabuliformis, assembly GCA_031772625.1. Taxonomy (NCBI): domain Eukaryota; kingdom Viridiplantae; phylum Streptophyta; class Pinopsida; order Pinales; family Pinaceae; genus Pinus; species Pinus tabuliformis. The sequence continues at coordinate 662,893,980 of CM062814.1, read as the reverse complement.
TGCCCATGTGTGTTTAACAGTTTTCTTCTTTTCCCTCCAAAATTCAGAACTCTTATTTTATTATTTTAACCATTATTTCATTATTTTTCCTTAGGAGGCCCTTTTTAGGCTAAAATTTCCTCTAATGGCATGCCTCATACATAAGAATATTCATTTTCATTAATATTTCGAAATTTCTCCCTGAATCAGATGATATCAAGTACCACGATGAGATTTGTATTCAGCCATTAGACTAAGAAAATGTGCCTTCTAAATGTAGGCATTTCCATGAGTACAAACACCTGTTAATGGATTGTTCATTAATTATTTTTTAAAACCAAGAGAAAAATTCCCAACATAATACATATTAATTCAAATACTTTGCATGTAGAAAAGGTAGGAACACTCGCACCCAATTAGTGAAGTCAACTCAAGAAAATCTACCAAAAAATAAGCTTAACCTGAATAATAGTAAGTTTTTGCTACTAGAACAGCTCGAGAAAACAGAAGAGGTGGCAATGAAGGAAGGTAAATTTGTATAGAAATGTATGGAAATGGAAGAGAGAAAAGGAATGTCTAGAGATAAACCAAACCCTAAGAGTAAATCCCCCGAGGATTCCTGTAATTTCCGAAATATTATGAATTTCTAATTAATACTAGTGTAATTATTGAAGCGGAGGATGGACAGGAAAACTTATGTGTAGATGAACGAATGACGCTAGAATTCCTATGAATGTGGGATAAAGTTGAGGATGAAAGCATCTTAAAGAACAAATACAGATTTTTTTCCATCTATATGTTTAATGGGTCGAGCAAAATATACAGATCAAAAGGGATCCAAAGCACCGCAATTCAATGAGGGAGGTGACTCCCCATTTGAATAGAAACATAGGTCAAGGAACTAGCGAACGTAGTCATAAATGTAGGAAAATTACTAGGGGGTAATAAAGGAGTTTCATGAGTTTTTTATTAAATCGATACAAGTCAATGAGATATTAATATGTTTTACCAATATTATACAAGTTCCTTAATGAAATTTGTTTATTGAAAAATTCTAGGCTTCAATAGGAAAGGAAAGTAGAGGTACATGAAAGACAAAATAGTGATGTAGAAGTTGAAGACCATAGTGTTACAAGAAACCAAAGTTTCAAGTGAAAAGTTAGCATAATTAATGTATAGATGGTGTAGGGGAAGTGAATCAATGGGAATTGATATCAAAGGCAATGCAAGAGTTATGGGAGTGGTTTGGAACGTAGGGGTGATTATTTTCTATGACTAGGTTGCATATATCAATATATTATAGGGGTGTTTCCATTTTTCTAGAGAAAGATAGGAGGTCTTCTTATCTGCATTCTACCAACCATAAATATGAGGTGAAAAATTGGATTTCCTGAATGAGCTACATAGTATACGAAGGATACATCATGAAAAATATTGGATATTAAGGGATGATTTTAGCTGAGTCTAAAAATTTTGAGTAAATGAGAGGGGATATTAGGTGTATAGATTTGGTGACCCATGTTTATTTTGAAATGATCCAGGACCTAAGGGTTGCGGATATAGACTGTGTTAACCACAATTACACTTGGAACAACTGTCATGGAGGTTGTCACCAAGTTTGTAGTCACCTAGATCCCTTTTTCTATCAGTTGATTTCTTAGGAGAAAAAGTGCTCATAGAAGCAACAATTCTCCCATGTTTGGGCTCAAACCATTGGCCAATATCACTGGAAATAGATATGAAATGCCCCCTTGAAACAGGTCTTTTATATTTGAAATTTATTGGCTCTAGAGTCCTGACCTTTTACCAAAGATGGAGGGTTGGTGGTTAGAGATCACAATGAAGGGTAGAAATCAGATGTAGGCTTTCCAACTGAATCTGAAAGAATTAAAATCCAAAATAAAACATTAGAATTAGAAATATTTTGGTAATATCCATTTATAGAAGTGGAAATTAAAAGCTCGCATGGAGGAGATCCAAATAGATTTTATTAGAGAAGGCTAATCCTAGGCCCTAGTTACAGAGGACGAGCAAGTAATTCATGCTCTGAAGAAGTGTCAGAAATAAGAGGAATCTTTCTGGAGACATAAATCTACAATTCAGTGGTGAAGAGAAGGGGAACAAAACACAAAATTCTTCCATAAATCTACGATCAAACATTGGCACGACAGTTATATTTCATCCCTCACATCTTGAGAGGGTAATCAATTGTTATAACATGCGGATATGGAAGATGTGATGGTGGCGTACTACTAGGAGTTGATGAGATAATTTGACTCAAATAGAGGAGAATTCATCATCATATTACCACCAACATTACCAAGATTATTAATTCAGACCAAAATTCAAGTCTTATGAGGGAAGTCTCATATGTACAAGTGGAGGATGTAGTGATGAAGATACCAACAAATAAATCCCTAGGAATATATGCTTTCACAAAAAAAAAATCAAATTTTTATATCCATTTATACGAAAGGATGTTCATTCTCTAGTGGAGGAATCATGGAGCCTTCAACATGCATGTTCAAGATTGAATCCAAATTTCCTTACTCTTATTCCCAAGATAGGTAACTCTACTGATCCTATTGGCTTTAGACCTATTTCCTATTATAATCTAGTGTATAAAATTATTTCTAAATTTATTGTTAAAAGGCTCAAACATGTTTTGAAAGAAATCAATTCCATACAACCGATTAGGTTTCTAGAAAGCCGATAGATTCTGGATGGAACTACCTTGGCTCATTATGTGATCCACCCTGTCAAAATGTATATAAGGTCTAGCATGGTTATCAAGCTTGATATATCTTCAGGTTCTCTCTTTAATGGATGAGATAGAACAAATATGTCATATCCACACCTTCCTTTTCCATCTTTCTCAATGAATCCCCGAAACACATTTTTCAAGTTTCAAGGGGTCTTATACAAGGGAATTCCTTATCGCACTTCGTGATCATATTTGCTACCAAATAGTTGGAGAGGTATATCAAGGTAGTGGTCAATTAGGGAGTCATAAAAGGAGTTCATATATTGGGCCTAGATATGCCTATTACACATCAACAATTTGTTGATCACATTATGCTTTTTGGGGAACCCTCATTGCGAGAGATGAGAATGTTGGAATTATTATTTCATGGTTCAAAGAGTTTTTAGGTACTTTTATAAATTGGGACAGATCACATATCTTTTTCTTTAATAGTACATGAATAGTTCATATGATTGTAGCTTGAAATATGAGATTCCATGTGGGAATTATTTTGGTAAAATATCTTGGTATCCCACTTGTGACGAATTCTCTGAAGACCCCTTAGTAGCAGGATGTAAAAAATAATATTTCCAAATGCTTGTATTATTAGGATTTCCACCCATTACACCTAGTATTTTGAGTCACCCTATTACCATCCCTAAAGCCAATGTATAGGGATATCATTTCTAGATTTAGGAAGTTTTTATGGAAAGGCACCAAGAAACATAAAAAGTGGGATATTGTGGCCTAGGATAAGGCATATCTTCCGAAATTGGGAGGTGGGATGGATTTCAGAGACTTTGAGGTCATTAAAAAAGAATTGGGAGGTAAGCTACAATGGCAGTGGATCCAAAAGGGGTTCAAATCTTTGGAAAAAAATATGTGATATGAAATACATTGAAATTAGTAATAAAAGAAAGAAGTTAAGAACTATGAACTTTACTCTAGGTTCAAATATCTGGAATTTGGGTCAAAAAAATAAATTTTTAACGCAAAATCACATGTTCTAAGAAATTATAAACAAACAGACATCTCGGTTTTGGGAGGAATCTTGGTTGCCACATTTATGCCTTGAGGGAAAAGAAAAGCTCCAGACTCTCAAAGAATTGACTATCAATTAGGGATCCATGAAAGTAGTGGAATTTTGGAAGGAATCCAATCCGCAATCCCTCTAGAAGGAATTGAAAACCTTTGCCAAATGGCTTGAGGATTAGGAAATGTAGGTATGACAAATTTTAAATCTTTGTTTAAGACAAAGAAAATTTGAAATTTCTCATTATCTTAACAAGATAAGGTGGGGGTATAAATGGAAAGAAATGTTTACTTTAAATGAATCCTATGGGATGATGGAGGGTCACTCGAAAATTCTTCAAGAGGCTCTGTGGGGGAGGATATGGATTGGAAAAATATGGCCAACGGTATCGATTTTTTTTTGTCTTTCTAGAGAAATAAATCTTCTGACGTGGGACCAGATACATAAAAATGGATTCATGGTCCCACCCTTATGTACTCTCTACAAGGAAGAGGAGGATACCATGGAACACCTTTTGAATACCTATGCCTTTTTGGAGGAGTTATGGAACTAGATTCTATATTTATTTTGGCATTTGGATTTCTCCCCAAATAGCCTATGGGAAACCCAAGATACATGGTGATTATCCCTCTTTAAGAACCTGATAGATACTAGAGAATGGACATTAGTTTTAGGTCTCTTACTTTGGAATGTATGGAAGGAATATAAGGCAATTATCTTTATGGACCAAATGATACCAAGGGACTTTATGTGCAAATAACCAAACAAAACTTGAAAGAAATAATTATATTAGAAGCCTAGGATTTGGAAGACGCGAAGGTAGACTAGTTGGAGGAGAGGATATTGAAAGACCTATAGGTATCTCAAGACATGATACTTATATGTAATACATATCGTCCTCAGGAGTCAAGGACATTCCCTTCATATTTTTCTCTTCCTCCCTCAGGATTGATTAGATTAAATTTTGATTGGGCCTCTAAGCGTAAGCTAGGCCTAGAATGATATGGGGGAATATTATGTGATGAGTGGTTGCATACCTTATGAATCAATGTGGGATGTTTTGAAGAAACTGATAATAACACAATAGAGTATGTTTCATTGGAAAGTGGTTTGCAGATTGAAAGAGAAGAAGGTTTTTAAAAAATTAAACTAGACAGGGATTCTCAATTGGAAATTGATGTAGCACAAAACGTAATATATGGGTCTCTGGTATCAAAAGTAGTCAATAGTTGGTGTTTAGATCTTCGAGTGTCTTGTATCTAGTATTTTTTACTATCCTTCTCTTATGTCATTACTTTTCACAGATGAAGTACTAGCAATAATGTGACGAATTTGTTTAAAAATTTAGGCAGCCAAGAATGAGATCTTGAATTTTCACCCCCGTGGCCCGTGAGAACCAGCTACAACTAGTATGATCAAATTGATAGCATTCTATAGAAGCAAAAGGATTCCCTATAAGGGTGAAAAGTTACGTTGACATTATGATTGGAGTACGTGCTTGCCATCCCACTAGACCCCTAGACAACTAAGAGGGGTGGTGAAGCACCTCGATGCCATGCATCTCCCATGTGTAATAAATTTCCTTTTGGTAGACAAGAAGGTGTATTTAGGAAAGGGTTCATGTGGTAGACCTGGTGGTCCTGGAAGTGCTATGGGTTGTAATATTGCAAGAGTTGGGCCTGCCTTACTTGAGAAGGAATATAATATGCAGAAAGTATATTGTGTGTGGGATTTGAATGTAGAGGTTTGGTGGTCTAACTATGGAGCTTAGTAATTCAAGTAAATTAGTACACAGACCTAGTGCAAGCACAAATAGGACCACGACATAAGGAGATTATGGTAAAAAAAATTAATGAGGGACTGTCAGGTTAGTAGTGTTGTTGGGCCTTTACATGGTATAGCACCAACCACATTTATCCTAGGAACCTCTACCTGAGAGGAAGGTATGGAGTCTTGATGTCTCTGTATGATTTCTTCCATAATTGGTAGATATTTTGGATGTTACCTCCACTTTGGGGAGCTCTATATTCTCTCTGTTAATTTAGGTAGGATTTTGTAACATTGTCAGGGTTGGGTTATTAAAGTTGATTTTTTTTTTGGTGTTCTTTGGGGCTTGGAAGGAGGGGCTTGTGTTTGTTCTCTCCCTCAACGGGATAGGTTATTTTATTATTCCTATAATAACATGTTTTTTTGGGAATATGGGTGGGGTTTGTGGAATCCCATTGTCTTGTTGTTCTAGCCGGAACCATAGATGAGCTTGCTCCTAGGAATTTCAACCTATTTTCTAGTTATTGTGGATAATTTGATGTTTTCCATAGAATACAGGGTCAAACTAGGGGTTTTAGGGTCATTAAGTATTGCTCGTGGTTTTTTCTTAGGCACTGGGGATGGCATAATATCATTACCTTCTTCATGGTGTTTTTTCACTCATTAGACTGTATTTTTGTGGGTTCTCGTCATTTTCTTAGGGCCTTGAGAACACATGTGCCTTGGCTCACTGGTTTTTCCATTTTTCTTCGAACTAAGTACAAGCACCCATGGTTTTTATTATGATGATATCTAGTGCTACATTGGAAATAAATGTTTTTTAGGGTTTATTATAGAGTAAGTTAGTTGATAATGCATTATCATTGTGGGTGGGTAAGAAGGGGTATTCATGAGAGGGGATAAAATGGTGGGAATATTTTTGGTAACCCTGCCCTGGGAGAGGCTCTTAACCCCAAACTATCATATTCACTTCGAACTATGCAATTTACCGCTCGTCTAGATAAATTTGAAAACCAACTATAACATGTAAATATCCTTCTCGAATAGCTCAAAGGGGACAATCATGATGATAGGAATGTGGTCATCATCTTCATGAATGATCTCTAGTGTGAACAATGGAAATTGTAAGATCGTTTGACCACCTTACAGAGGGGGAAATGGGGAATACTAGATAAAATGGATCTCTTCGAAGGAAGTCTCGCCTATATGGACAATGATGTCCATTGTGACTTTAGACCTCCTCCATCTCTTTCCTTTGGATCAAGGAATCCTACTCTAGTAAAATCCTTGGATCCATAATGGTCGTTCACTACATTATGATTTTTAAAGTATTTTTGTATCACTTTCCATTTTGGATCTAGTTAATAATTTTGTTAGTTATTCATTTTGGTAGTCACCCACTAGACAATAATTTTTTTAAGATTTAGGTTGGTGGATTTTGAGAAAATGTAATTAGTGATGTAAGCCTTTTATATAATAGAAGCAATTAGACTTACAAAAAAATATTATTACTAATAATTATAAAATAAAATAAAATATGAGTTAAACGATATTCTTAACCATGAATATTCTCTCTACATTACCATTGAAATTCTTAACCTATAAGTAGTTTTTGTTACAATGTCATGGACCAATATCATTTCTTATGAATACCATAGGCCAAAAGGACACATGTTGACATTACATTTTATGAAATCAATTAATTTGATATAAGTTAATTAAAAGGGAATAATTAACTTGGAGATAGATATTAATCCTTGATCTATCTATCCTACTATGAATATTCCAACATATACCATGAATATTAAATATCCACAATCCACATAATAATTATGAATAATTAAGTTAAAATTTTGAAATGCCTATTTGAAAATAAGCATAGTTATCAACATATCTCTCTCTCTCTCTCTCTCTCTCTCTCTCTCTCTCTCTCTCTCTCTCTCTCTCTCTCTCTCTCTCTCTATATATATATATATATATATATATATATATAGATATATATATATATATATATATATATATATAGATATAGATATATATATATATATATATATATATATATATATATATATATATATATATATATATGTATGTTTCATCAAAGCTTATGAAAATGCTTCAGCTCATAGAATGTAGACATAGTTTAGCTTCTTCATGTCAATTATATATAAAAATCCAATCACCCATCTGAATAAGTGCGCCCGATTCCATTTCTTATAAGGAAACAAAAAATGAACCTCTCCTACAACATTATTTCAAGCTGAGTAAAATGGGTGTCAATTAGTTTGATTTTAGATATAGTGCTCATTATAAATTATCAATTGACACTGTTTAAAAAAATTTGAAATTCCCTGATCAATCTTATTGACATTTATATATTTTAATTTACAAGAACAAATTTAATTTAATTTAATTAATACCAATAAACTATCATTGTTTTATATTGTTTACCATAAAAATGAATTATAAATAATTTATAAAAACTTAATCTAAAATATGTCATTGTATGTAACTTTCATTCTATTCAATGTGTATGAGGTTATTTAATTATTAGCTTTATTATTCATTATTGGTAGAGTCTAAGAAATGACTATGCTCCTATTGACAAGTAGTTTGGTTAGGCCCACATGGTTGAGAGATTCTCTCCAATTAGTTAGATTTATGTTTGTGTGTGGTTGAGATATTATGTTAACCATGTGGTTGTGTATCTAATATATTCTCTTTGTATTACAACACTTCATGTATTTATACAAAACATTATTCCATTAATATGTGTGCTTATGTAATTTTATTTTTGTATCAGATCTTCCCCTGGGTTAACCGTCTATGGTGTAATGTATGAGATGTGGTTTTTTCCATCCAATTCATAAAGGAATATGAGCTAACCTCCAAGGGGATAAAGTTGTTGGTTAGTAGAGAAGTCAAGCTTTGTTCAAAGTGTTCTCGCTAATGCTCCAACACACATTCTCAACCACTGAGAGGGTGCATAAATTTTAGGCCAAAAAAAATTAATAGAAAAGCCATGATAACAAATTTGTGAGATGGGATGTATTTCTAACTAAATAAGGAAATATCCTGGTGATCCCCAAAAATATATTTAATTGAATTGTGATTTATTCTCTTAGAAAGTGTTAATGCATGATTCTGAAAACACCAATGAAAACATAAGCATGAAGCACTGATAACAGATTTTGCAACAAAATAAAACAACAAGCAATGAAATAAAAGTGACACAAGAGATTATTAATGGAGTTTGGCTATCTTCAAGCCTACATCTTTGAGACCAGGTCTTCAATGGGGAGGCCTTTATATTAAAACTTCAAAGCAAAAGAAATACATAAATGTTAAACTAACAAGATCCTTGGTTGGTCCATCTATGTTCTGTTTGACCTTAGAATTCCAATGCAACTGACGGTTCAGAAAAAGACCTCTTACAACTCCCGGAATAAGTGTGCAAAGTTTTGCCTCCAAATCTCCAAAGCTATGATGAAGCTCTTCTCTGTTGCAAAAACTGTCACAACTCCTCTCAAGGAACCAAGCTCACCTCTTCAAAGAAAACCAAAGTCTCCCTTCCATGGAATTACATTACCATATTTATAAATCTTTTGGCTTAACCAAATATAGCCTTATTAAATGGTGTATTAACTTCATAAGGTTTCTTTTAACAATACATACCATATATAGATTATTTGATTGCTAACAAAAACGCAAAACAAATCTCGTAACCATATCAGCGCAATTAGAACTATACATAATGCATAACAAATTTCATATGCAATGGGTGGTCAATAGAGTTGTGGACCTGTGGCATGTAACAGTTGACATCTTTAGTGGAAAGCATGTGTGCCATATCCATTTGCGATCACGGTGGAGTAGTGGAACTGTGTCAAAAACGTTGACTCCGGTGTGTATATCGTCGTTAGCTTGGAGCGTTAACTATGAATGTTCTTGTGGAAATTGGTATATAATGTTATAACCACCTCATACATAGATCTTTTGATGAAGTCACCTTGTATTCGTAACATATAGTTTGCAATATATGGTTTGGTAATATATTTTGTTCCCAAGGTTTATAACCCATCACATTTGCACCATTCCATATTTAATATATGTTATGTGACTTAAATAATTTTATGCTAAGGTATGAATTTAATATCATAACATATATTTTGATATATGGTTTTTACACCACAATATATATATGTTCATAAACCATATGTTTGTGTTATGAGACTTTTAGCTTCACCATGTAATGAAGATCTCCACCAAAACTAAAGTTGACCTTGACCCGTTGACTATAAATGCCATGTGTTGAGCAGTAAAAATGCGAGGTGCACTCATTCGTCACAAACTTTAGCAAGCAATTTCTCATTCATCCAGAGGCCAAAGGAACCCATTCAAGTTGTTTTGGAGTCGTTTCTGTGAGCTCTACGCAATAGCACTTCTTCCACTTGAATCCAATAACTTTGACTTTTAGGCTTTTTCTAGGTCCTAATCAATTTCGGATCATTTCCTCCCCGCTTAGACCTTTTGGACCTCGAAAAGGCTTAAGTTCCATAAAATAAATGTGGATTCCATTTTCCCACTTGGCCGGTATCTTTCCACCCTATTCTGAACCTGTACACTTTACTCATCCATGCAATTGTTAGCAATACACACAAGCTGCATAATATATCAAGTCCTTTTCCACCCACATCTACATTCATATTTGTTGCTAATATCCAGGCACCACTAAATAGTAATAAACCTATTAACAACATTGAAAGTATTGACATAGCTGAAACCATACCCTTCTTTCCTTTCATAGCTGAAACAAAACTCAACTTATCATGCTGCAACTCTTGTTGATGTACAATTTTGGATTCCTTAAGAAGAGCTATTTGTTTGTAATTAACTTTAATGATCTCTTGCTTAGGTTCTTTAGATTGTACAACAACATATTTACTGGCATAAGCTTCTTGTTTTAACTGTTCAACTATAAAAAGAGATTTATCTTCTTTTGTGTGATGAGAATGTACAACATATTCAATTCCTTTTTTGAACAAGTGATATTGATTTTGTTCCCTGTAAAAGATTGCTTTTATATCATATAAATATAGGCTACCTAAGATCATCCCACATGTATCTAGTTTTACCACATCACACATCACCTTATCCTTAAATTGAGAATTTATTGCAAACAGTAACATGCATTGCTCAGTTACTCGTAATTTATGATTTCTTCTCATCCAAATTAAAGTATACGGTTTACGATGCTTTATGGTTTTCAATCCCAATTTCTTAACCACTTTTTCTAAAATTAGGTTAGCTTGAGATCCACTATCTAACAATGTGTCAATCATTGTATGTTTCATAACAACACTTATATGAAATAACTTACCTCTGTAGCTGTTAGAATCATTACGTTTATCAAATTTACCAGTCATAATCAATGATGCAATCTACATCTCATCGCCCGAATCTGACCCTTGGTCCAATGGTTTCGCTATTGCTGCAACCTTTTTCTTCCCTTTTCTGATCCACTTTGGTTTGATTTTGGGATGTAATTGACAACAATGATCGTCATCATGTCCCTCTTTCTTGCAATGTTTACAAGAGAGATTTTCAACCTCCTTTTTGCAAAAGTTTACTTTCTTCACATTCCCTTTTCCCTTGCTCTCCATTCTGGCTGTCAATTCTAATGATACCCCAACTCCCAACTTACCTGGTTCAATGTAAGTCTCTTGTACTTCCACTTCATCCACGTTAGTAGGACTGAACATAAATACAATATTGCGAACATACTCACATAATCCTCCTATAGATTAAATTAATTATACAAAGGAATATCTAACATCAACTCCTTCTTACAAAACTCATCCGTATATTCCAGCACTGATTGACCTTTCCTAACTTTTAGTCCTTGCCATTCTATTAAAGGTTTTTCCTTATATCCCAATGGATAAAATTTCTTTCTAAGTGTAGCAATAAAATCAAACCATGATGGAAAATCTTACCGATATGCTCAGTACCTTTCTGTAACTTACTCTGCCACCAGATCAATGTTGTGCCCGTTAAATGAAGCGATGCTAGTCTAATTTTGACATCATCTTCAGTGATCTGTTGCACTCTACAATATACCTCCATTTGCCTCACTGAGCTGTCAAGCTTCTCGGAATGAACTTCTCCATTGTACATGGGTAACTCAAACTTATCATCGAGTTTCAACATCGGTTTCGAAGTTTTAGATGGATTGAAGAGATAAGTGATATGGTCTTTTTGATCGCCTTCATCTTATTTTCTAGATTGTTATGGTTGTCCTTATTCGTCTTTAGGTTTTGTGTCTTCACCTTTTTCTTTGTTGACGGTGCTGGACCCGCTAACATGTAAGGGGATCTCCTTGGTAAGATGTCCCAACTAGACCTCAGACCATTTGGTGTTGGAGTCCCAGCAGTGGGTCATAAGGTAATGCCTTGACTACGATGTCACATAGAGGAAAGTAAGATAACTCTGTTAGTAGCAAGGGTGTGACCGTTGTAGTGAGTTAAGGTGTATGAGAGTTTCTAACATAGGTGGGTTGAGATGAGGGTGAAGGTGAGTTCCATGTTGAAAGGGATCAGTCCGAACTTGGCTAGTAACACACAACAGACATGACTTACATAGATTTCGGTGGAGCAGTCCACTCGGATATAGTAGTCACAACATACAAGGTAAGATAACTTGTACATCACTCATGGATTAGTCCGAACGAGTGCAACGAGTGCAACAGTTCTTACAACAAGGTTCATGTGAAAGGTTTGTCTAATGTCTAGAAGAGAATTCGACATGGACGAGACAACATTAACATCATATACAACACATTTCCATTAACAAATTAATTACAACAAATGAATCAGTTCAGATGTAGAACATAGGTTAAAGCAACATGCATTACAAGTGTTAAAGATCAGTCTTACAACATATACAATACATGTGTGAAAACGTGTTGGCTCTTATTATATAAAGAAGTGTAAGTTCCAATCATACAATACATCCACATAAACTTGCTAGCCCCAACAGTGGAACATTATATCCACATCCGCCTACTCCTCCAAAGAGATGAACTAGCTTCGTGCAGTGGAGAAGCTAAGGCACATTACAATATTGTCCAAGCTCTTTCCAAGAATAGTCTTATCTGAATCTTGGCTCACCAAAATCCTATACATTGAGTTATGAGGGACTATTTATAGCAATGGGTGGGATGACCCTTGAAATTTTCCCTTTATGAAAGTTCAACTACCCTCATGAATCTTCACCTACTCTATGATTGTTACATCCAACTATTGACACTTGACTTACACTTGACATGACTCAACATTACAATGCACATGTACTCATGTGAGACAACATGGCTTGAGCAAGCCTTCCAATACATCACTCACACTTGGTGTGCTATGATGAGACCAACTCTTTGGCATGCTTGTGATGGTGAAAATGGTGAGTTGATGCCAAGCTTGGTCGTTCGTGATGGTGTGCATGCACATCATGGTGAAATCTTATTGAAGCGAAACTTGCCTCCGTTGCAACCAGTGCAAGGGTTCAGCCCCTTCATCCAACTTGTTGCTAACATGCACATGGTTTTCTTGGTGTGATTGAATCGGAAACACACTAATGCATAGTGTCCATGCTGATCCTCAAGAGTGTGCTGGTGGTCATGCACATCAACTTGTCGAAGTACATGTTTAACTCCAGTTGGACTTGCTTCTTATCTTCGCCTTGGTGAGTGTGTGGAATGGGTTGGATTGCATGCATGCACACAATCACATGAATGTTACTGGATCCCTTGCATGTGATCAACAACACTACTCACCATGTGCAAGTTGCGCTCACCGTTGTTCCTGATCCTGCTACAACTCGTTCATCTGTCTGTGCAGCTTCATGTTCTTCCTTGAGTTGCTGCTTCAGCACATGCAAGTCTCTCTTTGTTCCATTATCTGTCTTCTTGTCATCTTCATGTCATGTCGTAACCTCATATCCTGAGTCTCCAAATTTGCTTTCATCATCTTGAGCTTGCAACTTTGTTCCGCCCCTGTGTTGTCAACAACCTTCCTGTTACATTCATTGCATTTGCTGCGTTCACTGCATTCGCTACATTTGGTATGCTACCTTCAGCTCTTGTTCATGATTCTGCTTGCTGTGATGATGTTGCTGCCATATCTTGATGTCCTTGTCTATGAAGAACTTGATATCTTCATGAGTAGGCAAACTCATAAACATTTGATCGACTGCATCTCCAGGTGTGCTTTGAATGGTGTCTTCGACTCTGCCCTCTGGAAACCATTGTACCTACACTGCCAAGAGATATATGAACATCTCCAGTACCTGGAGACATGCCAACACTCATGGCAGGCAACCTGTTAGTCGAAAACTAAAATGAGCTTGAGAATTGACTTGTAACATACATGTATGACTGATCATGAAGGTTGCGTAATTTTGGCCAGGAGGTCCGAACAGTGACTACCAAGGCTACGCAAGTCCTAGTCTGGGCTACTAGGAGACTACTTGGCTACTGGAACTATGCAATGCATAGTCCAGTCTAGCTATTGGCTATTGGGATTGCGCAATGCGTAATACCAGCTGGGAAGGACTGCAAGCTGAGGTACTGATTTGCACAATTCCTGGGCCAAGTAGTCACCATCCTCCAGAAATGTGCAAAACAGTCCTAGAGGCTAGTGCTGGGAAAAAATGCACATTTTTGCAGAGGAAGGTAGAGCCTTCCCTCCCCAGATTGCGTAATGCAGCCTTGGAGAAGGTAGAGTCTAGGCCAAGGTTGGCCCGACTCGCCAATAAGCAACTGAAAGCAAATAGGACAATGAACGCATGCTAATACTGAGTGTGAGCATAAGTGAATCATCATGCATGCAAATTATGAATGACATATTCAAAAAATTGAACAACATGCATGTGGGTGGGGCAAGTCATTGAATCAGCGAAAAATCACAGGAAACAGTTTCATGCATGCGACAGCAGTGAGATGTTATTGAAAATTGAAACAGTGCTAGGAAAAGCTAATATACATGTAAATGACAACAGGCATTCAAATAAATCAAGAAAACAATACTCATACAAGTGAAAACACAAAAATGATAGAAATGCAACACAAGGCATGGGAAGCGGGCTTACCTAAAAGCAGTTGGGCGGAATGTGCCGACTGCTCCTAAATGTGACGTGTGATATCAGAGCTGCAAGGTTGATGTGAGAAATGAGCTCTGTAGCATCCAGTTGATGATTTTTAACAACATCAACGTTGAGACATGCATGCCACAAATCTAGGGAAAGCTACACTTGGTGGGAGGTTTCTGAAATTATCCTTACATGTAACCTCCAACTGCTAATCATAGATCCCTGAAACAAGGGATTCCTTTGCATGGTGCCTTGGGAGAAGCAGCCTATGCATGCAAGTTAGTTTTCCTCGGTCCCAGAGGGAATCAGTCAACTCAGTTGCCATGCAAGAGACTGCTCGACTGCTTGAAGGAAATGTCCATTTCTGGTTGGGAGCATGGCTAGCTTCCCAGGAGATTTGTGAAATTTATAGGCAGAGTAGCTAAATGCTACCAAGATTTGTGCAAATTTTGGGCTTAGCAGCCCTGCTAGGGAAAATTGTGCAATTCCTGCTCGGAGTGTTGAGTGGAATAATTGCACAATCTTGGAGCCCAGTAGGATGCCAGAGAGGATTATGTAATTTCTAGAGGGAAGGTTGGTTTCCCTCAGAAATGCAAAATTTTCTTGGGGGAGCTGCTCAGCCTATATCTAGACCAAGTCTGGCTGATCAACCTATGAGGGGAGTGCATCAAGTTGTGATCGACAGGCTACCTTGGTGCAAGAAAAATGCTGAAGCTTGTGAACATGACGAAGCAATGCAAGCTATTGTGAAGGTTGGAAAGGAGGCTCTAAAACAAAGCTAAGAAGAAATTTTAGAGGATAGTTGTAGCCACTACAACACTTGGTGACACACTGGTAGAACTCTAGCTCTCTAAATGGACCTTGTTCATGAAAAGCAAGTCTAACACCTACGAAAATATTGTTCAACTCTTAACTCATCTTGGTTTCACACTAGCTTGATTACAATATTTACCCTCTACCAAGCTCTTGGTTGATTGACACATAGTCCAAGCCAAGGCAACACAGTTGTTTCGATTAGGATTGAGGGGTATATCGGTGCACAAGCAGTATAGTCATCAGAGTCTTAGTTTCATCTCTGGTGTTGCTTTGCTTCCAGCACGCCTCGACAATACCTGATGGAGTCACATAGGAACACAAGCATGGCTCCCCTGCTAGCGAGCCTAGTTAGTACCCCAACAGAGTTACTTGCATCACCTCTATGTGCAAGAGGACTTTCTCTTCTTTCGCCTTATTAATTTTTCATTTTTTCAAACTTTTTTTCATTTTTTTCATTTTTGTAACTGTGCATAGCACTTATTTATTTCAAAGGCAGAAGAGGGATCCTGACTTACTGAGAGAAAAAGAGGTTGTTCCAGCTGAGAAGTAGTTTATTATAGACATACCTGTTAATGTTTTACCCCTCACCTTACTCTACTTGACTAAGCTGACAAAGGTTAACCCAAAAACAACCGACTACAGTAGGTGACACTACTTAGTGCGCAAGCATTGTTTTTTCACCAAGGTTCACTTTCAACAGTATGTATTTTCCATTGACATATCATTGACTAAAAGCAACAAGTTCTTCATACAGAGGTAGGATGATAGATAACCAAGTAGTGATAGCAGCACAAGGCCTCTTGTACTTTTCCCATATTTCTTCAACAGTCATACATGGTTTCATGCAAAACTATCCTATGAAATGAAATCAGCGAACTAACAAACAATAAAGAAAAGAAAAACTAGAAGAAAAAGCAAAAGCAAAGCAAGTAAGAAAACAAGTAGGCAAACAAATAAACAAACAAAGCAAGTAAGCAGACAAGCATGCAAGTAAACAACTTAAAATCAAACACTACTCCTACTCCTAAGCTAACAGTGCATGGGTCATCTCACGTGAAGTGATACTTCCAATGCAGCCACCGGTGCATTGGTTGACCCATGTTGGTGAAGGCACGGTTCACGAACATGACAACTGTGTAAACCAACAAATAATAAATATATAACATCGAATACAAACACACTCCAATATTACAAGTGAGCACAGAATAAAGATGAGTGAAAGTGCATGACATGCATTTTGTGGTTATGCCATGATGTTGTGTTACACCGCATGCATATGTTGAGTGTATGCATTCTCTTGACTATGACATGCAAGCAAATGTGAGAAAGGTAGACCACTTGTGTTGTGCATGTGTGCAAATGAGTTATGGGATCGTGTAGTTCGAGTGGAGGAAGCAACATATGGGTATTTTGTTGATCTTCAGTGCAAAGCAAAGAGTGATGATGAGCCTTGAGTGTTTCAACAATTTCCTGACCAGAAGTGAGACCAACCTCAGGACAACGAGGGCCTGACATAACCATCAGCTCAGGTTGAAGTGCTTTAACAGTTGAGGGGGGTTCAACCTCATGGATAGATAGATCATCGTAGACCAGTGTCTTGGATAGATTAGAAACGGTTGAATCAACATCGTGATTAGATGAAGAAGTGAATAGATCATGACAACCAAGATCAGAAAGTTTAGGATGTTTGTCGGCATCCTCATGATTTGATGAATCAGGCAAAGGGGTAGATGAGAAGCAAAGATGTTCACTCTCTCTGTTTTCAAGAAAGATAAATGACAAATTGAATGGATTTTTTGAGGAAGATGTGTCTTCTCCGTAATGTAATGACAGGATGACATCCAAGGCGTCTTGTCAATGATTAGAAGTAGAAGCATCTGCAAATAAGTTTTCACTGGAGAAATTAGCAGTGGAAAAATCACAAGGGATGTCAGGATGAAGTAGATGAGGTGTGGTTGGAAGGGAGTCATCCTTCACCATGGGCTCTTCTTTAGATTCCCATACATACTCATCATGAATGATGGCATAGGTTGGATGCATAGCAACAAATTTGGCGGCAACATGATCTTGTACACAACAGATGAGGAGTCTAGAATGGGAGAACACAAGACAGTACAATCCGGAGGATCAAAAGAACGCAAGGATGGAGGTCGAGGGAAAGAGTCCACATGACAACCAATAGGCCTACAAGCCAAATATGTGCAGATATCAAGAGTAGGTGGGGTGGGAGAGTGTGACAGCTCAACAGAGGCATGTGTATGATGTCCAACATCACTCCGAGGTGGTGGAGCTATTTGATGAGGTGAAGGTGGACAGTGACTTGTGACAGCGACTGTGCCTACCTGTGATTGCACAAATCCATCACCAAATTGTGTTGAGAAGGGTTCGTATATGTGAAGGAGATACTCAAATCTTCCATAAAGAAATTCCTAATTAGTTTCATCTTCAGGAAATCGGTACGCAAGATTGCGAAAGCGTGTGTAAAATTGATCAACGGATTCATCGGGTGCTTTTCGTAATTTCATAATTTCTTGATCAAGTGCTTCATGGTCAAAGTGATTGAAAGCATGGTCTATCTCTTTGACGAGATGAACAAGAGAATGAATACATTTTTCAGGCAGTGTGGCACACCAGTATATCAGATGCCCTTGAAGTGTGTAGATGAACAACACACAACTCATGTATTCCTCAAAGACTCAATGTCTTTCGCATGAGCCTATAATGTCGACTGCGAGCCTAACCAAGGCTGCATAGCCTCCACCATCATATGTGTTATGAGACAAGTTATTTGAGAGGTTTTCCAAGATAATGAAGTCATTTCCATAGGACATGCACTCTAGAAGAGCAACGCGGTAGGTAGTCATGATAGATGTGTAGAGATTCAAAATCGATGCGAAGACTCAGCTTGTCATCTGGCCCTCCTTCTAGCACCAAAATATTGAAGGTGCTGGACCCACCAACATGTAAGGGGATCTCCCCGGCAAGAAGTCCCAATTAGACCTCAGACCATTTGGTGTAGGAGTCCCAATAGTGGTTCGAAAGGTAATGCCTTGACCGCGATGTCATACAGAGGTAAGTAAGATAACTCTGTCAGCAGCAAGACTGTGACCACTGCAGTGAGTCAAGGAAGGTGTATGAGAGATTCTAACATAGGTGGGTTGAGATGAGGGTGAAGTTGAGTTCTAGGTTGAAAGGGATTAGTCCCAACTCAGCTAGGAACACACAAGAAACATGACATACATAGCTTCCAGTGGAGTAGTCCACTCAGATGTGGTAGTCACAACATACAACATAAGATAACACGTATAGCACGCATGGATGTGTCTGAATGAGTGCAACGATTGTTACAGCAAGGTTCATGTGAAAGGTCTGTCTGATGTTCGACAGAGCAGTTGACATGGATAGGACAGCATTAACAGCATATACAAGACATTTCCATTAATATATTATGCATTAGACCAAATGAATCCGTTCAGATGTAGAACACAGGTTAAAGGAACATGCATTACAAGTTTTAAAGATCAGTCATACGACACATAAAATACATGTGTGGAAACGTGTTGGCTCTTATTATATAAAGAATTGTAAGTTCCAATCATACAATACATCCATGTAAACTTGCTAGCACCAACCATGGAACGTTACATCCACATCCTCCTGCTCCTCGAAAGAGACGAACTAGCTCCCTGCAGTGGAGAAGCCAAGGCGTGTTACAATACTATCCAAGCTCTTTCCAAGAACAGTCTTATCAGAAGCTTGGCTGACAAAAAAATATACAATGAGTTATGAGGAACTATTTATAGCAACGGGTGTGGTTACCCTTAACATGTCCCCTTTGTGACAGTTCAACTACCCTCATCACTCTTAACCTACTCTATGACTGTTACATCCAATTATTGACACTTGACTTACACTTGACATGACTCAACATTACAATGCACATGTACTCATTTGAGACAACATAGCTTGAGCAAGCCTTGCAAGACATCATTGACACTTGGTCCACTGTGATGAGACCAACTCTTTAAAATGCTTGTGATGGCAAAAGTGGTGAGCTGATGCCAAGCTTGGTCATCCGTGATGGTGTGCATGCACCTCATGGTGACATCTTGCTGAAGTGAACTCTTTCCTTCGTTGCAACCAGTGCATTGGTTTGGCCGCTTCATCCAACTTGTCTGCTAAGATGTGCATGGTTTTCTTGGTTCGATTGAACTAGCAACACACTGATGCATAGTGTCCATGTTGATCCTCAAGTGTGTGTTGGTGGTCATGTGCATCAACTTGCAGAAGTACATTTTCAACTCCAGTTGGACTTGCTTCTTGTCTTCGCCTTGGTGAGTGTGTTGAATGGGTTAGATTGCATGCATGTGTACAACAACATGCATGCTACTGGATCCCTTACATGCGATCAACAACACTACCCACCATGTCTGCTCTGTGTTAGCTGTTGGGATGGATATTTAACTTGTATGGGCATAGTTTCATCTGTAAGTGCACGTTGCGACCACTGTTGTTCCTGATCCTGCTGCTACTCATTCATATGTCCGTGCAAATTCTTGTTCTTCCTTGAGTTTCTGCTACAACACATGCAACTCTTTCTTTGTTCCTTTCTTTGTCTTCGTGTGATCTTCATGTCATGTCATAACCTCATATCCAGAGTCTCCAAAGTTGCTTTCATCATCTTGAGCTTGCAACTTTGTTCTACCTCTGCATTGTCAACAGCCTTCCTCTTGCATTCAATGCATTCGTTGTATTCTCTACATTTGTTGTTTTCATTGCATTCACCGCATTCAATATTCTACCTTTAGCTGCTATTCATGAAGTTGCTTCTTGTGATGTTGCCGTTGTCATATCTTGATGTCCTTGTCTACGAACAACCTGATATCTTCATGAGTATGTAAGCTCGTAAACATTTGATCAACTACATCTCTAGGTGTGCTCTGAATGGTGTCTTTGACTCTACCCTCTAGAAACCATTGTACCTTCACTGCTGAGAGGTAGATGAACACCTGCAGTACCTAGAGACATGGAAACACTCGTGGAAAGAAATCTGTCAGTTGAAAACCTACATGAACTTGAGAACTGACTTGCAACATACCTATGTGATTGATCATGAAGGTTGCGTAATTTTGGCCAGGAGGTCGGTAGACTAACTACCAAGACTATTCAAGGCATAGTCTGGGCTACTAGGAGACTAAATTAGTGCTGGAACTGCACAATGCACAGTCCAGTTTTGTTGTTGGCTGCTCAGATTACGCAATGCACAATTCTGGCTTGGAAGGACTATGGGCCTAGGGATTCATTTGCACAATTCCTGGGCCAAGCAGTCACTATCCTCCAGAAATGCGTAAAATAGTCTTGGAGACTAGTGCTAGGAAAAAATGTGCATTTTTGGAGAGGAAGGTAGAGGCTTCCCTCCCTAGATTATGCATTGCAGCATTGGTGAAGGTAGAGTCCGAGCCAAGGTTGGCCTGACCTGCCGATGGGCAACTGAAAGAAAATATGAAAATTAATGCATGTTGATATTCAGTGTGAGCATAAGTGGATGATCATGCATGGAAATGATGAATGACAGATTCAGAAAATGGAACAACATTCATGTGGGTGAGATGAGTCATCGAATCGACGACCATTCATGGAAAATAGTTTCATGCATGCGACAACTGTGAGATGTTAATGAAAACTGAAACGGTGCCAGGAAAAGATAATATACATGTAAAAGATAATAGGCATTCAAATAAATCAAGTAAACAGTACTCATAGAAGAGAAAACACAAAAAGCGACAAAAATTCAACACAAGGCATGGGAAGCAAGCTTACCCCGAAGCAGCTAAGATGAATGTGTTGACTACTCCTAGATGTCTTGCGGGATATCAGAGCTGCAACGTTGATGTGAGGAAAGAGCTCTTTAGCATCTGGTTGATGAGTTTCGATAACATCGAGGTTGAGACATGCATGCCACAAATCTAGGGAAAGCAACACTTGGTGGTAGGTTTCTAAAATGATCCTGGCATGTAACCTCCAACTGTTAAACATAGATCCCTGAAACAAGGGATGCCTTTGAATGCTACCTTCGGAGATGCAACCTATGCATGCTAGTCATTTTTGCTCGGTCCCGGAGAGAATCGGTCAACTCAATTGCACATGCAAGAGACTGCTCGACTGCTTGAAGGAAATGCACATTTATGGCTGGGAGCTGGGCTAGCTGCCCAGGATATTTACACAATTTCTAGGTAGAGCAGCTAACTGCTGCCCAAATTTGTACAAATTCTAGGGTAAGTAGCCTTGCTGGGGAAAATTGTGTAATTCTTGCTAGGAGTGTTGAGTAGTAGAATTGCGCAATCTTCAAGCCCAGCAGGCTGCCAGACAGGATTGCACATTTTCTAGAGGGAAGGCTGATTTTCCTCAGAAATGCACAATTTTCTTGGGGAAGCTTCTTAGCTTGTAGCTGGACCAAGTCCGAGTGATCAACCTGTGAGGAGAGCGCATTGGGCTATGATCAGCAGGCTTACTTTGTGCAAGAAAAACACTGAAGCTTGTGAGCTTGATGAAGCAAGGCAAATTGTTGTGAAGGGTGGAAGGGAGGCTCCAAAATGAAGCTAAGGCAAAATTTTGGAGGGTGGTTGTAGCCGCTACAAGACTTTCTTAAAATATCAATCCATTTCTTCGACCATGGCTCGCAAGGTCATGAAAGCATCCATGAAGCCTACATCAGACCCAAACGGATGATCACCGCTTCCTTCTCTAGCCATCTCTTCTTCTCAAGTTATCTTTTTTCTAGAGCCATGTTCTGGATCTCCTTCAACAAGTTCTCCTTCACCAAGCTTTGATTTGCTCCTAGTGATCATGCACACTTCAAATCACAGTTATCAACAACTGCTCTGATACCAAATGATCCCAAAAAGATCTTTAATTGAAATGTGATTTATTCACTGTTAGAAAGTGTTAATGCATGATTCTTAAAAACACCAATTAACACATAAGCATGAAGAACTGATAATAGATTTTGCAGCAAAATAGAATAGAAAACCATGAAAAGAAAAGTGACACAAGAGATTATTAATGGAGTTCGGCTATCTTCAAGCCTACATCTCTGGGCCCAGGTCTTCAATGGGGAGGCCTTTATATTAAAACTTCAAAGCCAAAAAAATACATCAAAGTTACATCAACAAGTTCTTTGGCTGGTCTAGTTGTGTTCTGTTTGACCTCAGAATTTCGACACAACTGACGGCTCAGAAAAATACGTCTTACAACTCTCAGAATAAGCCTGCAAAGTTTTGCCTCCAAATCTCCAAAGCTGCTATGAATTTCTTCTCTATTGCACAAACTGACACAACTCCTCTCCAGGAACCAAGCTCACCTCTTCGAAGAAAACCAAAGTCTCCCTTCCATGGAATTACAT
Source organism: Pinus tabuliformis (assembly GCA_031772625.1). Classification (NCBI taxonomy): domain Eukaryota; kingdom Viridiplantae; phylum Streptophyta; class Pinopsida; order Pinales; family Pinaceae; genus Pinus; species Pinus tabuliformis. The sequence goes on along the minus strand of CM062814.1, from coordinate 662,871,099 downwards.
TACCATATTTATAAAGCTTTTGGCTTAACCAAATATAGCCTTATTAAATGGTGTATTAACTTCATAAGTTTGTTTTAACAATATATACCATATATAAATTATATGGTTGCTAACCACAACGCATAACAAATCTCATAACCATATTGGTGCAATTAGAACTATACACAAAGAATAACAAATATCATATGAAATGGGTGGTCAATAGAGTTGCGAACCCATGGCATGTAACGGTTTCCATCCCCAGCGGAAAGCATGTGTGCCATATCCGTTTGGGGTCACGGTGGATCAGTGGAACCGTGTCAAAAATGTTTACTTCGATGTGTAGATCGTCGCTAGCTTGGAGCGTTAACTCCGATGGTTCCCGTGGAAATTGGTATATAACATTATAACCACTGCATACATAGATCTTTTGATGGAGCCACCTTGTATTTGTAACATATAGTTTGCAATATATGGTTTGGTAATATATTTCATTCCCAAGGTTTATAACCCATCACATTTGTGCCATTCCATATTTAATATATGTTATGTGACTTAAATAATTTTATTCTAAAGTATGAATTCAATATCATAACATATATTTTAATATATGGTTTTTACACCAAAATATTATGTTCATAAACCATATGTTTGTGCTATGAGACTTTTACCTTCACCATGTAATGAAGATCTGCAACCAAACTAGAGTTGACCTTGACCTGTTGACTGTAAATGCCATCTATTGAGTAGTGAAAATGCAACGCGCACTAATTCATTGCAAACTTCAACAAGAAATTTCTCATTCATTTGGAGGCCAAATGCACCCATTGAACTTGCGTTGGAGTCATTTCTGTGAGCTCTATGCAATGGCATTGCTTCCACTTGAATCCAGTAACTTTTACCATTAGGATTTTTCTAGATCCTTGATCAATTTCGGATCACCTAGGTTGAAATATTTACGTTTTATGCATACAAAATTAAAATAAAGGATAAAGAAAGCCTCTTGCAAGTTTTGTGATGAATTTTTCGTCAAATCTGATGGATAATAAAAAAAACATAGTATTTACCTAAGAGCTAAGAGAGGGAATTGGGACCAGGCATGAAGAAGGATTTACCAAGGTCTTATATCTAAATACAATTGATAAAATTGAAGTAGTTAGTCTATAAGGGATAATTTCCTATTTCTCACAAATACACATAGATTGGTTGCTACAAGGAACATCCGTTAGAGCAAGTCACAACCACAACAACACATGAAGATATGCCCTCTCCAGGAAGCCCTAGTAACTTGGATTCATGATGGTAATATTCCGCTTAACCGTAGGGCCTCCAAAACTCAATAGTCTAGTTTGTGGCATGTGCTATGTCACTGACAAGTAGTCGCAACAATGCATGAGTTGCTCCAAATGGACTTGCAATGGGCCATAGAGCAGTGGTTGCCGATGTTAGTTAGAGTGCTAGTGTTGATGGTTTAATGTAAGCCATTGTTAGAAATGTTTCCACTACAAGTTTCATATCAAATATGATAAAGAATGTAGAGGCATAAATACATCGAGTAGATTCAAAACTAGAATGGAGTTGTAGGTTTTAACCCTGTACAGAAATTACATGCATACGAATTCTAAAACACAAAAAAAAAACAATGCGAGAGCATAACACATAAAACACATATACACAAAGATTTTCCCCTGGATCCCAAAAAATTGGGACTACCAGCTTGATTTTTCATTCTTTTCCTTTCAATGTTACAATACATATTTATACATGCTGAAGCATCCAATACCATGGACCACAGAACCATCATGTCCAAAACCATGGATCGAAACCATCATGTCCAAAACCATCTTTGAAAATCATGCACAAAACCATAGGTGGGTCTGCCCAACCTAACATAGGGTCCAAAACCAAAATTTTCTGGGGTGCTGCCCCAGACTCCATAGAGTGGGGTTACATACACCCCTCAAACCCCCTGTGACTCCCCTTGCTACGCAATCAGTGCAACGAAGGGGAGACTCTGCCCCCCTTCTAACCCCCCAGTTAACTATGTGGGCTAGTCGTGGAAAGAATATAACACAACCCAACATTCTCCCACTTGTTGTTTTCTTTCCACATGGGGCCACAAGAGAACTTAGTCATTTATCTAGCCCTGCAATGCCCATTGTTTCTCTACACCAAGAGAACTTCTTAGAGCTCACAGATTTTGTCAATGCATCTGCGGTATTTTTCAAATTTTCCACCTTTACTAGCAACACCTTTTTGTCTTCTATCATATCCCTCACAAAGTGATACTGAACATCAATGTGCTTTGTCTTTGAATGATATGCAGGGTTCTTTTCCAAGATAATTACACTTTGGCTGTCACAGCCTATCCTTATAGCTCCCTGTACTAACCCCATATTTGAACACAATCTCTACAACCAAATTGCTTCCTTGCTTGCATGAGTGGCTACCATGTATTTTGCCTCTGTAGTTGATAGTGCCACTACAGATTGTTTCTTACTCATCCAACTGACTGCACCTCCAAATAGGTTAAACACGTACCCACTTGTAGATATTATTTGATCCAGATCTCCAGCCCAATCCACATCAACAAAGCCACAAATATCCAACACTCTGTCCAATCATGTTCTTCCTTGGTAGCACAAAGCATAATCACTAGTGCCAGGAAAATACCCGAAAACTCGCTTCACCATTGTCTAGTGATCCTTCCCTGGTTTTGACGTAAACTTTCTCAATACTCCAACTGCATGTGCAATGTCTGGTCTAGTACAGACGATCGTATGTATCAAGCTACTGACTACACTTGCATATGGAATATGGGACATGTCCTCTTCCTCTTCTTGTGTCTTGGGACATTGTTTAGAAGATAACTTTACACCTACTGGAATAGGAACCTTCACCTATTTACTATCCTGCATATTAAACCTCTGCAATATTGTCTCAACATACTTCCTCTGGTTTAACCAAAGCTTCCTCTTTGCCCGATCTCTTTTAATTTCCATGCCCAAAATATAGTTTGCAACACCAAGATCTTTCATGTTGAATTTGGAGGACAATTGGGTCTTCAAATCCTGGATAATTTCTTTGTCATTTCCAACCAGCAACATATCATCCACAGACAAGACCAGATAAATAATATGGTCACCAATTAATTTAAAATTCACACAATGATCTTCTTTGCTTCTGGTGAAGCCAAGTCACCATATAAATGTATCAAATTTCTGATACCACATCCTTGGTGACTATTTTAACCCATACAGAGACTTCTTTAACTTGCATACTAGTTCTTTCTTACCCTTCACTGCAAAGCCTTCAAGTTGTTTCATGTAGATTTCCTCTTCCAGATCCCCGTGAAGAAATGTTGTCTTCACATCCATCTGTTCTACCTTAAAATAAAAAGTAGTAGCAACAGATAACAACAATCTAATAGAAGATATCTTGGCAATAGGAGAAAAAATATCACCAAAATCAATTCCCAACACCTGGGAGTAACCTTTTGCTACCAACCAACCTTTGTATTTCTCCACCTTTCCTAAATCATTTGTCTTCTTCTTGAACACCCATTTGCTGCTAATGGGTTTCCTTCTAGCTTGCAACTCCACCAGATCCCAAGCCTCATTTTTGTGCAAAGATGCCATTTCATCAACCATGGCCTCTTTCCAGAGTTTTCCGTCCTCTGAATCTACTGCTTCCTTCACAGTTCTAGGATCATCATCAGTAATAGATAAAGAAAAATTTGAACAGAAAGTAGATGGACTATACCTTTCTGGCTACATTCGTTCTCGAACTCATCTTCTCACACCTGGAGTTTGTGGCTCTTCATCTTATGATTCCTCCTCTACTGTAGAGTCTGATTCTTCCTCCTTAAGCTCAAACTCTATGTTCTCAGTTTCCTTTGGTTGGACTTCATGTTTAATAACATCTTTCACCTCTCTAAACACCACATCTCGGCTGTACATAACCTTCCTTATTACTGGGTTCCAAAGCTTATAACCCTTTAAACCATCCTTATACCCAATAAAGATGCACTTTTTAGATTTACTATCCAACTTGGTTCTTTTCTCCTTTGGAATATGTACATATGCATAACATCCAAATACCCTCAGATGTGAAAGAGAGGGTTTCTTACCAGTCCATACCCCTTGTGGAGTTATCCTCCAACGCTAATGAAGGTGATTTGCTGACTAGGTAACACGCTATCTCGAATGCTCTACCTCGAATTCTTGTCCTAACCCGGCACCAATAAGCATGCTTCTTGCCATTTCCATCAACGTCTTGTTCATTCTTTCCACAGCTCCATTTTTCTCAGGTGTGTATGGAGTAGTCTTCTGCCATGCTATACCACACTTCTTACAGAATTCTTCAAATTCCTTGTTGCAAAACTCTCCACCGTTATCTATCCTCAACACCTTTATCTTCTTCTCTATTTGGTTTTCCACTAGAGCCTTAAATTCTTTAAACCTGTCAAAGACTTTAGATTTCTTCTTAAGGAAATATATCCATGTATTCCTTGAGAAGTCATCTATACATAGTATACAAAATTATCCAGTGATGGAACCTTCATAGGTCCAAACACATCACTGTGCACAAGTTCTAATATATGTTTCACCCTCTTACCATCAGAGGGGAAACTCACCCGATTCTACTTCCCATATACAAAATTTTCACAGAAATCAAAATCCAGAGAGCTATTACTCATACCTTCTACCATACCTTTACCATGAAGTATTCAAAGGCCCTTCTCTCCAATATATCCAAGCCTTTGATGCCACAACATGGTCTTCTCTCCAGAGACCACTATATTCTCTGCTCCACTTTCAGGAACCACAGAATTATTGCACCCATCAACAACAGTGCTACCTTGCAGCTTGTACAGAGTTCCAATCCGAACTCCCCACATCAATACCAGTGCTCCCCAAGCCATCTTGTAGGTATCCTTCTGGAACACTGTTTTTACACTTACATCATCCAGCTTGCTTACAAAAAATAGATTTCTAGCTAATGCATGAATACGCAGAACAACCGGAAGTGTTCTAACCCTTCCACCTTGCAACTTCAACTTTACTTTTCCATGACCAATGATTCTAGCTTTCCTGTCATCCCCCAAGAAGACATCACTCCGATCATATTTCTCATACTCACAGCACCACTCTCTATGGGGAGTGAAGTAAAAGGATGCACCTGAGTCAATCAACCATGCCTCACGATCTACTTGTGTACTTGAAGAAGCCAAGTACACATCACCACCTTCATCTGAGGTGGTTTTCGCCTCTGAAGAAGGAGCATCATCATATCCATTTCCTTTATCTGGAGCTTTAGATTTACAGTCCCTTTTGTAGTGCCCTTCCTTTCCGCATTTCCAACACACCACCTTTATAGGTTTCCCTGGATATTTAGATCTCCCTCTAGATTTAGATCTCCCACTCGATGACTTATTTTTGTTTCTGTTCTAGGACCTTCCTCATACAAAAAAGGCATCACGATTCTGGCTCTCCATATTTTTGCATCTCATCTCCTCTGTCAGCAAGGATGATACTATTTCATCAAACTGCGAGACAGTTTCATTGCTACCTATTGCAATAACCAGACTATCCCACGAATCTGGTAGAGAACACAACAAATTGATGCACTTATCTTCATCTGAAATTTTAATATCAACAGATAATAACTGACTTACCACAATATTAAATGTGTTTAGATGCTCTGTCATCAAGTCTCCATGTTTCATCCTCAGGTTATACAACTTTTTCCCTAGGAACATTTTATTCACCAGAGACTTAGATTGGTACAAAGTCCCTAACTTGTTCCACAAAGCCTTAGCCGTAGCTTCCCCTGATACATTCAGCAATACTGAATCTGAGACATACAATGATATTGTGCTCTTAGCCTTCTGATCCAACTTCTTCCATTCTTCATCGGACACTCCCATTTGTTTAGTACCCAGATCTACTGCGATCCACTGATCTTTATCCACCAACAGATCCTCCATATTGAGTTTCCATAACTCAAAACTCTGACCATTAAATTTCTCAATCTCTATTTCCACTGCCCACCATCTTCTTTCACCAACATAATTGATCCCATATATCTCCCATTGAACAGGGTCTACCGTAGGCTCGAGCGAAACCCCTCAACAACAAAGGCATCACTGTGAAGCCAAAATAGCTCTGATACCAAATGTAGGTTTTAACCTTGTACAAAAATTACCTGCATACGAATTCTAAAACACAGAAAATAAACAATGCGAGAGGATAACACTTAAAACACATATACACAGAGATTTTCCCCTGGATCCCAAAAACTGGGACTACCAGCTTGATTTTTCATTCTGTTCCTTTCAATGTTACAATACATATTTATAGATGTCGAAGCATCCAATACCATGGACTGAAAACCATCGCGTCCAAAACCATGGACCGAAAACCATCGTGTCCAAAACCATGGACCGAAAACCATCGCGTCCAAAACCATGTGCAAAAATCATGCACATAACCATAGGTGGGTCTGCCCAACCTAACATAGTGTCCAAAACCAAAAATTTTCAGGGTGTTGCCCCAAACTGCATAGAGTGGGGTTACCTGCACCCCTCAAACCCCCTGTGACTCCCCCTGCTATGTAATCGGCGCAGTGAAGGGGAGGCTCCGCCCCCCTTCTAACCCCCCGGTTAACTACATGGGCTAGTCGTGGAAAGAATATAACACAACCCAACAGGAGTGAATTGTTCTTCTCATAATTCAAAATAAGTTAACTAAACTATATGTTAGACAAGGAAACAAATAACAATAAATAACTGGAGAAAAACTCAACTAACTCAACCGAATCTAAACTAACTTATGACACCTAGCAGACAATGAGATTAAATATCTTGACACGCTCTCCTAATCCCAATTGTTACAAGTATTAGCACTTACAATGCTCAATTGCTCTATTTGAAACCCAAATACATTTTTTCAGATGTCATTGTAAATATATCTACAAGTTGATATTGTGAACCAAAAAATGCATGTAAGATATATCCATCATTGATAAGCTCACGAATGAAATTAAAATGTGTGTCAATGTGCTTTCTCTTTTTGTGAAAGACATGATTTTTTGATAAATAAATTACATAGCTATTATTGTAGAGAATAGCAGTTGGCTCCTTCTCCACATTTGAAATACCCTTCAATGTTAATTTCAGATAGATTGCTTGATAAGTTGTTGAAGTTCCAACTACATAATTTTCCTCCGTAGAAGATATTGAAATGAAGGGTTGTTTCTTGGATACCCATGAGATCAGATTGGTTCCTAGGTGAAACGCATACCTTGGGGTGACTTTGTGATCATCTAAACTACCTACATAATTGTTGTCTATATAACCTTAAATTGACCAATATTCAGAATGTGTGTAGAGAAAGGCATAGTCGAGGGTCCCAACAACATATCTTAAGGTCATTTTTGCAACCTTCCAATGGGAAATATTGGGTGATTGAATAAACCTGGAAACAAAAGTAGTTGCAAACATGATATTAGGTCTAGTTGCAATGAGATATAACATACTACCAACTAGATGTTTATACAATATGGAGTCAACTAGTGGTGCTACATGTTGTTTGTTTAGCTTGGTTCCTTTAACAATTGGAGTATCAACTAGTTTGCAATTGGTCATTCTAAAATTTTGGATGATGTAAGAGGCATGTTTTGTTGATAAACAAAAATGCTATTAGTAGATTGCTAAATTTCAATTCCTAAGAAGTATTTCATGAGCCCTAGATCAATCATATAAAACTTTATTTGTAGTGTTGCTTTAAATTATTCTAACATCATATTTCCTATATAAAGCATATCATCGACATAAGGGAAATCAATGAGAATTTTACCTACATGAGATTTGGTATAAAAAGTTGGCTGATGGCTGCTTATGCAAAATCCACTTTTGATGAGATAAGTGTTGATGCAGATATACCAAGCTCAAGGAGCTTGTTTGAAGCCATATAAGGATTTTTCAACCTGTAAACCGTATTCTCATGTCCACAAAATTCATAACCAGAAGGTTGCTCCAAATAAATTTCTTCCTGCAATATACCATTTAAGAAAGTAGATTTTACATTAAGTAGAAAAACTTTCGATTTGTGTTGAGTTGTTGTAGCCAGAATAGTTCTAATAGTGTCTAAACTTACTATTGGAGAAAAGGTTTCACCATAGTCGACACAAACTATTGTGAGAATCCTTTGGAAACCAACCTTTCGTTATGTTTTTCAGTTTATTATTTTTCATTAAGTTTTGTCATGTATACCAACTTCACACCAATGCTAGTTTTGTCTCTTGGGAGAGAAACTAATTCCCAAGTCTCATTCTTATATATGCCACATATTTATTGCCTCATTGCATCAACCCAATGTTTCTCTTTTATTTCCTCTTCAAAATGGGTTGGTTGACAGGAAAGAAAGGAAAACATATTCTATTGATCAAACTCATGTTCCTGCTCATATATTTCTTTGATGCTTCTACTTTTCTGATTTTCTTTTGAAGATCATGAATCATTGTTGGATTTGTTGTTGGAATTTGAACCATTTTCAAAGTGGTATGGTTATTCCTAAAATTGCAATCTTAGTAGCCATGTTGTATGAAAAACATGATTTAAAGCTTCATCAATTTGATCAGACCAAGATTTATTTTCAAAAAATTTAACATCTTTGCTTAAAACAAACTTCTTGGTGACTGGATTGTAAATTCTATAGGATTTTGATTGTTGACTATAGTGCACAAAAATACATCCTTCACTTTTATCATCAAACTTATTTTGCAATTGCTCAAGAACATGTGCAAATGCTATAGAACCAAAAATGAGAAAGTGAGAGATGTTCACCTTCTTACCATCCCTAGCTTCTTGAGGTACTACATCTTCGACACTGGATGTTGGAGATTTGTTGAGAACATATACTGCAGTAGCAACTGCTTCAACCCAATATTCATTGGACAACTTCTTCTCATGAAGCATACATATGGTCATATTCATGATTTACTGGTTTTTCCTTTCTCCTGCTCCACTCTCCTGTGGAGTGTATGTTTTTGTGCTCTTCATGATGATTACTTGGTGTTGATAAAAATATTTGAGGTTATTGGAGCTATATTCTCCTTCACTATCTGACCTGAGTGCTTTTAAAGGCCTTCCACTTTGCTTTTATGCTTCTACTTTGAACTACTTGAATCATGAGAAAGTATCAGAATTATTTTTGAGAAAATAAATCCATATCTTCTTGTTATAATCATTAATGAAGGTCATAAAATAAAGACTACCACCAATGGACTATGTCTCCACTGGGCCACATATGTCTGTATGGACTAGAATGAAAGGCTCTTTTCATCAAGTTGAAGATGTCAGAAATCAATCTCTTTTATGCTTTTCTAGAATACGAATTTCACAATTACAATATTTTTCATTTATAACATGGAGACCAATGACCATGGAATGTTTCTAAATCTCACTTAGACTCTTGAAGGGGATATTCCTATCCCTATAATTCCATAACTATGACTCATCTATGCTTGAAACATTGGGGGAAAAAGAATGTGAGATATTTTTACTTCTAAGAGTCAATGGAAACATCTCATTCTTGGTTTTTTCAACCTTTTCTATCAGTATTATATTGTGAGGTTTATCATAGATATAACATTGTAGCACCCTCCTCCCACATTTTCTCAAGCTATGTGACCAACTGGGGTAAACATGTGACTAAAAATTACTATGATATGTTTCAACTTCCCATGTATAGTTAGGGAAGTGGAACTAACATGACAAGACCAAAATGACCTTCCTCAGAAAATACAGAACCTTCAAGAGCCAGCAAACACCTTCAGTTGTCCCACCTCTAAGAGAAATTTATTTTTCAGTACCTTAGAGCCTCCGTTTCTCCGATGAAAAGGCATGCATGTGACTGGGAACCTCCAATCTCTCCCATGGCAAGGAATCCATGTGATTATGGCCTTTTTTAGGTAGTTTTGTCCCATCAATCCTATATTTTGTGCCACTTTTTCAGGGAGGCACTGAGGTCACTACCCATAACTTCATGAAAATTCTAGAAATGATAAATAACATAGAAAAAGGGTTTCTAATGAAAACACTTGAACAAGGACTTGAACTAACCCCTACTAGCCATGACATGCATTCATTAAACATGTCAAAAACATGTAATATATAGGTCACAACAATAGATCTGACCATAGGTGTCTCATACTTATCTGAGAATAATCAAAGAGGACTAATATCACCTTAAAATAGTTGAATTCTTTTCTATTAGTTCATTCATTCACTAACATTTCATATACTAACCAAAACATGATGAGAGCCATAAATCATAAATTTCATAAGCCATACCTATAAGAAGCAAATAATAAAAGATATCTCAATGAGGACACAAGAATTAAAGTCACATAATACCATGCACATTTACTCATGAAAATGATAAAGAAAAGGAGCTCTTATTAGCATATGTAGATCCAACCAAGTCAATGACTTCCACTTATCACTCGACCATAGATTGGGCTGAACCAAATATCTCTTTCAACCAATCACCCCTACGCCATATTCCAAGCATGAATATGGGATCTCATGAAATAAATAAAACAAAACCAAATGAGGGCTTCAAGACACCAAACCACCTCAACTCTCAACAAATGATTCGACCTCATGGTCTAATATCACTAACCATCACCAAATTGGTCTCTACCCAAGTTATCTAGGGCTCCAGAGTGTTTGTTCCAACGAAATCTTCGAGGACTAGTAACTCAAACCATAGTTGTTGCTGATCTCTAGAGAATTTTTCCGACCAGGTGTTTCCAGACTAGTAACTCAACACACCAAGGGCTCCAAAGAATTTTTCCAAACAAGGCTTCCAAGACTAGTAACTCAACCCAAGTTGTGATAGGTTTTCGAGATTTTTTGTCCAACTAATGCTCCATGAAATATTAACTCAACCCACAACCACAAGGAGCATGAGAACCAACCATAAAAGAAAAAAAAACCCATAAGATGATCGATATCAAGGAAATGATCAGGCAAGGCAAAGCCATTGTCAATCCATGCAATCCTTCTGTCCAATGACATATCATAACCAATAAACCACATCCATGTGCCATGGATGCCAAAACTAGTGAGGAAATCATACATGCAACTTAGTACCTACAAGAAAAAGTCATTGTAGTTGTTGATCTTGATGTCCTCTTGCACTTTCAAACTTTGCATTTTCCTTCTTGCTTCGAATCCCATGTATTCCACAATCCTCCAAGAGTGCTTAAAGGAGACTCTAAGTGTCCAAGAGTATGGGAGAGAGAATAGAAAATGAGGGCTCCTAAATTAAACTGACAAAAAGCTAAACTAACGAAAGCCATGAACTAATCCTCGGAAGCCTTTTATTAATCATGCCACTATTTTCTTCAAATTTCCATTATTTTCCTTCATTTTTCTCCTTGCATGAAACCTACCACATTTCACCTTCCTTTTCTCCTATTTTCCATTATTTTCATAAATAAAATTCCAATAAATGCCTCATTCCTTTCCAAATCCTTTTCCATTGCCTTTACCAATTTACAAGCAATTAATTAATCACAAGTGATCCCCATCACTATGTTTTTTTTCGCAACATTCATCATGGAATACATGTCCCATGACCTTGGTTATTATTTTTTCCTTTGTTAACTTTATTACTTGGATTTTTAACTAGGGATGTTACAAAACTCTCCCCCTTGGGGAAACACCATCCTCAGTATTCAATGACACGTACAACCAAGAAGACTACTGAAAAAAAGAAAAAAACACTGCCCATGGAGCTTTATAACTTAGCTCGTTGTACTATCAACCTGCTCAGAAACAAACCAACATGAGAAACATAAAAACATTAAAACCATAATGACATGACACCCCTACTACTTGTTGGAGCTTTATAACACATCTCATGGTGGTATTTACATCTATATACATATATCTATATATATATATATATATATATATATATATATAGATATAGATATATATATATATATATATAACAAAACATCACACCAAAACACATGCCAAAAATATTCTCTCAACTAGCAACTAAATAAGGATATATAGCCTATATCTGATCAACCATCTCTCGTGTAGCTTCATCGGGCCCAAAGTGCTTCCAGTGCACTTTAATCGGCTCAATTTCTCAGTTCGAGAGCATGATCATCTTTCTCCACAAAATTCACTAAGGTTCCCGCTTGTATTCTCCTTCTGGATCCATGCGCAATACAGACAAGTGAGTCACATGATAAACATATTTAGCATACTTATTAAGTAATTTCACATGGAAAATATCATGGAATTTCATTGTCAGAGGAAATGTAAGTCCACAGTATACTAGTCCAATCCTCTCAAGAATCTTTAAATGTCCTTAATACCGAGGTGCAAACTTGGAACATGATCCAATCCTCAAGGATATTTTCTTGGACTTGATCTGCAAGAAAACTTTTCCCCAACCCGGAACTCTTTAAACATCTTGTTCTGATCTCGATAACACTTCTACCTATCATGTGCTACCTATATATTCTTCTTGATTACATGAATTTCCTGTTCCATCTCTGCCAACATGTTCGATCCTATCATTTCCTTCTTAAATGTATCACTCCAACTGATGGTATTATTAGAACTCCGCCCATAGGGTGTGTCAAATAGAATTATCCTCAAAGATTCTCAGTACCCATTATTGTAAGGAAATTCAACTAGTGGAAGATACTCTTCTCACCTCTACAACTGATGCATCACATAAATCCTCAACATGTATTCCAATATCCTATTGACCCTCTCTTTCTATCCATTTTTCTGTAGATGATAAGTTCTAATAATGGCCAACACTGTAACCAAACTAGAAAATAACTCTTTTCACAATCTGGAAGTGAACTTGGCATCCCTATCTCATACAATATTCTTTGAAACACCATGAAACCTCACTACATTTCTCATGAATACATGTGATACATATTTAGCTAAATAACACTAGAGTGAATTGAGATACCTTAGTCATCCTGTCAACCACAACAAAATAGAATCATGTTTCTAGATGCCCTCGATAAAATTGTAACGAGATCAAGGAAAAGGACCTCCCACTTTGACTCTGGAATCATAATCGGTTCCAGTATACCACCTACATTCTTACACTCTTCTTTTACCCATTCACAATCCAAGCACCTAACTGCAAACTCTGCCACTTCCTTCTTCAAATTCAAAAAATAGTAGAACTTCTTCATTGTTGTCAATGTCTTATGGTATCCTAAGTGACCTTAATATGGATTAGTATTAAATTCCCTCAATATAAGATTCTTGAGCTCACTGGTGTCCGACACATATATATTGTCCCTAAATCTAACCAAACTATCTGCTGTAAGGAGATAATCCACATCCTTATCGCATGTACCATGCTATAGCCTATGCATAAGCTCCCTATAATTATCATCATGTCATCCTACCTAAAAGATTCGATCCTACAAACATGGTCCATAGTATCTCATAGTTGTTATGTGATTTACATGTACTCTCATGCTAAGAGAATTTGCAATCATGTTCTCTTTCCCCTTGATGTACATGATCTCAAATTGGAACTCACTTATCGTGGCCAATAGTATAGCTTGTCTACCATTTAGATTTGGTTGGTCAACTAGATATCTTTGATTACTCATCAAGATGATTTTCCTAACAAGAAGATAGTGTCTCTACATATTCAAAGCATGGATGGTTGCTACTAACTCAATATCGTGTGCTCGATAATTTCACTCATGCTAATTAAGTTTTCTTGCTCCATAGCATACTACCTGACCTTCCCACATTAGGATTCCACCAAGTCGTCTCTTAGAAGCATTTGAACATACCAAAAAATGTTTATCTAGATATGGCATCTTTAGAACTAGAGAATTTGTCAACAACAACTTCAACTGCTCAAAATTGGCTGCACATTCATCTATCCATTCAAATTTCTTCCCTTTTAACTGTAATGATGTGATAGGATATGAAATCCATGAGACATTCTTAATGAACCTCCTATAGTAACCTGCTAACCCCATAAATGACCTTACCTCATCCACCTTCCTAAGAGCTGCCCGTTCCATGATAAATCTTATCTTTTCCGGATCGACTACTATGCCTTCCTTGGAGACAACATGTCCCAAATAATGTACCTTTGTTTGAAAGAAACTAAAACTGTTAATCCTTGCATAAAATTGACACTCTCTTAGAAATATCAACACTCCTGCTAAATATTTTTCATGCTCATTTTTATTCTTATAATATACCAATATATCATCAATGAATACAATAACAAACTTGTCCTGATAAGGATGCAACACACTATTCATCAAGCACATAAAAGTAGATGGAGAATTAGTCAGACCAAATGGAACTACAAAAAGGTCATAATTTCCATACCTAGTCCAGAAGGTAGTCTTGTAGATGTCCTCTTATTTAATGCGTACTCGGTGGTATCCTGATCTGAGATAAATCTTCGAGAACACTGCGACTCCCTTCAACTAGTCAAACAAATAATCAATCCTCAGTAAGGGACACATGTTCTTAATGGTCACTTTGTTCAACATTTTGTAATCAATGCATAACTGAAGAGTACCATCCTTCTTCTTCACAAACAACACTGGTGCACCCCAAGGCGACACACTTGACCTAATGTATCCTTTGTCAAGAATTTCCTTCAATTGAAACTTCAACTCTACTAACTCTAGCATGCTCATCTTGTATGGTGCCTTTGATATTGGTTCTTCCCTAAGTAGCAACTTAATATAAACGTCCACTTCCCTGTGAGGCAGAAACTCTAAAATCTTTGCGAAGAACACATCCTAAAACTACTATAAAACTCGATACCTCCTCAAGACATGTGCGTGCTCAAATTCCTTACCTTTGTCACTAGAAATATACAAATAACACACACCCTTTCTTATGACTACACTTTTCTTGCATAGTTGTCACCATTAGAGCTAATTTAACTTTCTTCTTACCCTACAATATTCTTTGTTCCCCATTGTAATCCAAGCATTCAATAGCTTTGTCATAGCATTCCACCTTAATCCTTTGAAGATACAACCAATCCATACCCAAAATCATACTATATTGTCCCGACAGAAGTACATTCTGATTTGTTGATGTAGGCATACCATTAAACTCGAATGCACAAGCTCTTACCCAATGATGAACTCTCTTCTTTGTACCTATATCCATCTATAATAGCCATGATTGTGCATGCAATTCTTTATTCAAACCACTCTTATCCACTAGGTCAGGACTTACATAACTATAATTAGATCCAGGGTCAATCAAAATAGAAACATTTTGACCACAAATATTGCCATCTATATCGATAATAGATGCTTGGTGATCTTCCTTCCTATTATCTAGCACTACATAAATTGAAGGAATAGTCTATCCAACATCCCCCACTGTCTATGCGTCTTAACCACTATAGATTCCCAGTATATCACCCTAATGTTGTAGATAATATCTCATGGGATGCTCTCCTACACAAGTCCAACACTGCAAGGGCTTCCTATCATCACCCTTGTTCTTCTCCTCCAACCAAAATCCTTTTCATCTATCAAATGCATTGAGCTTCTTAGATGGTGTTCCATTCTCTTTGTTACCTGTGTCCTAAGGTCTTGTTTACTTCTTATCCCATTTTCATTTATTCTTCTCATTGACTTTCCAAATATTCTTAGTCTCAAATCCATGCTTTGATTGTTTATAACAATTCTTTAGCTTTTTGATGGCTTCCTTCAGTGATCTAGGTTCACCAAACTCAATATTGTCCTTGAATGCTACCAACAACCCACTAATGAATCTATGAATCTTAGCCTTTTCCTCTTTAAGATAAAGCACATACCTTAATAACTCCAAGAATATTCTAGTGTGCTCCTCATTGGTCATATATCCCATATCCATATCATAGAACTCATTTTTCCTATCATCATAGTATCTCTCCGATAAATACTTCTTCCTAAAAAGTCTCTTGAACTCACTCCAAGTCAACTTCTATTCATGAATACTTCTATAATTCTTTACATCATCACACCAGATGTCTTCTTTACCTTTAAAACTAAATGTATCTATTATGGTATTCATGTTCTTTGAGGAATTGTGCAACCTAAAGAACATATTCATTCCAAGTAACTACACCTTTGAATCTTGTGACTTCTTCATTTCCCCATGAAATGTAGGTGGCTTTTCTTTCTTGAACTCATCTAGAAAACATCCCCTATCACTCCTCCTCTAAGGATGATAACGATGATGACCATGACACATGGATGAACCATAAGTATAGTAGAGTCCATGTCCATTTCCTCATCTATCAGGTGTATCCAAGAACCTTCCACCTCTAACCATGTCATCTCTATCCGATCTATTCCCACCATGAGACCTGCTACCCTATGCTCCATTAGTCCTATCCTCCCACCTAATATTGATTCTAAGTTTTCCTTGTCTCTGCAAGTCTAACAAGCTTTGAAGTATAACTACATTAACTTCTCTTGTTTCTTCTATGCCCTAGCAAGTCGCTCTTGTCATTTAATTATTTGGTCATTGTCTTCTTTGAAACTTCTTATCTATGCTGTCAAACTTCTCAAAGTGTATGCTATCTCTGGAGAATATCCCTCACCATACCGCTCATCTGATCTATAGGGAGAATCTTGTGAGTTGTAGTCTACCATCTTGTTAACCATGTTTGATCTTCTCTTCCTGTAAGGTATATCATGTCAGCTAAACCGGGTCATAAACAAACCAACATACTTCAGTTTAGTTTAGGTAGGATATATCATTTGCAAGATCAACCATATTAGCACAATACATGTATAATCATAATCACCATAGTGTATAGACACCATCTAATTCATCATCCAATTACTATGCATGATGCCACAACTGCACACTAACTAGGAACAATGCATGCATAAAATTAAATGTATGACACACATGCTTGCACAATACAAGAAACACCAACATACATTCATGATTAACACATTCCGACAACAACACCATCAACTTCTGCATCACATCTCAATGGAAACCATGACCACTTCCATGCATAACAACAAGCACATAGACCACAAACATAAGAGAATATATGAAACCAACATATACATATGCCAACACATTCATCCAAGGAGAATGGAAACCATACATCACCCAAGGAGAACGAAACCATACTCTGATACCACTCTATAACACCCTCCTCTGACATTTACCCAAGCTAACTGGCCAAGCAGGGTAAACATGTGATGAAGAGTTACTATAATATGATTCAACTCCCCATGTATAGTTAAGGAAGTGGAACTGAGATGAGAAGACCAAACTAACATTCCTCAAACATTACAGAAACTTCAAGAGACAACCAACCCCTTCAAGTTCCCCACCCCTGAGAGAAATTGTTTTTTCACTACCTTAGAACCTCAACCGCTCCCATGACAAGGAATGGATGTGACTAGGACCCTCTAGTCACTCCCAAAGCAAGGAATCCATGTGAATATGGCCTTTTTGAGGTTGTTCTGTGACAATGACCCCACATTCTATGCCACTTTTTTAGGGCCAAGACTTAGGCCACTTCCTAGAACTTCATGAAACTTCTAGAAATGATAAATAACATAGAAAAAAAGTATTAATGAAAAAACTTGAATAAGGAATTGACTTTACCCCTACTATCCTTAACAGGAATTTCATCAAACATATCAGAAACATGTAATATACATGTCACAACAACATACCTAAGCTTATAGGTCTCATACTTATTTGAGAATCGTCAAAGAGGACCGATATATCCTCATACTAGTTGCATTGTTATCTATTAGGTCATTCATTCACTAACATTTCATGTAATAACCGTGAAAATGATGAGAACAATACATCATAACTATCATAAAACATACTTATAGCCAGGGGATAACCAGAGATATATCGATGAGGAAAAAACCATTAAAGCCAGATAATATCAAAAACATTTACTCATCAAAATACAAAATAAAATGATCTTTTATTAGCATATGCAGATCCAACCAAGTCAGGGACTTCCACGTCTCACCTGACCATAGATTAGGTTGAACCAAATCTCACTTTCAGCCAATCACCCCTGCACCATATTCCAGGCATGAATGTGGGATCTTGTGAAACAAATCAAACAAAAAGAAACTAGGGATTCTCATCCTGGTGGATGTTGGTGGCCACCTTCCTATCCCACTTAGACCCCCACAACTGTCTCTTTCAGTTTTTCAGTTTCCTTCATTGTAGCATAGTTTACTATTTTTAGCATTTTTTTGAGTCCTGAACTTCTGGAGCTATTTTGAGGCCCTATACGACATTTTTTGGGAAACCTTGGTGCAACATCAGTCATCCCAAAGTTGTAGTCCTTGGATAGATATTTATAGCGAGGTATTTTGCGCGTCAAATGGAGATCGTATGCCAAAGTTACGACCCAAGGAATTTGATGTACCAATTTATCCAAAACGGGGCCCATAGTTTGGCGCTTCATCTCCTAGGATTAGGTTTTTAGATGTTTAGGGTTTTCTATTGTTTCTCAATAATAAATAGGCCTTCGAGCGTCATTGTAAGACAGCTCAAGGGCATGTAGCCACCGCATCTCTTCTCAGAGATAAGCTACCATCACCATAGCTGGTTTATTTCCATTTCTATTTGTAAGCATATTTTCCATATTTTATATTAATGAAATGAAGTATTATTTCTGTTGCATCTCTGTATTTATCGCTATTTCTATACTTTGTTGTGTTCCTATTTAAATCTAGATTAGTGGTATCATAGGGGTCTACTCTTTCTCTGTTTTTCTTCGCATGTCACCAATGAGGTCGGGATATACGAAGTTGGGGCTTGAACTGGTTGAACCTTTGCAAGACCAGCCTCGCAAATCCCGATGACCTCCCATGGCGGATGAAAAGAAAGATGAGGGGTCAGGAGATCCTACCAAAATATTGCTCGAAGGAGCCCTTGAGCGACAAAGGAATGGGATGATGGAAAATTTTTCCCAGATCCTTTAGCGCTACCCAGGGGTGACACATCTGCTTCCAACAACTACGCTAGAAATGCCACAACCTATAAGGTACAAGTTAACTTTGAAATCCCCATATTCAAGGGTCAGATAGATGCAGATGTTGTAGATAAATGGTTAAATATGCTAGAAGGGTATTTTTTTATTCATGATTTTTCCAGCTGGGAAAATATTACTTTCACTCTTCTCAAAGAAGCCCCCGACGTCAAGTACTGGTGGGAAACCTACTACGAGCAAAAGGATGAAAGTACAAACTCACTGTTTTCATCCGTACCCACTTGGAATTCGTTCTTCGATGCCATTAAGGAGCAGTATTACCCTGTCAAAAGATATGAGGATAAATACATAAAATGAACCACTCTGCGATAGGGAAGGGACCAAGATGTGCGAAGTTCACAAATATTTTACATACCCTTCGCACAAAGTTGGGTATCAAGGATTCTGAGCTTCATTTGGTACTCAAATACCGTAGCCGCCTACGCAGGTACATCCAGGACTAGATGGAGTTCCTAGACATCTTCTCGCTCGGTACAGTGTACCGATACACTGTCAATATTGAGCACAAGTTTAAACAAGAGAAGCGAGAATTTAGATCTACAAATCCGAAGAAAAAAGGACAAAGACAAGGTAGGGTGACCCAATACAACCCTTCGAAGCCACAAGAAAAGAATGACACCACGAAGTCAAAGAAAGATATAGGAAAGTGGTGAGAGTTCCATAAGGGCCCCACTCGTAGCACAAGTGAGTGTCAGACCAAGCAGTCATTGATGGCTGAGTTGAAGGCTTCCAAATCAGATGCATTATCTAACCCTGAGTCAGAACCCGAGAAGGGGAATGAGAAAGGGAATCAAATCATTGATGCGGAGCCCAACGCCATTGTTTCCACCGCCAAGGTCCAGAAGATTGAGCCTAAAGATCTAGAAGGGGGGGATCATATTTTCGACTCACAAATGTGGGTGAAGGGTTCATCTCTACAATTCATTATCGATAGTGGTAGCCAAAAGGGCCTCATTTCAGCAGAGGTCGTGAAGCAGCTAGGACTACCAACCATACCACACGTGCAATTGCACAGCATTGAGTAGCTTCACCAAGGACGAGATCTCTGAGTCAGCTAGCAGTTCTGCCTTCCCTACAGCATTAAGCCCTTCACAAAGGAGGTATTGTGTGATGTTGCACTGCTTGATGTTTGTGATGTATTATTAGGCCAACCATATTTGTGGAGGCAACATGTTGTGTATAAGTCAAGGCCTCATGTTGTTATTATTTCTTTGTGTAATACATTATATAGGATACCGGAGGTGGCCCCACATACCTCCACTTCTTTGATCTCTGCTAAAAAAGGTAGTAAGAGCATTTCCCAGACTAGGAAATTTATTTTCTGTCTGGTTCACCCTCAAAGAAAGGGGAAGATTGTAGCCACATCCATGGCCCTCGGGAAGGGTTCCCCCATGCAACAGAAGCAGGTGGATATGGTCATGAAAGAAGACAGGGACATCTTCTCCTCACCCACAGGGGTACCGTTGCACTGTCAGGTCAAGCATTCGTCCGATCTGACTTCCAAAGCACCTCTACCCAACGGGCCAACCTATCGCCACACCATTGTGGAAAATGTCAAGTACAAGTAGCGACATGATCAACATCGGGTGCCACACAATTTTTAGATGGGCAACAAAGTCTGGTTGCACCTGTAGAAAGAACACCTTACAAAAGCCCATCAGAAGCTCATATCACTTTGATATGGTCTTTACACCATTACCAAGGTCGTGGGAAACAATGCTTTAGAGCACAGCATTTGCCCATTCCTTCTCTTGCACCGAGTGTTCAATGTGGACAACCCTCGACCATGCTTCCCACCATTACTGAACACAACAAAGGTTGCAGAGAAACTCATGAGGGACCAAGTTTAGCAAAAGTTTCCACATCTCATGGAGGAACTCAATGCAATGGGGACCATTACTTCCTAAGGGGGGAGGAATGATCCTGGTGGATGTTGGTGGCCACCTGCATATCCCACTTGCACCCCACAACTATCTCTTTTAGTTTTTTAGTTTCCTTAATTGTAGCACAATTTACTATTTTTAGCAGTTTTTCATGCCCTAAACTTCCAGAGCTGTTTTGAGGCCCTAAACGACGTTTTTTTGGAAATATGGGTGCATCATGGGTGCTTGGGCCAATTTTTTGAATCCCAAAGTTGTAGTCCTTAGATAGATCTTTCTAACAAGGTATTGTGCGCATGAAACGAAGACCGTATGCCAAAGTTACAACCCAGGGAAGTTGATGTACCAATTTACCCAAAACAGGGCCCATAGTTTGGCGCTTCATCTCCTAGGGTTAGGTTTTTTGATGTTTACTATTTTCCATTGATTCTCAACAATAAATAGGCCTTCAAACATCATTGTAAGACATTTCAAAGGCATGTAGCCGCCACATCTCTTCTAAGAGATAAGCTACCATCACCCTAGCTGGTTTATTTCCTTTTCTATTTGTAAGCGTATTTTGAATATTTTACATTAATGAAATGAAGTATTATTTCTGCTTCATCTCTATAATTATCTCTATTTTTTCACTTTGTTGCATTCCTATTTAAATCTAGATCA
Source organism: Pinus tabuliformis (assembly GCA_031772625.1). Taxonomy (NCBI): domain Eukaryota; kingdom Viridiplantae; phylum Streptophyta; class Pinopsida; order Pinales; family Pinaceae; genus Pinus; species Pinus tabuliformis. The sequence goes on along the minus strand of CM062814.1, from coordinate 662,849,477 downwards.
GATTCCATATGCCAAACCACCTCAACCCTCAACTAGTGATTCCACCTCATTGTCATACATCCCTAAGCATTTCCAGATCGGTCTCTACCCAAGATGTCGAGGGCTCTAGAGAACTTGTTCCAACCAAGGCTTCCAATACTAGTAACTCAACCCATAATTGTTGTGAGGGTCAAGAGCATTTGTCCAACTAGGGTTTCCAGGATTAGTAATTCAACCCATTAAGGGCTCTAGAGAGTTTTTCCAACAAAGGCTTCTGGGACTAGTAACTCAACCCAAGTTGGTAGAGGTCTTCCAGAGCCTTTGTCCTACCAAGCCTTGAGGAACTAGTTGTTAATTTTCCATAGGGATATATTGTTCTTTGTTCTTATAATTGCATTTCTATATTAACAAATTAAGTTCACCCCATAGAATCGTAACGTTACATAGATTTACATCAATATTCATCAGCATATGAAACTATGTAGAAACAACAATAACATCATCATCAATGTAGAATAACATAAAGGAACACAGGAAGAAAAGAATGCATACATAGAGACACCAGGATTGGTCATAGGCTAGGCAAAAACCCACTATGGGGAAAACCCTTACAAATTCTTCTTATAATAAATTATCATCAAATGATCTAGCAAAAGAGAGTACAATGGTATATATCTTTACAACAACTAGAATATTCATGAAATGCATCTAAACATCAAAACTCTAATACTAATAACTGTAATGTAATGCCATTGCATGTAGCCTACTACTTAACACTCTTGTCACATAGAAACATATTCGGAGTACTGCAAATTCATCTTTGAGTCCTGGACGTATGGAGGAGGAGCTAAGCGAGTGTCTAAGAGAGTGGTCAATGCTCCCTGGAGAACTCTGTGCTTGTGTCTAGGGAAATATATGTTATTTTTGGCCTCAAACCCCTGGACACACCCTTAAGGCTATTGTGCATGCGTCCAAGGCTCCCTGAATGCTACCCGGGCCACTCTGTGCATGTGTCCGAGAACCTAAATGCTCGATTTTCATTCTAAGGTCATGGATGCTCCCTTCAATTTAGCATGCCAGCGTCTATAGCTTCATGGTTGTTGTCTTTAGAATAGCATGCAGCGTCCAAGGACAAAGTTTCCCAATTCTGTGCCAGCGTCCAAAAGCCAAAAACCCTATATTCATGTAAGCTTCGACCCTGTAGGTTCAAATCCTTGTGTGAGCTTCCTCTGCCAGACCTATGTGAGCCAAGACAAAATATAAGAGGAGAAGATAGCTTGATTAATGTGTCCAAATGAGCTTGAGGTCTCTTCTATTTGTAGGCTTCCATGAGGCTCCACTGGATGTTGAGGCTGACCTCTTCATTGGTACATGTGCATAGGGCTGACCTAATCCAATATACATGAGTGGGTACATAATTTCCAAAACAAACTTCTTCTTGTCCAAATGAGGTGATATTTAAGTCAATTTTGGTCTCTCAAAAGGAGGAATTCAATACAATCATCATCAATGTCATATTCATTGTCCAAGGTTGAATTTGATAGTAGTTTCTTAATTTTAATACTCCCTCTCAACTAGGGAGAAATCCACCTGTCAATATCTGAGCATTGATCATACGTCCCATATCAAGTATCTCATTAGCTTGGGTCATTAATGTACATCTCTTTCTTATGCCTGGTTATCTCTTGACCTGCTCATATGCTAAATATTCTTGGATCTAAAAGAAGAATAATTTTCTACTGGAGGGGAGCTTAAGCTACCACCCTCTATTCATCATGCTACAACCTAGAACTTATGCCAGTGGGCCACTACCTAGAATATCTTAGTGGTATACTACTGAGAATATATGTCAATGGGATACTACACGGAAATATGTCAATGGGATACTACCTGGAAATATGTCAACGGGTTACTACCGAGAAATATGTCAATGGGATACTACTTGGAAATATGTCATTATACAACTACATGGGAATTTTATCAGGCTACTACCCCTAAATACCATTGGGTTACTGCCTAGAAATATTAGCGAGGAGTCAAATCTACGAACTGCATCATCATTGGAGAGCATATCATTAGGGACCACATCTCAATCTGGAACCACATGAGGGAGCTACTACTCAAGTGAGAATCTCACGAGGAAGATGCTACCACCAACCCTATCTTGAGAAATGGGTGATACAGGGGAGCTACTACTCAACCCATCATATTTCCTACTCATATTTCCATCAATGACCTTGAATAGTCATGTGGTATAAAACCTGAATCATAATCTATCTTGGATGAGATACCCAAATTATAAGCAGGTAAGGATCACATGCCTCCAATACTCCTCAACTGTTGGCCAAACTAAGAGGGATAATCCCAACAAGCCCAGCTTGTGTGTATGATGTCGACTGCGGTATACTCTGTAATGACTAAGATAGTTTGAGATACTACTCCAACCTTATGGGTAAAAAATGAAGGTAACACCTTATTTTCCAAAGTTTCGTCAACCCCAGGAGCCCTCTATGTTAATTCCTTACCCTGGGAGCTCAAATAAGGGAGGAAGAGATTGGCTCAATGTCCTCGATCAACACTTTTGTCGTCATACTCATATCATCGTACTTGTATCAAGTAATCATCATCTATGAGTAGCCATTGTCTCCTGTTTACATAGGACATAAAATAAAATATCACGTTAGAGCATAAATAATCATATAAATCACGAAAGAATACCATAATCCTTCTCCCTCTCAAGTAGTTATTAACCACAAGCCTAAGCTTATCTTGTACAACTGCACTGTCTCAATATTTTAGAGTATCCTAGTCCAAACTATATATATATATATATATATATATATATATATATGGGATTTTATGCCAATGAGATGTAAAATTTTATTATCATAATGTATCCATGTCATATCCAGATCATGCTCACATATTTGTCTAAGGAGCTTCTTCATCCTACTGATAACTAGTCATGTTAGCAACATCTTACTCAACCTCAGTTGTGCCATAGACCTCTCATCATGGTAGATATCACACTAACTTCACTCATATATGCTCATATCATCAATAATCAACATCGACATATCCATACAGTTAATATATCATAGGAAGAATATCTTAGATGAAGAATAGATCATATCATGTAAACATCTTGAAGGATTCTTGGTGGAAATGTCTATGAAGCAGCTCAATCATGAACTTATCCAGGTTCTATCAACATTATATATATATATATATATATATATATATATATATATATATATATATATATATATATATATATATATATATATATATATATATATATATATATATATATATATGTATATATATCTATATATATCTATATATATATATATATATATATATATGTATATATATATATATATATATATATATATATATATGTATATATATATGTATATATATATGGATGGATGTTCTAAACGAAACATCAATTCTTCAATCAACTGTCAGATGCCATGTGAAGTTCAACATCATCTTTAACTTTCAGAGTGTCCAAGGGTTTGCACTTCCACTTTTCAATTATTCTTTAATAGCTTCATAGTATATATTATCTTTTCCCAACTTCAGAAATTGATTCATTATGCCATGATACATTATTATGAGATTCATAGGCCATCTCCCTCTTAGTTATATCAACAGAGACTCTTTACCTAACAATAGTATACCATTAATATATAAAAACCAAAATGAAAATCAAAGTCATACCTTGGAACACTTCTGAGGTAAAGGTTTTGATCAACACATCATCGTGACTTCATCATATAATTGTCAATGTGGACATACCTGGATTAGGGGAAATTGATTCATGCAATTCTCACTACAACCATAACACTTTACCAAACCATCATGCCCAACCTTCATAAATTCTTATTGTGCTATCAAATCAACTAAATCAGCTCATCAAAGTTTAGAAGCAAGATCAATACTAATCTGCAAAGTCATGTCATCATCTATTATCATGCGAATAGGTTGTCATCAACCATGAAATATCAATCAAGTCATACAAGTCATAGGAAGTCACAATTATCATATGTAATTATCGTCAATGAAAATCATTAGTCATCATGTCAAAACATTAGACATCATTTCAATATCAAAATTTTCTATCATAGTAAGATCTATAGTCCAAGACATATCTCAATCATTGAGTGAGAGATTTAGGTCATAATCATACATCATACGACTCATATATATATCAATCAGCTAAATCATGTCCAACTTTTGCAGCACAAACTTCAAACATAATGACATATCTATATGTATTTAATGGTCGCTTGTAAACATTAAAACTTCCCTGATCTCAAATCTTTTAGATATCTGCTACTTATTTGTAGAACTAACATCCTCCAAGTGAACATCTGATTTCATGCACAAAACTTCAATTTTGTGTCCATCAGGCATAGTCGCACCTATGGGCCTTCCTTTGTGCGAGTGAGGCTCAGACCTCTGTTTTAGATCAACAATGTTAGATACCCATAAATCATACTTCAATAGTACATATAATGCAAATGGAGAGATTCTTCCTCAAAATGAGAATCCACTTCATTCATGTTCTTTCATGTCATGAACCTGTCTTTAGTAGAGTCATGCAACAACATATTTGTTAGATCATAGAATCAAACATATATACATCATGGTAATAACATGCTCACATCAGCGACTACATCATCACATCATCACATCAAACTTTCATCAAAGGTTAGATTCACATGATAGGGACAACGAACATGTGTGACAACATACTTCAAAGATCATGAATATAGTAACACTTCTATCAAGGCAATGTAACAGGTTAGGGCATTCAGTTTTACCATATGCCATAATTACTATCAAAGACATGACCATGGTTAATATGATATCTAGAGTACCAATCTCATAGTTCTATCATCAATGTTACCATAGGATCAAGTCAGGTCATTCAATAAAACTTTACCCAAAAAGCAAGAGTGTCAACATAGTTTCGTCATACATATCACAAGAATAATCAATATCAATGAGGTAACCTTCTATAAGAGATCCATCATGTCTTATGCATGTCAAGTTTCAAGAGTATCATTTACTCTAGTCATTGTACTAGCCTTATTCACGGAATCTAGATATCCAAGAACAATAGATGTTAGCCAAACATCAAGTTACCATATCCAAGATAAAAAATAAGTAGCCTCATAGAATCAAGAATATCAGCGTGATCAAAATATCCAATACCAGGTGCACCATTTGATCATAGGAAACATAAATGCAAATTTCATTCATATGCAAGGATGAGCCATTTGTGAAGGAGACATTCTTAGCATACCATAAGGCTTACCTAGTCATCTAATGTTATAGCTGAAACATAACATTGAAACAATATATCTTTCATACCTTTTAGATTTCAAATACATGTGCACCTTCTCATAGGCAACATGTAGTGATTGTCACATTTTCATCCAGTGCCTCTTTCCAGATCTAGATTTTCTTCCTTTCATCTCAAATCATCCTCAGGAGGGATCCACTTATCGCATCTCATCAAGGAGTTAGATACATCCATATACTCAAATTTACATGCAGGAAGTGTATGGAATGATCAAAACAATAATCATAATAATCAGATCCATAATTCTAAATAAAACTAAACACATAAAGAAACATCATAAGTCAGGCAGTACTTATCTTAAATGAGAGGTAATCATGTCCCTCTTGAACTAGCCTTCAAGAGTCATCGCTATCCATATTCCACACAAGAATGTTCTCTTCAATCAACTTTATCAACAATTAGGCCATCTAGAGCTTCATCAAATCTATCCCAAGTGTTTGAGAATCTTCACATAGATGATTCTAGAGTTTGATACATCAAATCTCAAGTCTTTTCCATAAACCAAGGTTTCTCTCAAACCATAACCATCAAATACTTATGCACTAACTACCGAGGATTTCCTTCATACCCTAAGATTCTTTTAGGTCTCCACCATTCTCTTCTTAATGAGATATTAGTTATGCTTAGAAGTTCTTCACTTCGCTGAGGATTCAAGATTTTTTATCAATTAGAAAGAATGTCGTGAGAATATCTGATCTTCATGTCGGTCCCTATCTTGTAAAATCTAAATGTACATCTTTCATATGCTATAAAAGAGGAAAAATTGCTTCTAACTAGGATATTTGGAACTTTAACTAGAACTCTGAGGAAAACAAAACTGCATCTTGTAATTTTTCACTAAGACGAATTAATGAAAGCATTTTTCGATTAATTCTAATGTTTATTTTTGTATTCATTGATTTGAGTTTTTAACATGCAGGTTGGCTCCTAGGAAGTTGGGACCACTTCCTTGGACATGCACTATCTCTTTGTATAATAAAGATTAGTTAGTTTTTGATTAAATGCAGTTTCCTTTCTATGTTGTTACTTGGATTGGTTAGTGTTTTTTCTTAGTTAATCGATAGATAGTTCCCAACATTTAGTTTCATGCAAAGAAATATGCAATGATTCCTTTTTACTTATTGTTTCCTTAAAACGTACATTTTGTTCCTTATCTTTACAATTTTTTTCCTTAGAGAGGGCTTGCTGTTACTTAATCTTTGATTCATATTTTAGAATAGTTAGTTGTTTAGTGGGTACACGACACTAGAACAAAGTTAGCACTTTCTTATGATGTTTCCTGATTCAATTCTAGTTTGAATTTTGTATAGTAATGTTTGATTTATGCTTGCTCTCATTTAATTCCTAGTTCATCATTCGTGTAGTTTCAATCCATTGAAGAACAAAGTAGATTTTTTGAATTTCCATTCTAAAATAGGCACATAGATGATTTCGAATAAGCGTGAAGTTGTCAATTTCTTTAGGAAAGAATGAATGAATAATTAGATGTAGCTAATAAGATAGCTTAGGAGACTTCATACATAACTATATTTAACACTTCACTAATTGTTAAATATCCCTTACTCTATTTTAACTTGAGAGAATTATTTTGGCTATAAAATTTTGTAGATGTAAATGGCTGATATAAAGTGTTGACATTCATGGATGACGTTGACTCATGATGTGGTAGGACGTGTTCGCCAAGACCTCACTCACCTGACTTGTGGGATGGTAGCTCGTTCAATCTTTGACTCGATGTTCTGCTCTATTTTACTTGAAATTTATTTGGAAAAAGACCCTCATATATAGCTTTAAGAAATGAAAATAATCCAAATTAGTATGCATATAACATGACTCCTTTACATTTTTTTTTAAATTATTAACTCTCTAGATATTGCAACACCGGTCTAATCATCAAAATCCTTTTGGTTAAATTGTTGGGGTCATTCAAATGGCTTCACTCGGGGAGAAATATCATACCACGTTGGTTGATATTGGGGGATATATATGGGGTAAAGGGTTTTTATATTGGCACGTAGAAAAAATAGGCGTCAAATTTAATAAAAAATACAAAGTGGTATAAAAAATGTTAATGAAATAATGGATACCTACAATATCTAGTGAAAATAGGGGATTTTTAAATTGAGAAGGTGTATTGGGTTTGTATTTGTAGGGGGGTTAAATAATGTGTTTTTGAGAGATATTTTCCATAAATGCACATGATATCTCATTGGTTCATCAAGTGAAGCCCTTATGGGGCCCTTGTGGGTTCCTTGCTCTTGCTATTGAATTTCCCATGGAAAAAATGTCACAATTGCGGCCTATGCCTCATGCCATAGTTTGCAAAATTACTAATTCCATAGGTCTTGCGATGAGATTTCCCACAACCTAAACTACACAACTACCACATGATCGCAACAACATAGTTTTGTAAAAATAGTGGGATCACCAGTCCTGCAATGGGACATGCTACGACACACATGTCACAAATACAACATATTCATGGCAACATACTTTGTAGAATTAGTTCATGCTATGGGCATTCCCACAATGTAGGCATCACAAATACATGTTTGTAGCAACGTACTTTGTAGAATTACTGGGCTCGTATGCGCATGAGTAAACTTTGCACGATGGTCACTAATGAGTCGTCTGGTCACTGAAATTGAGATGCACCTTGTGATGACCTTTCCCACGCTTAATGGTCATAAGTGTGTCAAGTTTACTTCGGTCTTCTGTTACTTGTTTTGACGATAAAAACATGTTGTCTTTCCATCAGAATTATGATGATAGTGCCGTTGAAACTGAGACAGTTAAGGAGATGTCCTAAATACAATGGTAAAATGTCCTACGTTTCACAACCACTTTTTTTCATTATCGCTATGAATGCGCGTCGTAAGAAAAATGAAGATTCATAGAAAATTGGCTTAATATTCAGTAGTGCTATTAACAATATAAGAGTAGTTAAGAATCTAAGTATACTATCATATTTATCATCGTAAAAGAAAAGAGAATGATATTCACAAACATAAAATTTATTTCTTTACAATATCCATAATATCCATACATAAGAACTAGAAACCCCTTTTCAAGACAACATATTGGGGTTTAAAGACCTAGGTACCAAAATGATTATTGGTACAAGGCTTTGTAAAACCTTTTACTTCCTAAAATGGAAACATTGAACCAAAAATGAAATATGCCAAAACAATGAGAATGGACGTAAAAACCCTAGTTTTGAGAATCAAAGAGGAGTAGAAATGGATAGATTGATACCTAGTTGAAACATATCTGTCCTATGCCATCTGATATTATGTGATGAGGACTTTCCTTAGAAAATATAATCATCAATCAAAAAACATTGTAAAGGAAATATTAATGATTAGAGCATCTTCAAATGAATCCTCAATCACCTACAAACCATTAAGGGAATTTATGTTAAAGATGCTCATACTGAAATGAAAAGAAAAAAAAAATCAATTCAAGTTAACAAGAACCCATTACAAGACTAAGTGTTCAAGGAATAAAGAATATAGAACCAAAATGAAGTGATCTAATACATCGTAGAAATTAACTACATCTATTGCAAGATACGATATCCAATAGAGAAGGATTATTATTAAGAAGCGATTTCTCTAATGGAACCCATCAAGAATTTGAGTGCAAAAACCTTCATAATGTCTTCTAATATAAAAACCCTTGGGTTAGACTGAAATCTTAAGAAGGTTGAAAGTATGAAAATGTAATGTACCTCCATGGCTTACCTAGGAAATAAACCCTAATTCCCCCACTTTTAAAAATTTCCTTAGTTATAATTAAGATTTCACGTCCTCTTCTTCTAGTTGGACGGTCACGTCACATTCAAGAGGTAACCTTATACGATAGACCCATTAATTCTTCTTCATCGAATGATTTTATATATATATATCCACACTTGGAAAGAAGGAGGAACCATAGCATGCAAGCATCAAGCCCCACATGGTATCGATATCCTCGACCCTTAGATATAAGATTAGAATTTACCTCCTAGTTTCTCTGCATGCCTCTATGCCAATAACTTGTCTCCACACTAGTAAATCCTGGTTACTATAATGCATGCGTAAACTTTATAAATTATTCAGATAATCACATGCACCACTTTCATCACATCTACTCTTCAATCAGATTGCTCAGAAGTGTTTTCATCCACTTAATAGGACATTCTGCTACATAAGGATGCATTAAGAACACATGCATTACTCTTAAGCAATTGACAAAATGAAAATCAATCCTTATTGGGTATACATGCAATAGAAAATTTGACCATCATAGATTATACTGTTACCTACATTATACTATGATAATCCACAACCATCTACCACTATCTGCCATGTTAACGAGAGGCTTTATATAATAGTAAAAGCTCCTTCACTAACATAAGAAGATTGCCATTAGATTCATTTGATATCCTACTCATTCATGCACATAAGAATGAAATAAGCCAAGACTCAAAACATATCCAACACTGAACCAAATAAAATAATCACATGAAGGGAAAGAGACCAACATACAACCATTCCATGCAAATGACACCAACCAAATCTCACTTGGAGGGAGGAGCACCACCACCCAGCCATGAATCACCTCTGATTCCCCCCGAGCTGAAGATCTTGCCAAGGATCAAATCTCCTCAATTGATCGATGCATTGGGCATTTAATACCCTCTTTCATAATTTAGTTACCATTAGTGGTGTCCCGCTTTATGGATTTTTCCTTTTTCCTAGGTCTTATCTGGAAAAGCTCGCCTTTATCTCCCATGACGCTTTTCCACATAAAATCGTACATTTATCTCTCGCAAAGCTTTTATGTCTGATGGATCTTTATCTCCCATCCATCCGATGGATATCCAATCCATCCAATCTTATCTAGAATCACATCTAGAAGCTTTATCAAGAAAGATTCATCTCTATCCCATTCCTAATGGGATTTGGCAAGAATATCCTCTCTCTTGGTGCTCCACCCTCCAAGTGATTTATTTTATTAATTTATTTAATAATACATTTGGTTTTCATATTACATATCAGCTAGCTTTTGTCAGCTTAGGTGTAGAATAGTTTAACCCACAAGGAGGGTATCAAACCTAGCTTTCCTCAGCTTAGGCTTACAAACATTTAACATGCAAGGGAGGATATCATACCTAGATTTAACTTATCTTAGGTTTACAATAATGTAGTACACAAGGAAGGGTTGTTACATACTCCCCCCTTAAATTTTACACTATCCTCGGTGTATCACTGCATCATGTCCTCGTTCACAGGTAGTTGGTTTCTAATCAACAGCTCTCATGGCTCTGCCATCTGATGCAATTTTTCTGATGTACATCTACCACAAGGAGTGCTCCTAGCATCTCTCCTTCCATAGCTACATTAGTCTCAAGGAGTGCTCCCAACATCTCTCCTTCCATAGCTACCTGTCACACATTTTTTTTCAAACCATTTGTGAGAATTTATTGATGCAAAGTTTAACTATGATAAATATCATAATCTGTTATTATTAAAGAAGCTATTTCTTATCATTTATTTTATCTGAAGAATGCATGTCCTCTGCTTTCATTCTTTCAAGCCTTTGTGTTCTTGTCGAACACCTACTTCTTGCAGTCTCTCTACATACAATACATCAGTTAGCATATTTTCCACATTAATATGCCTGCAAAGTTATAACATATTATTTCACATCACAATATATATTCATATACATATATTCATCATAATTGTATGTACGCCAAACTGCGATTAACCATAGTTACTTATACCAAACTTACTTTCCTTTTTCTGGGTAATCTTGAGGTTTCTTTACCTGGCCATACATCCATCCAATGACTATTGTATACCCTACACACAAGGTATGTTATACACACCAATACACATTTCATTTTAAAACCTTGTAGCATATGTAGTCATACGGTCGCATATGTACTATTGTACATAGTCTAGGTGTGGTACAGCCTATAATACCATCCTTATGGTATCACCTACATGACATAAACTTTATCAACATATTTCTCCACCATGTTACTATCATACCAACATTCATTTTTCATGGTTCATCTATGTAATTAAGAACTTTTTTATGTCATGTGTAAGTCAATTCCAGATGTCATGTGGTTACAATGTTAATCACACATTATTGGATTCATGCATATTTTCATATCAATCATACCTTCTTCTTAATGTTCTAAAGTAGATTATTAACCTGTAGTTGTTGAAGTTTAATATTCATGAGATCATTAATTCACCTCGTATATTTTACTCTTGCATTATTTATGCCTCAACAACCTGTTGACCATGCATAATTCCCTGTAGTTATACATGAAAGTTTTTTACTACTTACAATCCTACACTCCTTGTAGTTGTAAGTGTTTATGATCTCAAGGTATTTACATGTTAGCTCATTCTTAACATTAAATCACCCTTTACCAAAAGATCAGTTATCTACTCTATGAATTCTTGTTTGAATTACGAAACATTTCCTTATGTTGTCGAGACCTCTCAAAATTGCTTGCATTTTTATTTATGTGATATCAATCAGTTTAATTGACCCAATGGTCCATACTGTTTGTGCTACTTTATCCAACACTATGGTTTACACTCAAGGATACTTATAGGTTCTATTATGCATTTTCATCAAAATATGCATGTCCTGGAAATATGTTTCAGTTAAATTTCCCCTTAACCATACTTTCTTCCAACCAAAGAACAAATCACATTGTATGTAGATGTATTAATCAAAAGATTAATTTGAATCACAACTTGTACAATGATATAGTCGTGTACTATAACCTTCGATTTTTCTTGTCCAGCCTGACTTTTACCATAGTCATGCATACTTTGCCTATTTACTATTGGCATATATCAGTCCAAGCATGTATGCTTAACAATGTATAACTTCAATAAGAAACTCAATCCCCTGCATGAAAGAAAACCAAATTCCTACATGCAATGCATATTTGTATTGATAGCAGCATAACATTGATTCTACAAATCACAAACCACTAATCCTTGCTCACACAACTATGCTCAACATCTAAGCAACAAAACATACAGTCTATCACAACAAAATAACAATTCCATGCTACTTTACCAATATAATCATTAGATCACTCATGCTCTTTGTAGATCATCACACTTTGTAGATCATGATTACTGATAACTTAGTTTTAAGAATTTTTATATAATGGCCTTCAAGCCCAGTCATATATCTTAAATTTATTTTTAGTTGTGAGAAGTATTAATGCATGAATGCACATATACATGAAATTTCGAAACTAGTGTGCACATAACTCTTTTTGTTTTCTTTTTCAACTGAAATGTCATTTTCTCTTTGTCTTAACTATTTATAATATCTGTATGTTCAACAAAAAAAATTCTTTTCAAAATCGAAGGATTCAACAACTGCCATAATATTGAATCGTTTTGCTGTGACAAACCTTTTATGTTGGAGGCAGAGAAGTAGGGGAGAGCTATCATGTTTCATGGAAGGTGGGAGGGTTACCATGGGAATAGGTCTGGGCATGTGTCTTGGAATCGGGATTGGAGCCGACGTGATAATCATGACCTATGAGGAAACTGTGGAACCTTTTAGAAGGCGCTTTCCATGAGCAATTTGTGTTGCTGATAAAAGGAGATTTAATATGCCTGTCTGCAAGGAATTTCTTCAGAGGCTCCCTATTGACAAAATGGTACATTTTCCAAGAAAGGAATTTGGCTAGCATCTCAAATATGATCATTGATTTGTAATTTTTTGGTCCGTGGATAAAGAATTTTGCACATAACCTCCAGAAATAGCTTGGTTTGTAAATTTTTGGTCCGTGAATAATGAATTTTTCACATAATACCTCCAGAGCCACTCTAGTGTTGTCTTATACTCAAACGGGTAGGAGAAATTGAGAGGTTGTACTTTACTAGCCAAAAATCTATCAATAGGTGGATACTTTTCGCTGGGGGAATCTAGTAACATGGAGGTCTATATCCTTCCTAGGTAAACATAACAATAATAAAACCTTATAACCATACACAGATTCGATTGAAGCTTGTCTCACAATGATCATTCAATATACACCTACACAATTTTTTTTTTCTTTTTACAGTAAGCTTATCTTCATGCGACTTTTTTACAATAAGTATATTCATGTGACTTTTTACAATGAGCTTATCTATATCATATAGTATCTATAGCTAACTTTCTTACAAAACTTCTAGGGTGTCACAAATTTTACAATTAAATCTAATTATTTTTTTTATTTTTTTTCAGATAGAAATCCTCATATGGCCGAAGCCATTATTCACATAATACCTCCAGAGCCACTCTAGTGTTGTCTTATACTCAAACGGGTAGGAGAAATTGAGAGGTTGTACTTTACTAGCCAAAAATCTATCAATAGGTGGATACTTTTCGCTGGGGGAATCTAGTAACATGGAGGTCTATATCCTTCCTAGGTAAACATAACAATAATAAAACCTTATAACCATACACAGATTCGATTGAAGCTTGTCTCATAATGATCATTCAATATACACTTACATAGTTTTTTTTTTCTTTTTACAGTAAGCTTATCTTCATGCGACTTTTTTACAATAAGTATATTCATGTGACTTTTTACAATGAGCTTATCTATATCATATAGTATCTATAGCTAACTTTCTTACAAAACTTCTAGGGTGTCACAAATTTTATAATTAAATCTAATCATTTTTTTTTTTTTTTTTTTTTTTTTTTTTTTTTTTTTTTTTTTTCAGATAGAAATCCTCATATGGCCGAAGCCTACAGATATTTTTACAATCAATATGGCCGAAGCCAGCAGAATACAGAATACGACATAGCCATTACAAATCGCCAAGCGAGGGGCCGCCGCAGGACTCGAACACGGCTGGGGGGTGCGAAAGCCAACCGCCCCAGCTGTCTTATCATGCACGACATGTCGTTCGGTTGTTTAGCTATTTCCTTCTTGCTGTCGCCCTTTCTCCCATAGTTCCACCTTTTAACCTTTTAGACACAGGAAGTAACAACAAATAGCAATGACCGATCAGAATATTAAGGAATTTCGACCAATACCTCAGAGGCAAGAGAATTCCATTGCCCCCTTGAGCACTCACTTCGAGTCTTTTCTGGGTTCACAGGAGTGAAGTATCAATCTTCAGATGGAATTTGCAATGTGTTTGTGATTTTAATAACAACTGAGTTAAATGGAAATAGTGGAACAATAACATTTATTCACAGATTCGATAATATTTTTAAATGTGCAACAATAATATCCTTGGTTAATTTTGAAGGTTAATCATATAATCAAAATTAGGTTTAACTGAACATGTAAACCCTCCCTAATACCATATATAGAAAAGGAAATAATGTATCTTCCTTCCATCTATAATAGGGATTGTTATATAGTTAGCCTAGCCCACCAATGATCTTAGTAAAAGCTTTGCGAAGATTGAGAAAATCAAAGTCAGATATGCTAATTTAAATTTTTGACTAATTAGCAACATTCTAAACACTTTTAATCCACAAGGAAAAGTCCACGAGTTTGTTTGAAAGTCACCGCTTCAAACTGCACAAGGAGAAGGTACCCATGATTGCATGTGACTCAGAGCATGGTACAACAATAGTAAAGTCAATGTTTCGGACTATTTAAACACGTCAAACTTAGAGCACCTCATGGTAAAGGGAGATGGGTTAGCCCCATAAATTACAACGTATATATTAATTCTTCACTACATATATTGTTTCACTAATTGATCTCCAGATTTTATAATTACATAATCCATATACCAGCTCTTCACTGAATATAGTTAAAGCAAACAAAAAAATCGACATTCCTGTCGTCAATTCAGTTACCTTATTTTGTTTTTCTATGTCGAACTAAACTTATGTGGCTTCAAAACAAGTGATCCTAAAAAAAACTTGACAATAATTGGAAACAAGTGACCTTTTCTAACTATATGAGATCACACCAAAAATTTATGAGCATCATTAGCTACATCCATCACCTTCCGCAGGGTATTGGGGATTAAGCAATCGACGACTGTCATGGCTTTGACTACATTTTAGTTTATTTCTGAAGCAGCATATTGTAATTTGAAGCATCTTCTCCATGGCTTCCCTCCTTCTGTTCCTCTGTAAGAAAGCACAAGATTATATCACGGAGCCAGAGATACTCACAGTTATAGCACTAGATATTTTATTACAGGATTTACCAATGCTTACTCTGTGCATATTGGATGATGAGGATAAGCATTATCCTAGATTTTTATCCCATTACCCATACTCACATACAAAGACACGTTCCTACCTTTGTAAGCCAAAAAATCGTTGGGCGGTGAGGATAAGAATTACCCTATATTTTTATCCCATTACCCATACTCACTTACAGAAACACGTTCCTACTTTTGTAAGCCAAAAATTCAGCTTTCCAGGATTGAATTCCCTTCTGAGATAAGACAAACGCAAAATGTAGTATTTAAATGGGAAACATCAATCTAAAGCTTTTCTCATTAGGTTTTTTGGAAGCTATGACCAGCAAAGGAGAGCTTTGAAGGTGTGTAATTTTCAGAAACAATAGAGCCTTTTCTTAATTTCATAGATTTCTATTACTAGAAGGCTTTGGATTTTTGATAACAAAATCACCATCCTTACCTTATTAAGATCATTGCGTTATCCCATTACGCCATAACCTCATAGGCATACATCCTTATAAAATCATTGCATGATACTTTATCCCATTCTGCAGATGATGTTATCCACACCCGTGTTCCTTTACACCTATGGTAATGCAAACATAATAAGAAACACCATTTTAGATAACTTTTTTTAACAGGTATTAATCGTCCTTCTTACCAGATTTATCTCATCTAATTAGTTGATAAATCTCTATCTTATCCTCCAATAACTCTTCCTCTGAGCTTATCAATCTTTATAACTCTATCCAATACTGCAGTAATGTTTGCTCAATGAACGCCATCTTTAAATTGCGATGTCAAGATATATTCCAAGATATATTCCATCATGTCGAGAGGTCCTATATATCTATCATCAAACCACACTGTTGCTTTTTACCTGCGTTTTAATGGATTTCCTATATCGGCTTTTTAATTTCTACCATAAATGTAATTAAACCTTACATTTTTGGCTTTGGATTCAGCGATGCTTTTGTTCACCATCTTCGCGATTCTGCTCTCCAAATTCTTCGATGTAAATACTGACGAGATCAAGTCGACCAAATTTTGTTCTTCACTATCCGTAATCTGATTAGAGGATATATGCTGATTTTTTTTGAATGGGTTCGCAGATATTTAAAGGGGATTTTCGAATACATTCATAGCCTAAAAAAAAAAAATATATGTTGATCATTGTTTATTCGCTCACAATATAACTAGCGGGTATATGGCAATTCTGTTCTACTCAGTGAAGGGTTTTTCACTACATTCTTAGATAGGCTAAAAAAGACCTTCCCAACCTCTCTTAGCCGACTCGACATCTAATTTTCATTCACTGGGCTTCCCCCATTAGCACTAACCGGCTCCGCAATGACAACAATAACCATACTTCGCATGCATATCTCTTTATACCCAAATCGAATAGGCATTGCAGTATTAGGGATGAGGCCGCTTACACCATCAACTGCTTTAATATATATATATATATATATATATATATATATATATATATATATATATATATACCACAAGTATCTACCTTAAATGTAGGTGACGACAGAAGAGCGTCTTTTAATTTGATAACAATTCGAGGTTGATTGGAGTTTTTCTTTCATTGACTTAATACAAAAATTTTGACACCATTTGGTCCGTCAAGAAATCATGTCTCGATTTTAATCCAAATAGGTAGAAGCTAACATCTTTCCATAATGCATCGAACTTTTCATTTAATTGCTTGTTCTAATTAAATTATCATGCATAAGTTAATGATTCCTCAACAATTCCTCAATAAACCATGTTAACATTTGTATTCAACCTTAACGAATCCTAATTTCCTTTAATGTCATGAAAATCAATATAGTGTTAACATGTTCTAAAATTTCAAGATTCAATTTCATCTTTAAATCTTCAATTATTTTCCATATAAAGATTTTATAATTAAAACCAGCCAATGAAACTCTACAGAGGTGGATTAGTCCATAGGCTTCAATGTTTGAACTTCAAGTTCTCATACCATTTGTAACGTACCTCCATGGCCTACCTGGAAAATAACCCCTAATTCCGCAACATTTAAAAATTTCCTTAGTTATAATTAAGATTTCACATCCTCTTCTTCTAGTTGGATGATCACATCACATTCAAGAAGTAACCTTATACCATAGACCCATTAATTACTCTTCATCGAATGATTTTATATATATATCCACAATTGGAAAGAAGGAGGAACCATAGCATGCATGGTATCGATATCTTCAACACTTAGATATAAGATTAGAATTTACCTCCTAGTTGCTTTGCATGCCTCTATGCCAATAACTTGTCTCCACACTAGTAAATCATGGTTACTATAATGCATGCGTAAACTTTATAAATTATTCACATAATCACATGCACCACTTTAATCGCATCTACTCTTCAATCATATTTCTCAGAAGTGTTTTCAGCCACTTAATAGGACATTCTACTACATAAGGATGCATTAAGAACACATGCATTACTCTTAAGAAATTAACAAAATGCAAATCGATCCTTATTGGGGATACATGCAATAGAAAATTTGACCATCATAGATTATACTGTTACCTACATCATGCTATATCCACGACCATCTACCACTATCTGCCATGTTAACAAGAGGCTTTATATAACAATAAAAGCTCCTTCACTAACATAAGAAGATTGCCATTAGATTCATTTGGTATCCTATTCATTCATGCGCATAAGAATGAAATAATCTAAGGTTGATAACATATGCAATACTGAACCAAATAAAATAAGCACATGAAGGGAAAGAGATCAACATACAACCATTCCACGCAAATGACACCAACTAAATCTCACTTGGAGGAAGGAGCACCACCACCTAGCCATGAATCACCTCTGATTCCCCCCGAGCCAAAGATCTTGCCAAGGATCAACTATACTCAATTGATCAATGCACTGAGTATTTAATAGCCTCTTTCATGATTTAGTTACGATTAGCAATGTCCTGCTTTATGGATTTTTCCTTTTGCCTAGGTCTTATCTGGAAAAGCTTGTCTTGATCTCCCACGATTCTTTTCCACATAAAAGATTGCATTTATCTCCCACAAAGCTTTTATGATCAATGGATCTTTATCTCCCATCCATCTGATGGATATCCAATCCATCCAAGCTTATCTAGAATCACATCTGGAAGCTTTATCATGAAAGATTGATCTTTATCCCATTCCTAATGGGATTTGGCAAGCATCTCCTCTCTCTTGGTGCTCCACCCTCCAAGTGATTTATTTTATTAAATTATTTAATAATGCATTTTCTTTTCATATTACATATCACCTAGCTTTCCTCAGCTTAGGCTTACAAACATTTAACACACAAGGGAAGATATCATATCTAGCTTTAACTTAGCTTAGGTTTACAATAATGTAGTACACAAGGGATGGGTGTTACAGAAAACCCTATTTACAATATTAAAATAGAATGTAACATTCAAGTCATTGATACCAAAGGTTTCGGGATTGAATATTTGCAATTCATCGGACTCCTATATTGTGAAAAAAAAAAAACCTAAACCCACCATTATCTTTCTAGAAAAATTATTGACAAAATATATCAATGAAAGAGAATGTTTTTAATAACACTTCAAAGGACCTGCAAACACTATGGAAACTGTTGAATATTTGGGATTGGATGGAATCCTATATTGTAAAAAAAATAAAAATGAAACCATAAACCCACCATTATTGTTCTAGAAAAATTATTGACAATATATCAATGAAAGAGAATGTTTTTAATAACTCTTCAAAGGACCTACAAACATTGTCGAAACTGTTGGTTGGAAAGACATTATTTTTAAACAAATATTCTGTAAAAACTCAAAGAGCATTATTAATCCAAGTATCATGATGCCCAATTCAAATTTAACGCTGACAAAATCTTCGGTAACACAATTAGTAAAACGAACATTAAGAAAAATGTGATGTTGAGCTACCGCATGTGGTTTGAAGAACTACCACAATGGGGGATGGAATCCAAACTCTCGTAGAACAAAAATATACCTTCATTTAGCAAGAAAACATAACTACAAATCTTAAACCTAGAAAACCACTACGGAAATATCAGATGAAAGAGAAAGAGAAAGTGCTAAATGACAAGTTCAGGAGGTTAGTCATACGAACCGATTTTTCTGTCATAAATCGTCTGCTAAGCTTGAATAATTAGAGGGCATCGATTTGTAACTCTATCACATCCATAGGATGTAACCCTATTTTCATGTTGAACATGTATACAAAGGTTCCACACTTCAAGAACACAAAGTATAAGTTGTGGGAGGCTCAGCGGTTTGGAGTGAAAATGGCCTAATAAGTTTTTATTTAAAAGAAAAGAGTATATATTAAGTGTTGAAAGAGTTTTCAACAATGGTGGAAAGGTTCACGATTCGCAATACACGAAATTTGGATGAATAAACAAGGCACATGCATAATACTATGGTTGGTCAAGGATCACTTAAGTGTTGTGGAACTGTTGATGCCTCTAAAATCATAGCACCAACATTGGGGTATAACCGCCCGGTCCGGACCTTAGTACAACTCCTTTTCCATTTGGTATGGCGGCTGCGACTAGATATTATGGGACCAATTTCCCAATAATGTGTTGTTTGATGAATGATTATTTTAATGTATATCAAAGATGGTAGATGGTTGAATCTATGACTTTAAAATATATAAGTATACCTATATAACCCGGGTAATCTTATAACAAATGCGATTTTGATAATTCCTAGCAGACAAATAATCATATAGATGATTTACTTATCCATAGAAAGATTCATTTAAATAATGATTACTTTGTTTAAGAAATTAGAAAAAGTAATTATAAAAACATATCGCATGACATCGTAATATTTATCGCTGATATATATCCCTAATGTAACAATTCTAAATTGTTCAAACGTGACTCAATATAGAATTGCTTAAAGCATGTGAATACATCAACAATATCAAATTAAATGAAATGCTAATTAAATCAAGACAAAAAGAATAGTGATAGAAATATTGCATACATTTGAGTCTTGATATGTAAATAACATTTCGGTTCCACCTCTTTATTCCAGAAACTTCCAAGAGATACAAAAATGCAAGTCTTGAAAAATTTCTTTCACAAAAACCTAAAACTTTGATCCACTGCTCATAAAAAATAAATTTGAAAGTGCAGAAGTGCAACTTCTCAAGTATAATTTTTATACAAATTGATGACCTCTTCTTGAATAACATGAAAACATTTATATAATAGAATTAAAACAAATTGTCAACAAAAATCGCTTAGAGTTGTTGGAACTGTAAAAATTGAAATCTGGGATTTGAATTGCAAAAATAGTAGTGCGATTGCCTTTGAAAAGATTCATTGCATATGTTTCTTCTCCTGTATCAGCAACTGACAAATTGAGAGCATGTTTTGAATTTCCAGAGGATGACTCAACCTGGAGTGTAGCTATCTCGTGTACGTGGCATCTGAAAGCTCGATGATGAGCCCCAAATTTGGTAACTTGTTGGGCTCATTTGGCCTAATTATCCTTGTTCAATCCTTCATTTTTCATAGCTTATACATTATTTTTTAGTATGTTTATGTCATTTGTACGAATAATGGTAGTCACTCTTCCTAGGTGGCTAACACATGCTCATTTAAGGTTTTTTGACACATGTTAGAGCAAAACCGAGCAATCGTGGGCTAGAAGATAGCCAAGCTTGGGGTGACAATTCGTAGGGGGCTTGTCTATGGCATTAAATAGCCTTCCTCGGGATCTTCACCCCCAACTCCGAGCCCCAAAGGCCACCAAAACCGGATCTAGAAGGAAACCAAACAGATTTTGGAAGGACCTGTCTACTCATAGTTTGGGCAGCCAAGTCCCATAGATTTAGGAGGCCAGCTAGGGCCCTCGAGGTGTATAAATGTTAAGGCCTCAACCTTCGTGAGGGACTTTTGGAAACCATTGCATATTTTGCACTACAGTGCTGTTAGCTCTACTTTGTTCTCTTGTAGCCATTTTTGGCATAACTCTTGACTTATGACTATTTTTGGATAATGAGAAGCAGTCTGATTTTATATCAACTCTGAGTTTTCTATAGGAGCCATAGCTCTCAGGGTTGGACCCAACCTTGAGAGCTGAGGGCTTCCTTTTTGTACTGTTACCTTTCCTTTATGCATCGTTGTTCTCCTTTTATGCATTTGAAACGTATTTCTGTTGGGCAGATTTAGTTGTGTTGGTTAAAATAGGTCACTGTTTATGAATAGAGTTGCTTCAAATGTTTAAAGTGGATTGGTAGGATAATAATAGGAAGAAGCTCCAAAAAAGGGTCAGCAACACTCTCTGTTTCGCCTCATCCTTATTGGATCAGGGGCTGGAACTGAAGAAACAGTGCTGCCCCAACAAAAACACTAGTTTGCTTGACCATGCAATCCTTAGTGTACTGTTTTCATTTGCAGAAGTTAGTTGTGGGTTCAGATCTCTGAAATGTTTCTTTGCATGATTGATGTACATGCTTTTCTTTCTGAATAAAGCTACTGTTCATTCATTTTATTGACATTTATATTAGATTAGCTAGGACTTTGATTATTTGTAAGACGTTGTTGATTCCGTTAAATGTACATTGTGCAGGGCATCTCTACCACTCTCTCATCCGCCTAAGCTTCATCAGAGCTAGTTGTTCCATCTCCTAGCTAGGTTCCTCATCTCACATCTGTCCTCTTGCCCACGTAACCCTACCTTTTTGTGCAACCATTGTTTTAGCCTTCTTTGAGCCAATTTAACCATCTACACCTTCTCACCACTCCATCCACCAATCCCTGGGCCACTACCAGACCCCTATCCTACCTCCATATCCAGTCATGCATCTTTCCTCACTCACCCATCCTCCAAAGTCCAATTTTTAAACATCCTGTAGAAATTTCTGAACATCCGGTACAAATTCCTGAACATCCTATAGAACCCCTGCAGACTTCCTGTAGAAGCTCACAAATGAGGTTTCTTGAGAGCTAAACTTTGTGAAACTCTCTGGAAGGGTGTTAGGGACTCCTTAGACCCTCTCTGAACCTTCCCAACCTCTTCCAAGCATTTCTCCTCCTTGATCCACCCCTGCACAGTCAAAGAATAGTGAAAGCATATGCATGATGAAACTGACGACTTAATCAAAAATACAAAAAGATGTTTTCTCCAAGTAGAGGTAGTCTAGACACATGTATTTTACCTTCATAGAAGTAATGGAATCTCTTCCAGTAGTTTGCATTCTCTCCTTTGCATCAGTAGGACTAGCTGGTAGAATTAGGGTTTGCTAGGGTTTGCGTTACTTTTTGGCTTTCAGTTCTTTCCGCAAGTAGATTAGCTTCCTTTGAGTTAGCTTTCATCCATCAATTAAAAAGCTTCTTCTAAGAGCTCATAGAAGTTGGCTTAAGCCCCTAGCGGACTTGTGCCAGCTGACCAAGTGACAGCTGTGGCAAGAGCTAGTACTTGTGCATACAGCACCGTCGCTTCCAAGTTTGTTACGAACTATCAGGTTGATAAAAGTAAAGAATGGAGTCCTAGCAGTTGCAGCATTATTGCTGCAATACTGGAGCCCACCACCTTTTTGGCGCCATTGCCAGGGAATCATTAGAGTATTTGTGATTGCTGCTTTTCTTCTATTTTCCTTCTCTCGCCTTGTGCTAAATAGTTTATTTCATTTCCATTCTGCAATTTCATTTATGCAAAAGTAAAGTAGACACTTCCTGCTTTCATAGACCAGACTTTCAATTCTGCAAGTGTAACATAGAATTTCAATTTTGCAAGCGTAAAATAGAATTTCAATTTTGCAAGCATAGTCTAGTATCTCTTTCTCGCAATTTGATTTCAGCAGAGTAGATTAGTCCTTTCCTGCTTTCATTTCAATTTCGCATTTTCATTCCCGCAAGATAGATTCTAGTTAGTTGCAATTCCATCTGTTTCAGTTTTGCAGGTACAAGCAGAGAAAAAGCAAAAACAACCAAAAATCCTTTCATGCCTCATAGGAACAGAGATAATACCAAAAAATTCCTACCCAACACCCCCACCACTTCACTGAGTCACCCTTCTCTCTTCTTTGGTGGCAGTGATCCAGAAGAACCTATAGGTGAACCTCCTAAGATATACGAAGATCCTATAATACAAGAAGAGCAAGAAAACATTCCTATTGAAACCATGGCTAACAACAGAAATGGTGGAAACGATGACGAGAGAATAGAAGGTACCTTCCCCATCCGAGAGACTAACGGGGACATGAAAATGAAGAACATAAGTCCCTCGGCCTTACCTCATTTCCATGGATTGACCACTGAAGACCTTGATACCTTCCTGTTTGAGTTTGTTGTCCTTTGTCGAACCTATGATTATACAGAAGATGAGAAAAAATTGAAACTCTTTCCCTCTACCCTCAAGGATGCAACATTACGCTGGTTCATGGGGTTACCTGGAAACAGTATCACCACTTGGGCTCAGATGCAGCAAGCTTTCAATACCAAATACCGGGACTACTGTAGGTCCAAGGAAACCAAGGGAGAAATCTTTCAGATGACCATGGGATGCAATGAGTCTTTAGAAGATTACGAGGAAAGGTTCCAACTTAGCTATAAACGGGCCAGGTGCACACTTGACCCTGAATCCCTAAAGCTGGTTCTGCTTCGAGGAGTCCCTGAAGACCTTCTAGATACCCTTCACATGCTAGCTGGGGGAGACATCTACCAACTACCTTATGAGGACATAAAGACTGTGTTTAGAAACCACTCTAGGGCAGCCTGGAAAAGTGGTAGGGGAAACCCACTTTCAGCTACTACCACCTTCTCCATGCATGAGTTTGCTAACCAGATGGAAGACCTCAAGAGTGAGATGAGACAGACTATTGCCATGCAACTTGATACCTTCCGAATTCAGCAAAAGAAAGAGGAAGTTGAGAGGGCTTTGGCCATCTTTTGTCCCAGATGTACGAGGAAGCACCCTAAGAACGAGTGTCCATTGCACTCAGTAGAGGTATGTTTCGTTTGTGAGGAGGACCACCCCACAAACCAATGCCCAACCTTACTAGGATTTAAAGCCATATACCAAGGGACTGAGGCACCCACTAAACCTCTCTACTTCCTCAACCAAAGGAGGCCGCATGGACCTAGACCTTACTAGCAGGGGATGCAAGGGACATCCCAAGCTTATTATAACCCCAACCAGTCTGCTCACACGCCTTCATGGGGTCCCCCTGCTCATCCTGCCTGGTCTGCACCTCCTCCGTGGTCTTATCCCCCTCAATACCATGCACAACCCACTGCTCATTCGTTTCACTCACATGTCCAGCCACAGCCTCAGTGGAATGCACCTCAACCGGGGTGGAGGCCCCAGTACAACACTCCTCCTGCCATTTTGCCTCCACCACCGGCTCAACCACAACCATTACCTCCTGCTCCTCCAAGACAACCCCAAATGCCTGCTCAACCGAACACGAACCCCAACAACTGACAGGCCCAACAGGTATATACTGGGGAGAAAACATGTCCTCCCTATGCTGTCGAGATCCAGGAAATCAACCTGCGATCCAGGAAGACTCTTCCAGATCGCCAACCTCCTCCTCCAAAGGACGAGGAAGACAAACAGTAAAGTGAACCCAAAGCCATTCCAGCCTTTCCTGAGAGACTAACAGTAACCACACAACCAAGCCCAGAGGAGACTGAACTTCTAGGGGAACTGAAACAGTTGTGTGTGAAAATACCACTTCTCCAGGCCATCAAAGATGTACCGATATACAACAAATTGGTTAAGGAAAAGTGTTTCAGGTACCCAGGCAAGCGAAAGGGAGATGCCTCAGCTATCAATGTCATAGGACAACTGTCCGATCTTATGTTGGGGCAAGTAATCTGTCCAAAGTATTTGGATCCTGGGAGTCCTGTAGTTGATGTCCACATCAATGGCACCATTATCCCCCATACCTTGATTGATCTAGGGGCTACCATTAATGTGATGACTAGGGACACCATGCTTAAACTCAACCTTCAGAGTTCCTTAAGGAAGACCTCGACAATCCTGCAGTTGGCAGATAGCTCCACCGTGACTCCCGAAGGGATTATGGAGGATGTCTTGGTCTCTGTTGACTCTTGGGAGTATCCTGCAGACTTCTTGGTCCTTCAGCCCAAGGCAAAGCTTATTGGATACCCCTTCATTTTGGGAAGGCCTTGGTTAGCCACTGCGGATGCTTACATAAGTTGCCGGGCGGGAAACATGACCATAAAAAATGGTCCTATGTCCAAGCAGCTAGTCCTATACCCTCCTGCCCAACCTCTGTTAGAGCATGACTTACCACTTTGGTTGGAAGAAGGAGATGAGGATCAGGTCTACTCTGCACCCCTGTGCACGATAGAAACCACTAGGGGAGGTCCTCAAACCGAGGATGATTTGATTGAGACGTTGATTCAAAATCTACCTCCTAGTGCTCTCTCCTTAGAAGAATTGGTGGAAGATACCCAAGCGAGCACCTTAGTGGACCTCTGTGTGACTAATCCAACCTCTCCCAGATTTAAGAATGTGGAGTTTGGTCACGAAAGAACTCTAAAGATCAGCTCCTCCCTATCTCCTTCCCAGGAGAAGGAGCTGTGTAGCGTACTAAACAATCACTTAGATGCTTTCGCCTGGAGCTATAAGGAGATGAAAGGAGTCCATCCTTCGGTCTGTACCCATCACATCTACATCAAAGATGATTGTAAACTAGTCAGGCAGCCCCAGAGGAGAATGAATCCAGCCCTTAAAGACATTGTCAAAGAAGAGTTGCAAAAATTATTGGATGCAGGATTCATCTACCCTATCTCCAATAGTGACTGGGTTTCACCTCTAGTGCTTGTGCCCAAGAAGAATGGGAAGTGGAGAATCTGTGTAGATTACCGAGAACTTAACAAAGCCACCAAGAAGGACCATTTCCCTTTGCCTTTCATAGATCAAGTGTTGGATGGACTGGTAGGAAAGAAGTTTTTCTCTTTCTTAGATGGGTTCAGCGGGTATAATCAGATCCAAATCAGTCCGGAGGACCAGGATAAGACCACCTTCACTTGTCCATGGGGTACCTTTGCCTACCGTGTCCTTCCCTTTGGGCTATGCAATGCCCCTACCACTTTCCAGAGAGCTGTATTGAGCATCTTTGCAGAGTTGGTTCATGATTCGGTGGAAATCTATATGGACGGCTTTACTCCTTATGGGTCCAACTTCCAAGAAGCATTGACTAATCTGGGAAAAGTTTTAAGCAAATGCATTGAGATGAACCTGTCCCTCAACCCTAAAAAATGCGAATTCCTGATGACTGAAGGGACTGTGTTAGGTCATACCATTTCTCGCCAAGGATTACAGGTGGATCCTAACAAAATTTCTCTCATCAAAAAGGTTCCACCTCCTCAGAAGATAAGAGATGTTCGGAGTCTCTTAGGCTTAGTAGGATATTATAGAAGATTCATTAAAGACTTCAATAAGCTAGCCTCGCCATTGTTTGGCCTCTTAGCAAAAGATGTTGAGTTTAAATGGACTGACGACTATCAGAGGGCTCTGAATGAATTAAAGGATAAGTTGGTGTCCGCCCCGATCTTAAGAGGTCCAAATTGGGCCCTACCTTTCCACATCCACACTGATGCCTCGAACAAAGCCATAGGGGCAGCCTTAGGAAAAGTTGAGGAAAAACTTCCATATGCCATATCCTTTGTCAGCAAAAACTTATCCAAGGCAGAATTGAATTATACTGTAATTGAGAAGGAGTTCTTGGTCATGGTCCATTCCCTGAACAAGTTCCGACACTACATCACTGGCTATCAAACATTTGTACATACTGATCATGCTGCAATTAGATATTTAATGAATAAACCTGATGTGAATGCTCGTATTATTAGATGGTTACTTTTGTTGCAGCAGTTTGATTTGACTATCGTTGACAAACTAGGTAAAGAAAATGTTGTTGCTGACTTCTTGTCTAGATTGGATTTACCTGCAGGTGAAGAAGGAACAGTGGATGACCAGATGCCAAATGAACATCTGTTTGCTATCTTAGTACTCTCTCCCTAGTTTGCTGATATAGCAAACTACCTGGTCTCAGCACAGTTCCCTCCGCATCTATCCTCAAAGGAGAAGAGAAGAATCGTGAGGAAGAGTGCCTCATTCACTTGGATCGGGGGCAACCTGTTCAAACTTGGCCCCGATCAGATCTTAAGGCATTGTGTAAGGGAGGAGGAAGTCTTTAACATCCTCCTAACCTGTCACGATGGGCCGTGTGGAGGACATTTTGCAGCCAAGAGGACTGCCTTCAAAATTCTACAGGCAGGCTACTATTGGCCCACTCTTCATCAAGATGTTAGAAGATATATTAGCCAATGTGACTGATGGCAAAGGATGGGGAAACCGACTCCAAGGGAAAAAATGCCTCTCTGACCTCAAGTGACTCTTGAGCCATTTGAGAAGTGGGGTATGGATTTTGTGGGTCCCATCAACCCTCCTTCAAGGCAAAGGTATTACATCATTGTGTGCAAAGACTATCTGACAAAGTGGACGGAAACCAAGGCAATCAAAGCAGCAACAGAAGAAAAGGTGGTGGAATTTTTAGGAGAAAACATCTTCTACAAATTTGGCTACCCAAGAGAGTTAGTCACCGATCAAGGAAGCCAAATCACCTCCAACTTAATTGAAGACTTGCTCGCTCATCACAAGATCAAGCATCGGACTTCCACCCCATATCATCCTCAAGCAAATGGGCAAGTGGAAGTCACCAATAGAGCATTAGAAGGGATTTTGACTAAGGTGGTGAGCAGCAGCAGAAAGGATTGGGCAGATCGCCTGGTTGAGGCCACTTGGGCCTACAACACCACTTGGAAGACCACAACCAGTTTCACACCTTATGAGCTGGTCTATGGGAAGAGAGCTTTGCTGTCAATCGAGTTTGAGTACAACACATTGAGGATGGAAGCTCAACTGGACCTAGATCTCAGCCATGCTCAACAAGAAAGGTTATTGCAGTTGAATGGGTTAGATGAACACCGAATGCAGGCCCTCCTCCACTCAGAAGTGGTTTAGCTTCAGAGGAAGATATGGCATGACCGGCACCTCAATGACAAACAATTCCAGCTGGGAGATTGGGCGCTGCTGTATGATTCCAGACATAAGGATTTCAAGGGGAAGCTGAGGACAAGATGGCTAGGACCATATGTAGTGGAGAAGTGTAATGACAATGGTTCTTTCCTTATCCAGACCATTGATGAAGAATCCCTCCCCATGCTCGTCAATGGGCATCAACTAAAGATCTACAATAAACCTCTTTCAAGGCAAGAGTTCATCAAAACCGTGGAAAAATCAGTGCTAGTCATAGAGAAGGGTTCTGCCTCTATTTTGGGCACACCCTGAGCATCATTATACACATATAAAAAAGAAAAAAAGGAAAATAAAAAATGCAATAAAAAAGATCCTTGGGCGAAAACCTTTCTGAGGCGCCCAAGGCAGATGGTAGGGGTGAAAACCTCATTGAGGCGCCCCTGCTGTCTCTCTGAAAAAGAATTGGAATAAAAGGATCCCTGGGTTAAAACCTCTCTGAGGCACCCAAGGCAGATAGTAGGGGTGAAAACCTCATTGAGGCGCCCCTGCTGTCTCTTAAAAAAAAAAAAGAAAGAGAAAAAAGCAAAAAGAAAGGAAAAGAAAAAAGAAGGAAGAAACAGAAAAAAAACAAGTTTAATCTCTGGAAATTGTTGCAGGTTGTAGGAACACAAGGCAAAAAGGAGGCCTCTCAACTCAAGGACAAGGGTCCCTACCAAGCTACAAGGAAACCTCACATACACCCCCTCCATGAACACTCATTTTTTCCAAGGTTTGGATGCAATCTGGTCATGGTTTAGCCTTCTACAGGAAGCTACAGGACTTTCTACAAGAAGTTCTGTATTTCTACAGGAAACATCCTGTAGAGCCTTTGGGCGGGCCAGGACTGATTATGAAGAAGAATTTGAAGCTTGAAGCCCGTTGAGGAGGCATGCAACCACTCTTTTCTTCCATCCTCCACTTGTTTCACCTCCTTTCACCACCTTTGCTACCATATGGTCGAATATACCTGCACAGTCATACCAGAACTTTGTTTTCTCAGATAAAAAAAAAAAATGTTTTTAAGGAGGAAATAAAGCATGCAGAGGCTCGCACGCTTTACCTGTCAAGGCAATCTCAGGACCCTGCACCTGTGAACGCGACTCAATGATCTCGACATGCACCCCAGGAGGAGAAACAACTACAGGATGTCCTACAGGAATCCTGTAGCAGCTGATCCGGCTGGAGCACATACCATGGAGACACCAGCAGCTCATGAAGCTGGTGCATGCAGCATACACCACCAGGAAATTGGGTCTCAAGGTCTCGTAGCCAGCAGCAGCCAATGAAGAGGAGCTCCAGCACCCGTACATGAAGCAGCAGCAAGCAGATCCAACATTCCTCGTCCTGAAGCCTGAAGAAAACCCACGTCCATGGCCGCACAGGTAAGTGCCTAACCTTATTTCGTCAAATTACATAAGCTATACTCTAAATGTGCATGACTGTGAGAATGAACGGATTGAACAAGTCGGGTAGCCATTCAACTGGCCACCACAACTAGTCCAACGGCCTCGTAGGATCCGAATGGGCTTGGTTATGTCGAAAAGACAGGCAATTGACACGTGGGAAGCGTCCAGTCGGAGAGAAGCGGCAGTATACCAGGAATGGTGGCGGTGAATACAGAGGGAAGAATTCAGCAGTCAGGGACATGCCGCGGAATGATGGCTATGATGTCGGCCAACGGATCGACTGGGACAGCTCACCCCCGCGCCATGAATTCTGCAGCAATTCAAAATCGGCCGGCTGAATCACTTATGATGCACTATAGTCATTTATTCACAACCATTTTGCAGCTAAGTATGCATCCTCAATCCTCTGCAAGTTGTTAGCCCAAGTTCTCAGCCTGTCCTAATGTCCTGTTGCTGCTCAGAAATTCCAGAACCACTGTAACATTCTCCAAAAGCTATGCACGATTTCAATAGGAAGCTGTGCTACAGGGAGCCCGACATTACGGAGAAGCTTGGACTGTTCACGTCGAGGGTGGCAATTCTTAGCGAGGTAGGCCTGAGCATAACTTTCCCATGCAAATAATTCAAAAGGTGGTGAATTCGACTTGTTGAGAGGGTAGGGAAAATGTGAATAAAGTCTGTTTATGATTTCAAAAGCCGTTTTCTTATCGCTGCATGAAATTGTTGTCGTAGTCTGCATGCCAGATTTTCTCCTGGGTTTTGAATTAAAATCCCTCCTGTAGAAAAAATTTGAGACCCTGTCAAGGCTCACCGGTGGAAAATTGTGAATTTTATATGATTGTGTGCATAACAGAGACATAGCTCTGTGCTTTGTGTAGAAAAATCCCAAAGCTCTCCTTCTGTACACAAGCAGGCAAGTTTAGAACAACAAAAATAGGTTTTTTATCATGCCAGGAGGGTTCATCAGAAAAGAGCCTTCAGACTCCAAGAAATTACGGGAAACTCCTGAGGTGGTGGACTTGTTTTCCCGTGCACACTGGATGTCATTCTGTGACAAGCTTCAAGGTCACGATGACGAAATTACAAAAGAATTCCTAAGGTCCTTGAAGCCGAAGTCAAAGACATTGGCCGTTGTCAACTTCAGAGGATTGACCCTCAGACTCACCCCACAGCTCATTAGCAGAGTAACTGATCTACCGATGGGGGTACCATGGGATAAGGAGGAGAGAAAATTGGGTTAGAAAGCTAAAAGAGAGTTCTTCTTGCCAGAGGAACAATTTTTAGAGGACAAGAATGGAGTTCGGAGAACTAGCGTACAACCGTTCTGGAGTGAAGTCAACCTCCAAATTATGAAGTATATTACGTGTGAGGGGCAATTTAGCATCGTGTATGGCTATAATTTCCGGTTGCTCACAAAACTCAGGCACCAAATGGACCCACCCTTCGAACAAAAATTGAGCATTCCTTACTTCCTCTTGCAATCGATGATTGAGTGTGCCACCGAACTGACAGAGGGGACACCCGACCAGCTAGCCCATCATGGGCTTATCAAGCTCCTCGTGGAAGATGCACTCCACACTTACACTATCCCTCTCTCCTGAGAAATTTTTCAGAATATGTCTAAAGATGATGACATCCAAATTTTGGCCGAGGAGCTCACTTCCTCCAGCAGCGAGGAGAAGGAGCACACTCAGGCAGAGAAGAAAACTAAAAGACAAGAAACCCCGGGAAAAACACCAAAGAAAGAACAGAGAGGAACGCAAGAAAAAGGCCAAACTACCAAGACAGGGGGTGGTAAAATTACACCAACACCCAGGGAGAAGAGACTACAAAGAAGGGTAGAAAGGACTGAGAAATTCCAAGCCAGTGAGGGCATCCCTAAGGCAGCCTCAGCCAAGCTAAAGGAAAAAGCACCTTCAGCCAAGCAGGCTAAAATGATGCCATCTGCTTCTACAGGAAACCAGAAGGCTATTTCTATAGGAATTTTAAAAACGGCTTCTACAGGAAGCCAAAAACCAACCATTGCAGGGCTTTCTACAGGAAGTCCGAAAAAAAGACAGCAGAAGGAGAAATCAGCCGAAATTTTAGCTAGGGAGGCAGCAGCTGTGCTGGCCACCCTAGGTACCTCTCCCAAGCCAAAGGAAAAATGAAAGAGGGAGACTCCTCTGTATTTTAAAGCAAGAAGGAGTGTGAGAATTAAGAATGGCAGACCCTAGCCTCCATCAAAAGAGCCAATCACAATTGTGGATACCCCTACCACACCAAGGGATAGGTCCCCCTCCAAGACATCCATTACTTATGAGCAGGGGAGCCCGAAAACATCCTCATGGAGGGAAAGGATGGAGAAATTGAAACCTGAGGCCTCTCTACAGGATGCCGAGGCAGTTCTACAGGAAACTTTGGCTAGGCTGAAGGAAACTGAGCAGATGGAGGAAATAGCAGCTAAGTCACCATAGGAGGAGGAGAAGACCGAGGTCATCATGGAACCAAGCTCCCAGCCTAGCCTGGGCCCTCATTATAACTTCTTGGAGGCCGGAAAAATTATTCCTCAAAAATTCACAGTGCCACTATTTCTAGCACTAGAGGAAGAAAGAGTACGAACCCACACTTGGATGAGGATCGCTAAATCCAAGGGGGTAGCAGATATAGGGCCTCTAGAGGAAAGGCTCAAGGAAACACAAAGGGAGTTGGCAAGAGTATGGCATGTGGAAAGCTCCCAACAAGCCAAGTTAAGAGAGGAGAATGAGCTGCTTAGACAGCAGCTACAGCTACAGGGACAGAGGAGAGAAGAGGACACAACAGCCAAGGACACCACAACAGAACCTCAAGAAAAATAAGGAATGCAAGCTGATCTCGAGGAACTAAACCAGCAACTACGGGAAAGGCAATTGCAGGCAGACATAGAGATACAATCTTTAAAATAGCAGATGCAAGAAAAGGAGGCACAACTGGCCTGCATGGCCAGTTGGGCAATGGACGCTCTGCAATGTAGGCAGCCAGCCAAATCCTATGGCCTATACCTAAGGGATCAGTGGCTACAATTCCAAATTAACACATTGGCACAGAGGGGTATCTCCCAAATCCAAAACCCCCAGCAGTTCATGGATTTATGTAACAGTAGTTCATTAGAAGACAAGGCCAAGCTATCAGAGTTCTACCTTCATAATTTGGCCCTTCCAAATGTAACCTCATGGGACCCCAACACAGCAGTAGGGGATATGCAGCTGATGGCAATGACCTCATGGTTAAACCACGAAGAAAAGAGAGCGGCAGAGGTCAGAAATGTCATGAACCGAGAACTACATGAACCACTACTGATTAGAGCAGAGCCAGGGGACCCCACAGCATTGATATCAGCCCACCAACACCTAGCAACCAACTCTCAAGCTTTATTAGAGTACATGGATCGGCAGGCTCAGGCCATAGCACACTTCGAGGATATGGAGTGATTATTAGGGGATAATTGTGTTCATGCTTGCACCCGTAGGTGGAACACATTGTCCCACAGCCTCAAAATCAGGGAATATCACACTCCAACTAGAATGAGGGAGGCCTTGGCACGAGTGCCTCTCTACAAGAAGTCTATGCAGAACCTCCAGGCCAGCTGGATCGGCCTCAAGCTAAGTCCACCTTTGCTTTTGGGATTGTTAGAAGGAAGCACAGAAGAAGAAGAGCATAAGCAGTGGGAAGAGGTGGAAAGGAAGGCCAGATTCCATGACAGTGAGGAGGATACTACTTCAGAAGCCTGGGATGTGAGGGTGGCGATTAAAGCAATGAAAGACGAGGAGCTGGACTAGTTGCTCAGAGGATGAGCAACCCTTTTAGCAGGGGGGTGATGATGAGCCCCAAATTTGGTAACTTGTTGGTCTCATTTGGCCTAATTATCCTTGTTTAATCCTTCATTTTTCATAGCTTATGCATTCTTTTTCAGTATGTTTATGTCATTTGTACGAATAAGGGTAGTCACTCTTCCTAGGTGGCTAACACGTGCTCATTTCAGGTTTTTTGACACATGTTGGAGCAAAACTGAGCAATCATGGGCTATAAGACAGCCAAGCTTGGGGTGAGGATTCGTAGGGGGGTTTTCTATGGCATTAAATAGCCTTCCTTGGGATCTTCACCCCCAACTCTGAGCCCCAAAGGCCACCAAAACCGGATCTAGAAGGTAGCCAAGCAAATTTTGGAAGGAGTTGTCTACTCATAGTTTGGGCAGCCAAGTCCCATAGATTTAGGAGGCTAGCTAGGGCCCTCGTGGTGTATAAATGTTAAGGCCTCAGCCTTCGTGAGGGACTTTTGGAAACCATTGCATATTTTGCACTACAGTGCTATTAGCTCTACTTTGTTCTCTTGTAGCCATTTTTGGCATAACTCTTGACTTATGACTATTTGTTGATAATGAGAAGCAGTCCGATTTTATATCAACTCTAAGTTTTCTATAGGAGCCATAGCTCTCAGGGTTGGGCCCATCCTGAGAGACGAGGGCTTCCTTTTTGTACTGTTACATTTCCTTTATGCATCGTTATTCTCCTTTTATGCATTTGAAACGTATTTCTGTTGGGCGGATTTAGTTGTGTTGGTTAAAATAGGTCATTGTTTATGAATAGAATTGCTTCATATGTTTAAAGTGGATTGGTAGGATAATAATAGGAAGAAGCTCCAAAAAAGGGTCAACAACACTCTCTGTTTTGCCTCATCCTTATTGGATTAGGGGCTGGAACTGAAGAAACAGTGCTGCCCCAACAAAAACACTAGTTTGCTTGACCATGCAATCCTTAGTGTACTGTTTTCATTTGCAGAAGTTAGTTGTGGGTTCAGATCTCTGAAATGTTTCTTTGCATGATTGATGTACATGGTTTTCTTTCTGAATGAAGCTGTTGTTCATTCGTTTTATTGACAGTTATATTAGATTAGCTAGGACTTTGATTATTTGTAAGACGTTGTTGATTCGGTTAAATGTACATTGTGTAGGGCATCTGTACCACTCTCTCATCCACCTAAGCTTCATCAGAGCCAGCTGTTCCATCTCCTAGCCAGGTTCCTCATCTCACATCTGTCCTCTTGCCCACGTAACCCTACCTTTTTGTGCAATCATTGTTTCAGCCTTCTTTGAGCCAATTTAGCCATCTACACCTTCTCACCACTCCATCCACCAGTCCCTGGGCCACTACCAGACCCCTATCCTACCTCCATATCCATTCATGCATCTTCCCTCACTCACCCATCCTCCAAAATCCAATTTTTAAACATCCTGTAGAAATTTCTGAACATCCTGTAGAAATTCCTGAACATCCTGTAGAACCCCTGCAGACTTCCTGTAGAAGCTCACAAATGAGGTTTCTTGAGAGCCAAACTTTGTGAAACTCTCTAGAAGGGTGTTAGGGACTCCTTAGACCCTCTCTGAACCTTCCCGACCTCTTCCAAGCATTTCTCCTCCTTGATCCACCCCTGCACAGTCAAAGAACAGTGAAAGCATATGCATGATGAAACTGACGACTTAATCAAAAATACAAAAAGATGTTTTCTCCAAGTAGAGGTAGTCTAGACACATGTATTTTACCTTCATAGAAGTAATGGCATCTCTTCCAGTAGTTCGCATTCTCTCCTTTGCATCAGTAGGACTAGCTAGTAGAATTAGGGTTTGCTAGGGTTTGCGTTACTTTTTGGCTTTCAGTTCTTTCCGCAAGTAGATTAGCTTCCTTTGAGTTAGCTTTCATCCATCAGTTAAAAATAAAGCTTCTTCTAAGAGCTCATAGAAGCTGGCTTAAGCCCCTAGTGGACTTGTGCCAGCTGACCAAGTGACAACTGTGGCAAGAGCTAGTACTTGTGCATACAACACCATCGCTTCCAAGTTTGTTACGAAATACTGGGTTGATAAAAGTAAAGAAGGGAGTCCCAGGAGTTGTAGCATTATTGCTGCAATACTGGAGCCCACCGCTCGAGCACCATGCGATCAATAGCATCAGCAAGGCATTTGAAGGTCATCTGTCGACTATGCAGCTTGAACAAAAAGGACCAATACGCATCCCAAGTGTTATCTCAAAATCAGACCCTGATAGGCTGCTGGTCAGGTTGACTCTAAGTAACTATTTCAAACCTACTTTAGGCTGAGGCTTAGCCTCCTCAACCTGAGAGGGCTCTCTCTGGGTGTAATAATGATTTTGATTAAAAATAAGATGGCTAACTCTTGTAGAACAACTGTGACAAATATGAATGCTGGAAATACATTAAACAAGTATCCATTGGGCCTATGGAGTCAACAACACCTCAATATAACAAAGATCTTGACCTTACATGGAAGTCAGGGCATTCAGCATTTGAATATTCAGAACATACACTCATATGGAACCACACAGTTTATAGATGCATACAGGAAATCAGAGCACATTCAGTGAATTTTGAGTGATTATACATCCATACCACTGTAAACAAAACTAAGAAAAGGACAACATCACACATTCTGAATATAAGAAATCCTTCATGAATCCTGAGAAGTAAAATCAAAATTATATTACTGAAAGTGAGTCTTTACATAAGCCAAATACTATGCTCTGTTATAAAGTTTTCCAACCTTGATTACATTGTTGTTTCAGCTATATATAGAGCTCTTATTCTAACTGATCGAGATTCCTCCTCCAGCATGAGGGGAATTCGAAAACTACTTCTAATGACACCTATCAACCATTTAACTAACTAATAAATACAACAAAGTGCTGACTGGAGTTTTTTTTTAGAGTTCTAAATCAACTATGACTCTAACTCCATATTACATGCATGATGGCTTCTCCTCGTTCTTTGACACCTGGTCCTCTTTCAGTTTGGCTGAGCTGGATGTTTAATGCTCCATGTTGACCTTGGATGCTGAATCTTTTTAACTGCTCAGAAATATTAGGAGATTACCCTTGCTTCTCGGCTTCAGCTTTCCCCAAAATATTCGAATGCACAGAAGCATGACCTTTAGCCTTTAATTACCCAAAATGTGGAAGACTGCCACATTCTTGATGCATTGTAAGCTTTGTCCATGAACATGTGTGCAGGCAAAAGTTTCTTGCAGGAAACCCGTTTGATATATCTTGAACGGTGATAAAGGGGCTTTACAACAAAAATTTAAAATTGGATTTGAATATTCAACCTTTTTAAGCATCCACCTGTCTTGACCTGATTGACTGTTGACAGCTCCAGATGATGTCTTGCATACCCTTTAGACGTTTCCCTTTCAAAATTCCCGCTTATAATTCAAACTGCTTGATTTGCGTTAAAATCATCACCTTCAGCAGTTTCGTAGCATGCTACGAAACTGCTGATTTATTTAAAACAACTTGCTTTTGGCCTGAGACCTTTATTAGCCGAGTATTTGATTGCAAAAAACTCCCTTAAACTTTCCACATGTCGAACAGGAATTTATATTTCCTCAGAAAGATAAGATTAAGCAAATTTGTCAAAATTTTGGAAACAAAACCTTACTTGAAATGAAAACTCATTTAGCAGGTAGCTGGCTTAGCTGTGCCTTCAGATCTTCAATTTGTTTCTTCATAGCCTTATTCCCAGCTCTCAGTTGCATATTAATCCTTCTGATGTACTTGGCTTCTTTGATTGCTGGTACTGTCCAGGTGTGAAATTGTGAATGGCCATTAACCACTGAATTCAGCTGGGCTTTTACAGCTGCATTCCCTTCCCATAAGGTTTTATAATATTTTGCATGTATGGCTGCATGTTTTCTAGTGGCTTTCTTCAATTTAGCAATCTCATACTTGGCTGATTCTAATTGGTTCTTCAGGGCTGCTATATTGTTTTCTTTAACTGTAACGAAGGTTCTGCCTGTGTCTTTTTGTGTCTCTTCCCCTGTTTCCTCTGTTCTTGGCAGTGCTTCCTGTACTTGCTGGAATCTCCTTGTCATAGGTCTTCTAGGTTTAAAAATGAACTCTTCAGCTGGCTCATCAAATTTAAGCCTTTTTGAGGCCTTGGATTTCTTGGTGCTTTCTTGTTCTGACTGCATCAATTCGATTTGAACTGGTAGAGACTACTCGAATTCAATAGCCTGTAATAAATCATTTAAACTTGCCTTGGACACCAGACTGTCTTCGACTGCTATAGCTTTACCTTTTTCCTTATTTATCTGGCTTCTTGTTCTTACCCTTGAGACTACTCCAGATGTGCTTGTTTCAGGTACAGTCTTTTTACCATGAACTTTTTCCTTAGTTGATTGCTGAGGTTGATCTTGGATGATGAGTGGCTTCACTGGTTTTCTTACTTGTGATCTTACTTGTGACTTTGGAACTCTTTTAGCTCTTGCTTCTGTTCGGAGCTCAGCTATTGTAAAATCCCTGGCAGGTTGGGGAGTGAGGCCAGTCTTGCTTTTGAAGCCAGCCATAAAAATGAATGAATTCCAATCCCTGTCTATCTTTTGGAGCCCATCTAAAACCAGTAGTTTAATCAAACCATGATGAAACAAAGAGGTTTCACAGTCCTCTTTCCTCAGCTGTACCTTATCACACATCTTACTCAAACTACGGAACAGATAAAAAGGTAAGTCTATGGAGACTTTCCCGGTGAAATGCAAAAGTAGTTTGAAATGGTAAGAATAAACCTTGTTATACCTTCCTTCACAAGTCAAATATTTCTGTATGCAGGTGAGTAAGAGAGAATAATGTTCTTTGACATAATTCCTGGGCACTGCCTTACTTAAATCTTCATTTACATAATCATCCTTCAAAAACTCCTTGCAAGGATTCATGTCAAATTTGAAATTTTTGAACCATTCCTCTTGTCCTCTTGGGATCTCTGTCACAGCAGATATCACTTCTGGAGAAACCTGAACTTCTAACATGGCTACCTTTGAATTCAAACCAGTGAAGTTAAGTGCAAATTCCTTAGTTACCTGTGCATGGCCTCCTTGTAACTTTTTGCAAAAGTTCCAGCAGCCGGCCTTTTTAAATGCTTTCTTCACCTCTTCATTTCTCAGCGTTATATCCAGGCCTTCAAGTTCCGTCCTTAGAGGTTTGCCGGATCTGTGCTCTTTTTTCTCCATGGATTCTTCCAAATCTTCGCACACAAAGACTACCAGCTCCGGTTGGAATTGTGATTCAACTTCTTTTTTAATTCGGCCTCGCTTGATTATCAGCCTCGCTTGAATTTTAAACTCTTCCGTTTAAAACCTTTCAAGATATAATCTTGCAGATTTGTCATTCATGCAAGACTTACGGCCATCATTAAGGTTTATGCACGGTAAAATTTCTTGGGAATGATAATTCATGCGTATCAACAGATCTAGTGGTGGTGATAGTGGCAATGAGCGTTAAAACGTGATAGGAGAGATACATGAGCTGACATGAGAAAACATGGCTGATGACTTACCTAACGGACTTGAAATTTCAGGAAAGATTCGCTGTGGAATGTATGAATCCATGATTTCGCAGCGCTGTTAGTTTTGAATTTTAATGATGCGCTGCGAAATTGCCTAATCATGAAGCGCTGCGAAACTGCCTAGTTATGATTGCGCTGCGAAATTGGCGAATTGGATTAGCGCTGCGAAATTACGAAAAGGCACGGTGACTCACATAAGACAAGAGGTGGCTATAGAACAATGATGGGTAGAGGGGAACCAATGGGAGTTGAGAACAACTTGAGTTAAAAACTCTTTCAAAAACTCCAAATCCTACGGGAAGAAAATTAAAACGAAATTAAACTAGCACAAACCTTTGTCATCGGGCTAGGATAAAAAATTACATGTATCAATTTTTAGTTCTAAGTGATAACACCAAGTAAGGCTTTGTACTCTGTTGAGTTGTTCAAATTTGGTGGCCAAATCCTGCTTCCATTGATTTTATAGCATTTTCTATTTTGGAAGCTTTCCTTGGGAACAATCAAAAATCAAATTGGATCCATATAAATTATCATTTACCAGTTCAATCACATTGTTCATTATAGCTCTGGCCCTAGAAGTAGCCCTTTCTGCCTTTATCAACTATGTTTCACCTTCCGAAAACAATATTTTTTTATGCAACTCTTGAATTTTCGGTAGGTTAGCAACTCTGCCTTCCACCGTGCTTTGCCAGGAGAGGAAATTTGTGACTTTGTCATCTGTGTCCTCAAACTCTAATATGGTATTAACTACTTGATCAATCACCGATGTAGTTACGATGCATAATGGGTTGACAAGAGATATTTTATGGCAAAGTAGATTGAGCTGTTGAGATGAGGCCTTATTAGCTTCTAGGGCTTCTTTCTTAAATTCCTTGACCTTAGGATAATCTCTGAACTATTCTATATATAGTTGTAGGTGTGAGATTTGCTCATCTTTAGCCTTCATTTCTTGTTAATGTGTCAATTGAAGTTGTTCGAGCTATTGGGACAACTATTGTTGTTTTTGGATGGCATGCTAGTCAATCCTTTGTTTCCCTAGGTTTAATTGTACTTTAAGCTGCTCGTTCTTTTGTTTTTCTTTTGCCAAATATTCCTCAAGCCAATTAATCTTCTTTTGTTCTACTGTTGTTTGCTCTTCAAGTTGAGTAATCCTTTGATATTTTTCTTTGATCAATAGATTAACTTTAGTGGCCTTATTAGTTATGGCAGCTATGTATGCCCCTACAAATTGAGATAATTTAGTCAAATCCTCAAAAGGATTGACCTCTGAATCCTTCCATATCACATTCATAAATTCAGATTGAGGAGCTGTGGATGATGTCTGGTCAATTTTCCACTTTTTTCTCCATCTCTTGACTACAACCCTGTGTTTTGGGGTATAAAATACATCTAAGGGCGGTATTTCCTCAATATTTAATGTAATTTCTCCTGAAGCATTTTCAGGCATTATTTCAATCTCTTTCTAAGCTATGTCTGTACTGGGTGTCTCCTCAATTCCACTATTATTAATGATGGGTTGTTGTGTTGCGGGTGATACTGATGCGGTAATGTTTCGGGGGTCACTCTGGCTTTTGATCTGTTGATCAAACTACTCCCATTCTCTAATCAAGATAGCGTCAATATTAACATATGTGCTAAGGGGTTCACTAGTTTTTTCAATTATTTCCCTTTCCCCAGAATTCTCTTCAATAGTCTGTTCCCCGCCGTGCTATGCTTGCTGAACAGTAGGGGTAGTATTCAATAAATCTAGAGGTAATGTTTGTAACCTCTATGTCCTGTATTCCACGAATTTATTCATCTTTTTGGCTTCCAATTTGAATCTTTCCAGATGAGTTACTTGTAAGAATTACTCTGTTGAAGTGAATAAATCATCAAACTCAGCCTCCTCATGTATAAATTTACTAATTTTCATGCTGTCTTTTAGCAATCACTGCTAGACTCAAATCCTTAGTTTTCTCTGCTTCTTTCTCACCATGTTTAAAATCATGCAATGTGTAAGTGCCGTAGTGGAGGGGAAATGAAGGCCACACTTGGTTTTTAGAGTTTTAAGGTTTCTAGTCATCCCCTTTTCCACTATCTGGTATGCTATTTCGCTGGCTAATAGCTTATCTGGAATATAGAGTGGAAGGACATGAGGTTCTGTAATACTGCCATAAACCCTAATATAGGTGAAATTTTCCTCCCTGAACCAATTGTCGATTGAAGTTAAATCAATGCTAGCCTTGTCAGACACCTGAGGAGTAGGTTTGTTAAAAATGGCTTGATGAACAGGTAAAATAAAACCATGGAAAATTCTATATATATGATTTTTGTAGTTAAACTTCCATAAATACTTATGGTAAATATGAATGGGGGTTGGATCCTGAACAGTCCATTTCCAACCTAGAATGGGAAATTCGGAATTAAAATAGATTGTGTCCATTATGTAGGTGCTCATATAAAATGGGGGCATGACTCGGGTGGTGAAAAATCTGTTCCTTCTATAATCTAATATTTGACTGGCCATTTTATCTGATAGAATGGTTGCCCAATCCATAATAAAGGATTGTTGCTTCCATCAAAGGAACCATTTCTATAGAAAATCTAGCAGAATCAGGGGTTCCAAAGAGTCGACATACCATAGCAGTAGCATAACAATATGGAGATGCCAAGGAGTCCATGAAGTACATACAAGAAGATTCATGTTTATGCTTGTTAGGAAAATGCCTTGACTGTTTGGTAGGGTCCAACTCTACCTCTTTCTCCTTAGCAAAAGCTTCTAGAATGCCTTGTTGTAGTGCCGCTGGGGATCCGGAAAATGATACATCTTCTTGACATATTCAGGCTTGAATGTTCCCAACATCCTTCCATCGATTGTAAAGAAATCTCTATCTGTTATATTAATACTTACAATCACCCATCTCACTAGATCATTGTACGGCAAAACTTTTGCTCGGGCTACTATTCTATGAAGGAAGGAGCTACCCAAATCACTGAGCATGCTTTTTGTCTGATCTATTGCATCATCTATTGCTTCTTCTTCTATCTCCATTGGATTTTCTGCTTCGAGTAAAGCATATATGCCTTCCCATAGATTTTATCGAGGCCTTGACAGGTAGTGTCCACAATTAACACCAATTTTGCTGGTCCTTCTTTCACTATAACGGGGGCCCTTGCCTTTCGATATTTCTTAGACATCTTGCCCAATTGTGTGATTCTTAGTTAGCTTTGCAAACTGAGAAAGAGGAGCGTAACAGTTGAAAAACTTGAGAGGAGATAATACAAATTACAGACCAAACGTAGTTAAGCACATTAGATGCATGAGATGTTATATTGTATTTAGCTATCATGGATGAAATCTTTAAAGGACTTACCCATAACTGCTCCTTAATGTTTTACTGTAACTTCCAACATAAAACTTTAACACCGAAACCATATGTCGCGTCACAAGATTTGTAACGGTCCTTTTTAGAATAGGTGTCCTGACTCTGCAATTTGTGATTAGTGATTGCATTATTTTAATATTTGTGTAATAATCATGTATCACAAATCGAGAGTTACAAGCACCACAGTCAAAAGGTTTGTTTGCATAGTTGCTATTGCGATGAGTGCTAAGCTGGCATGGGGAGACAACAGGTTTCAATCTTGGAAAATCATGTTATTTCTTTATAATCGATTTATCCCTATACCGCATGTATTCATAGTATTTATCACTTTGCTTTTATCGAGAGGGAAACATCCCATAATTAAATCACATCACAATTCTTCAATGCAGTGTATTGGATGCTTCCCTATGAATCGACAATATGTGATTGCGATAGCCTCATCACATCGCAAGTTTTCAATGTCACTTTAAGTCATTCCATGGGATTAACGATGTGTGAGGCATGATAGTCACATCACGTCATGTTTTTATAAATGTCTTATTTTTATTAAAACTTTGCAATGAGGGCTTTGATATGACTTTGATCACATCGCAAGCTCTACAAATGGATGTTCATGGGTTCTAAAGAAATGCGATTTGCAATGAGCGGTCCTAAATACTCTAAAAGAAATTTTCACATGACTTTATGGACAATTTATTTTATTCAAAAGTTTATTGCTTTTATTTATATTCTAAAGGGGACCCATTTCTTATTTAGCATTTTAAGACTAAGAGTTTAAAAATTGAAATGTGGGCGGGTTGTTGTATAGCATAACAACTGGTGATTCACTAGGAGAACTAGTTATCTCTGAAAAATAATGAAATTTCTAAAACTTTCTTAAGTAGAATCAATTGAAGAAAAAGGAAACTATCTAAGAATTGGTTAGATAAAAACTTACTCTGAATAAAAATATATGATTTTGCAACTTC
Source organism: Pinus tabuliformis (assembly GCA_031772625.1). Classification (NCBI taxonomy): domain Eukaryota; kingdom Viridiplantae; phylum Streptophyta; class Pinopsida; order Pinales; family Pinaceae; genus Pinus; species Pinus tabuliformis. The sequence goes on along the minus strand of CM062814.1, from coordinate 662,805,733 downwards.
TTGTACAAACCCTTATGATAAAATAAAAACATTTTTTTGGTTTCTTCAAGCTTTGATTGGTTGTTAAAGATAAATTAGGGTGGTCTTCCAACTTAGCTTTTAAATTCACTCTTTAGTCACAGGTAGTGCCTCTGCTGCCAACAAACATCTATAGTCTCGGCAGGGTTACCTTTTAACCATCAACCATTCATTGTCCCGTCCATCTAAGACTATAACTTTTGAAAGATAAATCCAAAAAGATATGTCTACTTGTATTTTTTATTTTTTACTTTTTTTAATTTTTTTGGATAAAAGCCATTGTCCTGGTTTGGGAGCCAGATGATGACAATGCCATTCACCTCTTGTAATTGAACTGAACAAGCTGGCTCATAATGAGACCCCTTGTCTTATGATTATAATCCATTAACCTATTTTGATATGCAGTATTGGTAATGTCAGTTTAATTAGTTCTCTATGATCATGGTAAGCAGGCTCATAATGAGACCTCTTATCTTTTAAATCAGATATATTTTAGAATTACACTCTGAAAAATCATAAACCTAGTGGATGGGGTGAATGACTTACTCCTTAAGAGTTTATGGATGACAATTCTAGAGTTGTGGATGCTTAGCTAGAGAAAGTCTTTACCTTTTTGTAGATAACCTTTCTCAACTTTATAAAACTCAAAATGATTTACTGTATTTTCAAGGTTTGGAAGATTTCACAATTTTAAAGAGGTTCTCAGAGTTTCATGTTTTATCTAACTTCCAAAATTGTAATCATTTCCTTGAAAGGTTCTATTTTTTGAAAGAAAGTATTCACAATATTCTTTCAAAGAGCTTTTCAATAGTGAAAAGCCAATGGGAGACTATTTACAACATTATTTCCTAAAAGAAACTAGCTTGCATAAAGAATATGTATAGTTAAGAAGGGGTTACCTCCTTAGGAAAAGAATTTCTTTAAGATAAGCCCATTCACAGGAAGAGAATCTCTCTTTCCTGATAAGTCTTCCAGTAGAATCATTGACGAGCCTATCTTTTCAATGATCTGAAATGGTCCAAGCAACATCTTTTGAAATTTAGTATGCTTACCTTTGTCTTCATGTGCTTTGTCCAATTTCAAAACGAGATCACCAATTTGTAATGTTTTTGAGCCGGTAGAACTTCCATCAAAAGAAGATTTAATGTCTTGTTGATGATTAGCATGAGCAATTTTAGCCTTTTCTCTTTCCTCATCTAATTTAAGGATCTGATCAAACCTCAATTGAATAGAGGGAGAAGGGATTTCTTCAATAAATTGCATTAGGGCTAGAGATGGGAGTTCTAAATTTGGCGGTATTACAACCTCTTTCCCATACACTAAGTTAAAAGGCGAAGTAGCTATTGAGGCCTTCTGAGTTATGCGATATGCCCATAATGAAAATATTAAATATTTATGCCAATTATTTTGATTTTGATCAACAGTTCTTTTAATAATCTTGATGAGATTCTTGTTAGTTGACTCTGCTAAGCCATTTCCTTGAGGATAGTAATTTGCAGAGTATTTTAACTTAAAACCTCTCTTAAGAGCAAATTCAACTATACTATTCCCAGAAAAATAAGATGCATTATCAAAAATAAGCGCGTTAGGTAAACCAAACCTTGTAATGATGAATTGATCAATAAATTCAATAATTGCACCAGAATTTTCTACCTTTAGTGGAATTGATTCTACCCACATGGTGAATTAGTCTGTGGCCGTGAGGATGTATCTTTGTTACTTGGAAGAACGTGGAACAATCTCTCCTATAATATCAAGACCCCATTGTTCAAATGGTTGCTCAATATTTACTGGTTGTAAAGGAACGGCTGGTTTCCTTTGTCTTTCGCTAGTAGCTTGGCATATCTTGCATTTCCTTATGTAGTCATGGGCATCTTTAAACAAAGTCGGCCAATAATATGCAGCATGTAGTATTTTGTGAGATGTAGTGTCTACTCCAAAATGTCCACCTGCTGGGCCATCATGCGATTCCTACAAAACCATTTGCGCTTCAGTTTTTGCAAGGCATCTTAATAAAATTGAATCATAATTTCTCCTAAACAACACGTTATCAATGATTTTGAAGTTTTTGGTGTTTAGTATTAAGGCGCCTTTGTTTTTGTAACTGAATTCAGGGGGAGCATATCCATTTTTCAAGGAAAAGATAAGATCAACATATTGAGATTCATAATTAATGATACTTATCTCATTTGTGCAGTATTGTTTGAATCTTCATGGTCTAGAATATTGGAAGCTCCTACCAATAACCTACAAAAACCTTGCCCTCTAACAATTTTCACTGGTTTAATATCAATATCATACTCTTGTAAAGTTGTTACCTAGTTAGCTCTCTTCTCTTCGACTAACCTTTGAACTAGCAATTTCCTCACTGCAGAGAATGGGACTATTACTTTTGTGTGTGTTTTTAGGAGAAATGGTCTAAAGTGTTTGATAGATTTAAATACAGTGAAATATTATTTTTCAACTTCGGAATAGTTGAGCTCAGCACCTTGCAAATTAGAACTAAAGGAGGATATGGGTGCTTCTACTTGTTGGTCATTGATTTGTGTTAAAACAACAACGTAAGATGTTTTAGTGGCTAATGTATACAAAATAAAATGACTAGAAAAATTCAGAGTATTCAATGCAGGAGCATTAATTATTGCTTGTTTGATCGAGTCAAAAGTCTCTTTTTCATTTTTTCCCCATTTGAAAACTGAATTTTTCTTAATCATGGATTGCAAGGGTAAAACTATCTGAGAAAAATCAGGAACAAATATTTTCACAAAATTTATCTATCCCAAAAATGATTGCATAGATTTCTTGTTATGTGGCAAAGGAATATCAGAAATATCTTTTATCTTGTCCGGATCAATGTATATGCCATCTTTGGATACAATAAACCATAAGAGTTTGCCTTCATTAAGAGCGAAGAATGATTTCTTGGGATTTAAAGAAATCCCATACCTTTTACAACGTTCCAAGATCTATTTTAAATCATGCAGATGATTGGTCCTTTTCTTAGAATAGATAGTTATGTCATATAAGTAAACAACAACTATCCTATTGATAAAACCTTTGGAGGCCATATGCATGGCTCGTTGGAAAGTAGCTCCAGCATTTATCAAACCAAAAGGCATTTTCTGATAAGCATATGTTCCCCATTTAGTCCTAAATGTAGTCTTTAATCTATCATCTGGATGTACTAGTATCTGATTGTATCCTAAAAAACCATCAAGAAAAGACATTAACTCTAAGCCAGCTACTAATTGAAGTATCTGTTCCATCGTTGGTAATGGGAAATTATCTTTCTGACATGCTTTGTTGAGATTTCTAAAATCTATGTAAATCCTAATATCACCATTCTTTTTCCTTATAGGTGCCAAGTTTGAAATTCATTTAGAATGTCTAACATGAAAGATTATTTTAGCTTTAAGGAGTTTATTCAACTCTACTTTGATTTGACTTTCAAGATTTGGGTGAATTTTCCTTACCTTCTGTTGTATAGGTTTCTCATCAGAAATCATTGGAATTGTGTGTTGGATAATAGAGGTATCATAAGCTTTCAGATCTTTGTAATTCCAAGAGAAAACATTTTTGTATTTCTTTAATAATCTGATAAAAGCAAATATTTCATCTGATGAAATTCCAAGTCCTAGATTGACATTTTGGGGTTTGGCCTCAGTGCCAAGATTTACTATTTCAAACCTTAAAGTAGAACATTGAAGTTTTGCATTAGTGACCTTTTTGAATCTATACTTAATACCATAGAGATCTTCTAGCTTGACCACAGATTTAGGAAGAGGATTTTCATTGAGTATTTGTTTTAATTGAAGATCACAATCGCTTTCATCGATAATATTCTCGTCATAAGATCATTCAAAAGTCAGGAAATTTAAGATATCCTCATCGTGGTTAAATACACGCCAATTGGTGACATTATCTTGGATAAATGGTCGAAAAATTAATTCAATTGAAAATCTATCTAGACTATAATCCTTGGATGGAAGGAGTTTAGAAGCAACATTAGCCAAAAGATTGACTGCTGCATTCTGTGATCTAGGAATAGGAGAAATGTCAAATGCCAGAAAATGAGTTATGAGATCTTGAACAAGTGATTGATAATGTTTGAGATGACCCGAGAGACAATGGATAGTATTTCTTACTTGTTTAATGACAATTTCGGAATCACCAAATACTTTCAGATATTGGATATTCAGGCCTATTGCTTTATAGAGCCCTTGAATCAATGCCTCATATTCCGCAGTGTTATTAGTACATTCAAATTCTAATCTACATGATAACATCATTTTTTCTCCTTCTGGACTAACTAAAATACATCCTGCTCCTGCACCATCATTGGATTTTGATCCATCAAAATACAAAGACAAAAACAAAAGCTTATTTACAGGCTTATTTATAGGCTTATTTACAATTTCATTAGCAACACTAACACACTTTGAGGTATCAGTATGGGAAAATTTTTTGATTTGCGATATGACACTATTAACAGGAAAAGGAGATTGTTGAGCATTAAAATTCCCAAAAAATGACTCAGCTGAATAGTTTTCGAGAATGTTATTATTGAAGGCTACAGGTTGATTTTCTTGTTCAAACTCAGTTACCATATGATTCAAATTTTTTTTTACGATCTATTTTGATTTGATTTGGTTTCCCATTATAGGGAGGCCACATGTGAGACCAATCAGTCGAAATATAACTATGATGTTTTTTTGACCAATCTCTGCTAAGGATTAAACCATTAAATTTAGGGATGTCAGAAATTAATATATCAATTCTTTAGAAAACCCTAGGATCAGCTACTAATCTGATAGTAACTAAATTTATCTCTCCTAAAAATTGTACCTTAGTTCGATCTAATTGAACAATGTGAACTGCAGACTTCTGGGGCTCAATATTTAATTTGGAGAAAACTGACGCTGGCATTATATTTGATGAAGCCCCTAAATCTATTAAGCAGTTATGCAAATTTCTATTGTAGATCTCATAAGTCAAGAGAAAAGGAGGAGTATGAGAATTTGACTTGTCCCTAATTAAAACAACATTAGTAGCATCTACCTTATCAGATGGTGACTTACCTGATCCTTTAGCAGCCTTAGATAATACACTAGTTGGAAGAGGAGAAGAAGGTATGGCATTTAATTTTTTAAGCATCAACTTTTGTTAATGTTTGAGCTTGCTAAGTTCATGCAAAGAAATATTTTCTCGAGTCTTCTTCATGTATTCCACAATGTTATAATCCACAGCGTCTGAAACTACTAGCGTTTTAGATGATGATGGAGGATTGGAGGATGAGGGATGATTGTGGGGAGGTGAAACTGGAGTTTTCTTTGTGGGATATTTGCCTCTAGTAACAGGACTTGAGTTTTTCTTCTTAGAATTTGCCTGATTAAGCTCAGCTATACTTTTGCTTCTAGTATTTACTGGGAGAGCTTCCTGTTCACTTTCATTATCAGAATTGGGTAAGATAAAGTCCCACATTCCATGACATTCAACTATTTCATCTTCTTCGGTTTCTTCAGCTAATAAAACTGTATCTTCATCTTCATCATCATCCAGATCAGATTCTGCATTAGATATAGCATTAGGCGGTTTAGGATCAACTGACTAGTTCCTTTTAAAGTTCCTAAATGGTTTTTTCGTAGAAGTTTCAGCCACCTGCTTTTTAATTTCAACCATTTCATTAGACATAGTTTTAAGAACTTTTTGTAAACCTTCCATGTCATATGGATCCTTGATTTCTTTATGCTTTGAATCATCTCTAAAGGTAACCTTTTTGGATTTCCTTTCCTCGATAGCGTTTTTCTTTTCCAAAGCAAGGATACGTTTTTCAACAGCGATTGCTTCCTTCATATTTTCTGCTAATGTTGGTTTAGCAGCCCTATCAATGAAGATGGCTATGTTTGAAGGCAAGGCAGAGATATACCATTCATTTCGGACTTCCTCACTAGGCTTGGGTGTCACAGGAATTTTATTAGACAGCTTATTAAAGTGTGAGTTGAAGTCTTTGATGGGTTCCTTTAATTTGGATTTCAGATTGGAGAGATCATTAATCAAAGTGGCAGTAGACCTATCATCTCCAAACCTAGTTAGAAACTGCTCCTAAAAAGCATCCCAACTATTGATAGACCTTGGTGGTAATGAAAAGTACCACGATCCTACTGCTACTTGTAGAGTGTATGGAAATAGTCTAACAACATCATCTTCTTCCGTTACTCCATTCAAGTTGATTGATAACATGAAATTATTTATATGTTTTTCTACTAACACGCCAATGTTAGGATTAAATTTTGGTAACCATTTTTCAGGATGAGCTGGAAATTGGCTCAAAGGTGCAGGCATTCTGACCACTCCTAGATTGGTCCATGGCCTTGGTTGAGGTTGATTATGTGCCATCATTGAGCTAACAGTAGAAGAGGGTGATGAAGCAGTTGAAAGTGATTGGGTAGAGGATGTTGAAGTTCCTGTACCTTTTTGGACTATGATCTGAAGTTGGGAAATGGATGGATGACTTTGCAGTGGTATAGATGGAATGGATGATGATGAGGACAAAGTCTCACTGTTAGATTCTAATGGTGTCTTCCTAGCCCTTTTTTGACTTGGCAGAGGGAATTCAACTGGTGGAATACCAAGTTTTTCACTCTATGCTCTAGTAAGCGGCTGCAATGGGATATATTGCGAAGTCACACTACTTTGGGATAACTCAAACTGTTCTTGGGATATTGAAAACCCTTGGTGTTTATGAATCAAAGATTGTACTTCAGGGGGTTCAAGAGAAGAATTGTCTGGTGTGTTAAGGGTTTCGGCAGTGGGTGTTGTATTCTTCTTTTCAACTTGTTGCTTACAAATAGGAGATTTAGAATGCGAAGGAGAAGTTGGAGGAGATGGTGAGGGGGTTTTACTCTTGGAATGGCCTGTGGATTTATATTTACTCGCCATTCACAGTTAGGCCCTCCTTCTAGTGCCAAAAATGTTGATGCATATAAAATTGTACCACCAACATTTGGGGATAACCACCCAGTCCGAACCTTAGTACAACTCATTTTCCATTTGGTATGGTGGCTCCGACTAGATATTATGGGGCTAGTTTCCAAATAATGTGTGGTTTGATGAATGAGTATTTTAAATGTATATCAAAGATGGTAGATGGTTGAATCTATGACTTTAAAAATATAAATATACCTATATAGCCTAGGTAATCTTATAACAAATGTGATTTTTGATAATTCCTAGCAGACAAATAATCATATAGATGATTTACTTATCCATAGAAAGATTCATTTAAACAATGATTACTTTGTTTAAGAAATTAAAAAAAGTAATTATAAAAACATATCACATGACATCGTAATATTTATCGTTGATATATATCTCTCATGTAACAATTCTAAATCATTCAAAAGTCACTCAATATAGAATTTCTTGAAGCCTATGAATACATCAACAATAGCAAATTAAATGAAATGCTAATTATATTAAGACAAAAGGAATAGTGATAGAAATACCGCATGAATTTGAGTCTTGACATGTAAATAACATTCTGGTTCCACCTCTTTATTCCAATAACTTCCAGGAGATACAAAAATGCAAGTCTTGAAAAAGTTCTTTCATGAAAATCTGAAACTTTGATCCACTGCTCAAAAAATAAATTTAGAAGTGCAGAAGTGCAACTTCTCAAGACTAATTTTTGTAAAAATTGAGGACCCCTTCTTCAATAACATGAAATGGTTTATATAATAGAATTAAAACAAACTGTCAACAAAAATTGCTTAGAGTTGTTGGAACTGTAAACATTAAAATCTGGGATTTGAATTGCAAAAATAGTAGTGTGGTTACCTTTGAAAAGATTCATTGTATCTATTTCTTCTCCTATGTCTGCAACTGACAAATTGAGAGCATGTTTTGAATTTTTGCAGGATGACTCATCCTAGAGTGTAGTTGTCCCATGTACGTGGCATTTGAAAGCTTGGGCACCATGCGATCAAAAACATCAGCAAGGCATTTGATGGTCATCTGTTGACTGTGCGGCTTGACTTAAAAGGACCAATATGCATCTCTAGTAAGGCTTTGTACTCTGCTAAGTTGTTCATCTTTGCTGGCCAAATCCTACTTCCATTGATTTTCTAACATTTTCTCTTTTGGAAGCTTTCTTGGGGAACAATTAGAAATCAAATTGGCTTAATATAAATTATCATTTACCAGCTCAATCACATTGTTCATTATAGCTCTGGCCCTGGAAGTAGCCCTTTATACCTTTATCAATTGTGTTTCCCATTATAAAACCAATATTTATTTATGCAACTCTTGAATTTTCGGTAGGTTAGCAGCTCTGCCTTCCACTGTGCTTTGCCAGGAGAGGAAATTTGTGACCTTGTCATCTGCGTCCTCAAATTCTAATCTGGTATTAACTGCTTGATCGATCAATGATGTAGTTATGATGCATAATGGGTCGACAAGAGATATTTTATGGCAAAGTAGATTGAGCTATTGAGATAAGGCCTTATTAGCTTCTAGGGCTTCTTTCTTAAATTCCTCGACCTTAGGATAATCTCTGAATTGTTCTATATATAGTTGTAGCTATGAGATTTGCTCCTCTTTAGCCTTCATTTCTTGTTGATGTGTCAATTGAAGTTGTTTGAGCTGTTGGGACAACTGTTGTTGTTTTTGGATGACATGCTGGTCAATCCTTTGTTTCTCCCGGTTTAATTGTACTTTAAGCTACTCGTTCTTTTGTTTTTCTTCTTCCAAAAGTTCCCCAAGCCAATTAATATTCTTTTGTCTACTGCAGTTTGCTCTTCAAGCTAAGTAATCCTTTGATCAATAGATTAACTTTAGTGGCCTTATGAATTGTGGCAGCTATGTATGCCCTTGCAAATTGAGATAATTTAGTCAAATCCTCAGAAGGATTGACCTCTGAATCCTTCCATGTCACATTCATAAATTCAGATTGAGGAGTTGTGGATGATGTCTAGTCAATTTTCCTCCTTTTTCTCTGTCTCTTGACTACAGCCCTATGTTTTGGGATGTAAAATACATCCAAGGGTGGTATTTCCTCAATATTTAATGTAATTTCTCCTGAATGATTTTCAAGGATTATTTCAATCACTTTTTGAGCTATGTATGGACTAGGTGTCTACTCAATTCCACTATCAGTAACGATGGGTTGTTGTGTTGCAGGAAATGCTGATGCGATGATGTTTTAGGGGTCGCTCTAGCTTTTGATCTGCTGATTAAACTGATCCAATTCTCTAATCAAGATAGGGTCAATATTGACATATGTGCTAAGGGGTTCACTGGTTTTTTAAATTGTTTCCCCTTCCCCAAAATTCTCTTCAATAGTCTATTCCCAGCTGTGCTCTGCTTGCTGAACGGTAGGGGTAGTATTCAATAAATCTAGAGGTAATGTTTGTAACCTCTGTGTCCTGTATTCCATGAATTTATTCATCTTTTCGGCTCCCAATTTGAATCTTTCCAGATGAGTTACTTGTGAGAATAACTCTGTTGAAGCGAATAAATCATCAAAATCATCCTCCTCATGTATAAATTTACTAATTTTCACTTGACTGGTGAAATTGTAAGTGACTTTGTTTGGATCATATTGTCTTCTAGGAATCACTGCTAGACTCAGATCCTTAGTTTTCTCTACTTATTTCTTAGCATGTTTAAAATCATGCAATGTGTAAGTGCCACAACAGAGGGGAAATGAAGGGCACACTTCTTTTTTAGAGTCTTTAAGGTTTCTAGTCATCCCCTTTTCCGCTATCTGATATGCTATTTCCCTAGCTAATAGCTTATCTGGAATATAGAGTGGAAGGACATGAGGGTCTGTAATATTGCCAAAAGCCCTAATACAGGTGAAATTTTCCTCCCTGAACCAACTGTAGATTGAGGTTAAATCAATTTTAGCCTCGTCAGACACCCGAGGAGCAGGATTGTTAAAAACAGCTTGATGAATAGGTAAAATAAAACCATAGAAAATTTTGTATATATGATTTTTGTAGTAAGACTTCCATAAATACTTATGATAAATATCAATGGGGATTGGATCCTAAACAATCCATTTCCAACCTAGAATGGGAAAGTCAGAATTAAAATAGATCGTGTCCATTATGTAGGCGCTCATATAAAATGGGGGCACGACTCGGGTGGTGACAAATCTATTCCTTCTATAATCTAATATTTGAATGGCCATTTTATTTGAGAGAATGGTTACCCAATACATAATAAAGGAGTTGATTGTTGCTTCCATCAAAGGAACCATTTCTATAGAAAATCTAGCAGAATTAGGGGTTCCAAAGAGCCGACATACCATAATAGCAGCATAACAATATGGAGATTCCAAGGACTCCATAGAGTATATACCAGAATATTCATGTTTATGCTTATTAGGAAAATTCCTCCACTATTTGATAGGGTCTGACTCTACCTCGTTCTCCTTTGCAAAAGTTTCCAGAAATGCCTTGTTGTAGTGCCACTGGGGATTCAGAAAATGATACATCTTCTTGACATCTTCAGGCTTGAATGTTCCGAACATCCTTCAATCGGTTGTAAAGAAAGCTCTATCTGTTATATTAATACTTTCAATCACCCATCTCACTAGATAATTGTATGGCAAAACTTTTGCTTGGTCTGTTATTCTATGAAGGAAGGAGTTAGCCAAATCACTGAGCGTGCTTTCTGTTTGATTTGTTGCATCAACTGTTTCTTCTTCTTCTATCTCAGTTGGAAATTCTGTTTCAAGTGAAGCATATATGCCTTCCCATGATATTTTACCGAGGCCTTCATAGGTAGTGTCTGCAATTAACACAAATTTTTCTAGTCCATCTTCCACTATAATAGGGGCCTTTGACTTTTGAGATTTCTTAGACATCTTGCCCTATTGTGTGATTCTCAATCAGCTCTGTAAAATTATAAAGAGGAGCGTAATAGTCGAAAAACTTGAGAGGGGATAATACAAATTATAGTCCAAATGTAGTTAAGCGCATTAGATGCATGAGATGTTATATTGTACTTAGCTATCATGTATGAAATCTTTAAAGGACTTACCCATAACTGCTCCTTAATGTTTTACGTAACTTCCAGTGTGAAACTTTAATGCTGAAACCATATGTCGCGTCGCAAGATTCGTAATGGTCCTTTTTAGAATAGGTGTTGTGACTCTGCGATTTGCGATTAGCAATTGCATTATTTTAATATTTGAGTAATATTTGCGTATCGCAAATCGGGAGTTACAAGTGCCACACTGAAAAATTTTGTTTGCATAGTTGCGATTGCGATGAGTGTTGAGCTTGCATGGGGAGACAACGGGTTTAAATCTTGGCAAATCATGTTATTTCTTTATACTCGATTTATCCCTATACCGCATGTATTCATAGTATTTATCACTTTGCTTTTATCAAGTGGGCGACATGCGATAATTAAATCGCATCGCAATTCTTCAATGTATTGTATTGGATGCTTCCCTATGAATCGGTGATATGCAATTCTGATAGCCTCATCGCATCGTAAGTTTTCAATGTCGCTTTATGTCATTCTGTGGGATTAATGATGTGTGAGGTGCGATAGTCACATCACATCGTGTTTTTATAAATGGCTTATTTTGATTAAAACTTTGCGATGAGGGCTTTGATATGACTTTGATCACACCGCAAGCTCTCCAAATGGATGTTCACGGGTTGTAACGAAATCTGACTTGCAATGAGCGATCCTAAATACTCTAAAAGCAATTTTCATATGACTTTGATGGAAATTTTATTTTATTCAAAAGTTTATTGCTTTTATTTATATTCTAAAGGAGACACATTTCTTATATATCATTTGAATACTAAGAGTTTAAAAATTGAAATGGGGGAGGGGTTGTTGTATAGCACAACAGGAACTCAAGCTTGAGGGTTCTAGTTCCATTATTTTTCATAGATATATATACACTCATTTCAAAGTTAGGAATAAAGTCATGAATGTAAGAATACTTTTATGTAATTGGCTTTTGATTAAAAACACATAAAATATCATAATTATTGATTTTTTTTAGTCTTTGAGAAGAGTTATTAAATGAAAAAGTCTTTAGTTCTACAACCAAGTGATAGCAAGGAGACAAAATATATATACTTTTTAAGGATATTAGATAAATATGAGTAATAAAATAAGAGCGTGTACTGAAGAACAACTTTGCTATATTATGCCAACGAAATCATGCCACAAATGGATTAGGTAAAAGTGACAATTTTTTTAGTGTTTAAATTGGAGGTCAATTAAATCTAATCAATATTTTATTTTACTTCATAATAAGGAAATCAATGATGTTGTCGGAAAAATATAAGAGAGATTGAATACAACTAAGATAAAACGAAAAAAATTATAGCATTCGTGATTGACATGGATTTTACAAAACCATATGATAAATTAAATTGGTTATATATAAGGTTTTCTATTTAACTATTTTGATTTATGGATGTCCTTTGGGGTTTTTCAATGCTTTAATGGGAATTCATCAAGATCAAAACTAGACTAGGAAGAACGGTGAAACCCTGTGGGTATAGATAGCTAGAAAATATAGTTTGGTTTAGGAACATTATTTATGAATATTGGAGAATATGTTTTGATCTATATACTTCCTATTTATTTAATCCCACAACAAATATTATCCTTGGCCTCAAGTTTGGGTTTAGGTGAGCTGAGTGAAATGGATTTCCCATGATGGGTATTTTAAATGTATAAGTAAGACATGTATATTATCAAATTTTCCTTTAGTACAAGGAGTTCAAGGACCATGTATAGCAATAAAGGATTCTTGTAGGAGAGGGAACCTAATTCTCATGAATTAATTTATATTTCTAAGTGATAGGAATATAACTCAATATGGTGAAATACTTAATGCTTTTTTATGAAGTGGAGGATATGCGTTCTATTGAACATTATATCTTAATCATGGAATGCAATATATGGTTTGGATCGAAATAAAACCAAATACTTATAAGTATGTTCATTTCATATGATTAATGTAATATGTGCTCATCATAAGTAGACCTGTATTGGTAGAGACCATTTTAAAAATTTCTATTATGTTTTGTACATATATTGCACATTCCAAATGGAATATTGAATAAAATAAATGATGAATAAAATAATGAACAAGAATGTTTCAATTTTGTACACATAGCGAAAAGAGAAAAGTGAGAAATCCACTTGGTGGCATGGAAAATAGTGTCATCTTTGAAGGATGAAAGTGGGTCAAATTTTAAGAATATATAAATTTCAATATGGTGCTTGTTACTAAAACACCATGGAGATTAGTATATTATGAATAAATTTGGTGGAAAGTTATGAAATTTAAGTATATGAAAGGAAAATCTATGGAAGAATAATTTGTATTGGATAGAAAAGAATTATTTGGAGGTTTAGCTATTCGTAATGTTCTAGTTAGAGCTTTCCATTATCCAAATAATGGTAAACTTGGAAAAGACAAAGGGGAAATAAATTGAGAATTGGGGGACACTATAAGATTGGTAGTAATGGGAGTTTTATGTTTTTTTAAATCTCATTTTAATGATTAGTAATGAAAAATCTATTTTTCTATCTAGGATTTAACAAGTACCATTGGAGGAAATAATTGGAATTAGGGATGGAAATCAACAAAAACCTTATATTTGTAATCAAAAATTTAGAATAAGGATCAAGTTTGTGAGCGTAGTAGATCACAATGCTATAAATGTATAATAATAGAATGAAAATCAAATAGTAGAGAAGGTCACAATAGAGAGGAATGTGTACTAAAGGTTATGTATTTTAAACCAAAATTGAAGAATCTACTAAGGATGAACTAGTAAACTAGTACCATAATAGAGGATCATCTAATTAGAAATATAGTAGGAAAAAAGAGATTTATATTAGATAGAATAACAAAATAAAATATCAACTTAAATTATTTTGGAAAAAGAATTATATGGTGTACTACATTATATATTATGAAAATACAATGAAGAAACTATGGATGACCTCTTTCTTACTTGCTCATTTGTTAGACTTGTTTTCAATAAAATATTACAAATATAAAGAATATAAATAAATGAAATCAAAAGTATTTAATAAAATATTTATAATTTTATAAAGTATTTATAAATTTTAGCATACTTTGTAATTTGAAATATTTGTAATTTCAAAACTATATTACTTTTCAAGTTATCATTATCATACACACAAATTACTCATAACTTTAATAATAAAAAAAAATTATGGGACATTGGAGAACATCAGAGAAGAAACTCAAAAAATACAGAAGTGATTGATAATGGATATGAGAAAGTTTAGGAAATTTTCCATATTGTTTGTCGAGAACCCAAGGTGAGTGGGGTAGGGTTCACAATTTCTGTTGAATATATGTTGGGACTAAACAATCAATTAAGCTTTATTTATTGTGACAATTTTTTAAAAACATTTAGTGAATAAAGGTATAACTAATTACAATTTTTTTGATATTCCAAAATATTGAATGGAAAATACTATAATATATATATATATATATATATATATATATATATATATATATATATATATAATAGTTATAATCAAGGAACAAATATTGAAATTAATAACAATGAATTATCTTTTAGTTATGTTTGGTTGGCATGACAGCTATGAAGTGAGGAAACTCTCCCACCCTTCCATGCCAAGTAATGACATAAAATCTAAAAGAAACCATCTTATTGTAGGAGGGTTTTTTTCCTTTGTAGAAATTCATAGAAGGGATTTCAATGTCTCAAACATGGCTTTGCTAGTGATAGAGTTAAAAATGAATTTAAAATGATTCTTTTTTCCAATATAGGTTTTCTATTAATCAATGAGTGTAATATCCTTAGGAAAATTACTGCATGACTTGTTTTATTTAATTATTTTTGAGGAAATTAATTGATATGTGATCAATATTTTAAGGTAAATGTTATTTGGAAACAATGAAATTAGGAATTATTTTAATGTGTTAATCCTCTTAGGAAAAATTTAAAAGATAACATGAGATATTAACCCCTAACTATTAGAGAAAAACAATTGGAGTTGGTTGTGCCTAGTGAAGCAAAAATAAAACAAAGAAATCATCATTCTATTGTTTTCTTCTAAGAGAGAAAGAGAAGAAAGACTTGTTGACATAACACAATATATTATATGGTTGGAGATAAATATCATAGTGTGGAATCTATGGAGTCAAGAATTGTGGGAGATAAAGACACTCCATGAAAAAGAAATAAAAGTGGGAGAGAAAGCCTGCTAGAACCCAGCGAATTTAAGAGGAAGCTACTAAGGGTTCAAGAGGTACGAAGCTAGAGAGTAAGTTCTAATTTAATATTCTTTTTCCTGATAGTTTGGGGATAGCTTAGGGGGAACCAATGAGTAATTGGTTCAAGGTTGGGTGGAACATGGAGGCTTTTAACATTTTCTAGAAAGGACTCTAAGGATATATACAAGTATATATATATATATATAACAGTCATATGGAATAATTGTGTGTTTTTCAGAAAAAAATGTGCATAAGAATATGTATTGGTGCCTAAGTATAGATTTTGTGAAATAAAATAGATATGAATGATTTTTTTGGGCTAAATGTGTAATTGTAAATGAAAGATATGGAATGAGAAAAGAAGGACAACAAGTACCTTTATGATAGAGAATTGTTATACTAATAATTTTTGTTGGTTACAAGTATTGAATAGTGTTAAAATTTGCAATGAATGCTTTATTGGAATAGTTCCTACATAGGAATATATGTATATAGTATTCGTAGTAGTAGTAGATTGTATGAAAGAAGAGAGTGTCATATTGGTTAGAAAGAAAAAGGTAAGAAAGAATCCTAGAGTAAAAACTTTTAGTCGTGAATGAGAGGGTTAGCACCTAGAGAAAATGATAGGGGTTACCAGTATAGAAATCATTTGAGTTTCTCTGGTTTAGCATAAGATTTTACAAAATAAAATAATAAGACATTAAATAAAAAAATATGAAAACTATGTACAGATACATGAATAGAAAAAACAAAAAAACCTACAATAACTAATAATCTACATGTTTATAGGTTCCAAAACATTTGAGAGACTATCTATAAGACAAAGTAGTTAATGACTAGTAATCTAATACAATGAGAGGAGAAAGAGAAAGGAACCATTTGTTCCTTGAATTAGAAAAAAAAAAAGAAAAAAACTTTAGATAAGGAAACATTTAAAATATAAATAAACATTTATATATACATATACATATTAAGAAAACTGAAAAAATAAACATAACTGGAAAAAAAGAATATAACTGTTCATATATGAGGTTGGAAGGAAAGTATTTAAGCCTCATATTTCTTATATGATTTCTTTTCCCTGGAAAATAAATAAACCGAGAGAAAACCTTTGTAGAAGTATATAAATAGTTGAAATTACATTGCAGTGCATGCTGTGTACATGACTTTCTTGAAAAATACATGGAACAATAATTTATATTAAACCTCATTCGATTGGTTCATAAAGAGACTGAAAAACCCTGAATATTCAGAGTCTACTTGTGACAACAATATTTCTTTATATACATTAAATAATAACAATAGAGGTTTGTGACCAACATAGTTTGGAGCACAACTAATTGGTATTTCAATCACACGAGATAAAAAATAGGAAGTTATTGACATGAGACCCAAACCCACTAGGATTATGGTTTCAAAAATTAAGTAGTGGGTGACACAAATTCCATGGGTTACAATAACAAAAACTTATTACCAATTAAAATAAACATATAAGAACATTTTGACATGATCTGAGCCCCTTTATGTAATAAGAATACATGTATTGAGCCAAAATCCTCTCTCCTCAACATCAGACTGTACATTTACTGGTCTCACACCTATAATACAACAACTATAACAAGATTAGCAGAGAGTTGGAATGGAGGGTACGTCCCTTACATATACCCATAAAAGATAAAAATATATTATCGAATGGGATTTACCCCTTTATACCTATGTAAGGTGGTGAGGTGCGACCATCCTCTTATCTGCAATTACAAGCATATTAGAACTTATTGAGGGAATATTTCAATTTGAAACCTTGAAATAAGTAGTAACCAGTCAAATGATATTTTTCTTTAAAATGTACTTAGGAACATGAACTAGGTTACCTTGACAATATGATAATTGAGCTTAGAAGAAACTAAGTTGATTTCCTAAATTCTTGCACCCCTTTTAATGCGAGATTCGATGAAAACTTAAGAAAGTTGAGCGATTAATCTACTAGTGCAACAAGGGCACCAAAAGATTATAAATTTCTCAGAGAATAAAAAGAATATATAAAGCTTTATGAAGTAACTAGAGACGTATTGATAAACAATAGACAAGGGTTACCAAAAAAATTACTGGAGGAGAGGGAATTGAGCGATCTCTTTAAACCGAGGAATCCTGAAAACAAGTTAGAGTCTCACTGTTGGTAATGAAAAGGATTTCAACTAATTTCCACAAAAGAGAAATTTTATGTAGTGTTGGAAGTAATGGAGAAAACTAAATTTAGATTATTGTTATGATGATGATAGGTTTGAGACTCTAATCTTAGACCTCATATCCTAATATCTAGGGAGTGGTTGAAACCATCCTGTTAGTGTGAAAGCTTATATATTTGAGGCTCATTTGACTCAATGGAAGTGGGCTTCTATGAGTGTTTGTACACTCTCCAGGTATCTCACCTGGAGAGCCATTTAGTTTATAGTTAATATATTCAGATTTTATCATGGTATCAGAGCTGTAGGGTCGAGGAACTTGTATGCTGAGTGAAGGATTTTCCCAGCACACCTAAGGCAAAACCATCGCGTGGTTTGGAGGAAAAATCACGTTGATCCCACTGTGAGACTTCGTACATTTTATTTTGACATTTCGGTGTGATTGAAGGGTGGAACGATGTGACTTGAGGGTTGAATGGTGTGAATCTGTCGTGGTAAATCGCATCGACCGTTCGCAACAACAACAAAAAAAAATTGTGCTGTGTGGCTACTTCTGTTGTGAAGAAATCATGGAGGCATGCATCTACTGATCTGCGTGAGACTTGGTGTAGAAAACTTGAGGGAGGCCAAGATCGCACGAGGCTGGACTTGCCTAGAGGCCGTAAGGAGGAAGCCAAGGAGGCTAGATATCTATTTTTTGTTTGTATGCCACGAGGAGATCGGTAGCAGCTTGGTGTTGGAAATGAAACAAGATGATGGAGCTTAGTGAAAAGAAGTCACCTTCACTAAGTGGGCCCGTAGGCTATTTTTGGCGCAATGTCTATTTTTAGACATATGGATCATGGTCTATGAGTTGCAGGATGCTATTTGTGGATGATTGGTCATGTTGGTAAAAATAGATGGACTTCTATTTTTAGACATATGGGCGGAGTCTATTTTTAGACTGCCAGGCTAAAAATAGAACAGTCGAATATTATTAGCTTTTAATAATATTTGGACTATAAACATTATCTTATCCTCTTGGAGCACTTCAGTTCGAGCTACGGATGTTGCAAATGCAGCTGCCAGAAGGAAATATGCTTTTCTTGTGGGTCGGTTGAGCTATTGCATGCATGACTTCAGTTAGAACTCATGTGGTTGAGTTTGGTGGAGTTGATTGAGGAGTTGATGGAGTTGTGTTCAGTTTGACTTGGTTGAACTAGTTGTATTTAGTTTAACTGCAAATACACTAGTGATGAGTAATGTGAATTAATTGTTAATTAATTCACTAATTATTAACTCATAAATCAACTAAAGAATACATCATTTAACTCAGTGCATGGACAGTTCAGTGGAGACAGGTGTTAGAGGTGAGTGAAAGGGCAAGACAGCTGTCAGTTGTGACTATGGTTGTGCATGAGATTTGCACAATCAATGGATTGAGTATTGCCAATGAGGATTGCATGGTTCAGCCAAGGAAATATGAGTTTGCTTCAGCTATTCATCATTATTCTCATGCAGGATTGTGCAGTGGAGGCAGGCAAACAGTGGAGGAGATTTGAGACATCAGATCTGAGCTAGTTTGTGTGTAACAGGTGGAGATAGTACTGAGTACTTGTGAGGAGTATTGTACTATGTATTGTTACATGTTCTCAATCATGATAATATACAGATAGTGTGGGGTTTTCAGTTGTATGCTTTCCCCGGGTTACATACTGTGTTAATGTGCACATGTGATTGATGTTTCATTGTTTTTAATTCCGAAAAATTGATGATCAATGTAGAGGAGGTTATGTATTATGCATGTATTCTGCAATAGTGTATAATCGAGATAATCTCTGTGAATAAGTGTCATATTATTCAAAATTTCTACATGGTATTAGAGGTAGATGATTTGTAGAAAAATTTCTACATGGTATCAGAGCTATTGATCATCAGATCTATTATTCAGAAAGTGTTTACATTTTATTCCTTCAGGCAGAGTCTGTAATCGGGCCAGGTAGCCTCTGGATTCATCCTTCCTTTGAAAGGTGAGATATCTGGTAAAATCCCATACAGTCAATCTCTGTACGAGAAATAATTTGTTCTCACGAATTTTAGATCAGAAGTGGTTGAGTTTTGAGCTGGTGGAATTTGAATTTGCAGCAGTGTTTTCTTGGTGTCAAAGTTGAAATGTCTTTCAACAGATTGCGATTGGAGTGTGCTCTTGAAGGCAGCTCGAATTATATTGCATGGAAAGACAGGATGGAGGTGGTGTTAGATGAAAATGGGCTAAAGGAGTTCATAGAGGCTGAGGTCCCAAAGCATACTGATGCTGCTCACGTTGAGGTTTGGCAAAATAAGACAGCAAAGTGTTGAAAGATTCTGTTGGAGGGCGTGAAGGATCACATTGTGTCCAACCTGCATGGGAAGGCTTCTCCATACTTGATGTGGAAAGCGTTGACAGATCTATTCCAAAGCAAGAGCAACCAGATGAAGTTGGCACTCAAGGACAAACTTAGAAACATTAAGTGTGAGAATGGAGACAGTATACCCGAGTATCTCACGAAGTTCACCCAATGCTGGGATGAGCTGGGAAGTGTGGGGGTGACTGTCGATGATGAGGACTTGGTGAACTTGGATCTCCTTGGTCTTCTGAAGAGTTGGCATTCCTATCAGGACTCTGTCAATGGTTGGGAGAAATTGCCAGGATGGGAGAGACTTTGGTCAGATCTTGTGCAAGAGGAGATCAAGTGGAATACTAGGGATGGATCTTCATCAAAGGCATCTGATGAATAAAATTTTGCTTTGGCTGCCAAAGCAAAGAAGGGGAAGGAGAAGGGTTCTCTTTCCGAATCCAGTTCTTCCAATGATGGGAAGAAGGTCAACAAGTCGAAGGTGAGATTCTTTCGTTGTCATGGGTTGCGCCATTATGCTACTAATTGCCCAAAGAAGAAGTCCAAGAAGGGATCCGGGGAAGGATCTGAAGGTGAGGTTCTTGCTTCACAGTTTGAGTTGGATTTCACACTCTTCACATGCATGGTTTCATCCATGGTGGGAAATGGTTGGTCTCTTGACAGTGGAGCTTCTTTCTGCATGACTGGTGACAAGACTTTGTTCAGTACTTTGGAGGAGAAAGATCTCCAGATACTCATAGTGATGGGTAATGATGAGAAGTATAGTGTCTCAAGTGTAGGCACGGTTATTTTTCAGAGGAAGCATGGAGCTCGCCTTACCTTAACCGATGTCAAGTATGTACCAGGACTGAAGAGAAACTTGGTGTCGATCGCGATGCTGGAAGATGGAGGCTATGATGTAGTCTTCAGTAAGGGAAAGGTTTTCCTTAGACACATCATCACTAGACAGTTGAAGCAGATTGTTTCACGGGTCAAGAACCTATATGCTCTTGAGGTTCAAGATGCATGCAAAGCCTTGAGCAGCGAGGCAACTGATGGAGACTTGGTGGTTGAGAGGGAGCATATATTACCTCTCAACATGTAGAGCCAGAAGAAGTCTCAGACGATTGTGGAGGAGCCACGATTGGTGCAACAGCTTCAGGAGGTTGTGGAGTAGCCACAACAAGAGAAGCTGAGAGGAGATTGAGTAGAGACATCTACTCATGCAGAGACCTCCAGTAGGGGGAAACTTCGAGCCAGGTGGGCAGAGGGATCGCATGCAGCCATACCTCCAGGTAGGAGGTGGGGTGATGTGGATTGATCGTCCCAAGGAGGAGGGGCAGGATCCTTGAGGTACCCAACCTCTTGGATGAGACCTTGCTACGGGAGCCCTGATGTGGAGTAGCAGGAATTGACTGATTGGGTAGAGACAGATGTGGATGGAGTGGCAGAGAGAGCGACAGTGTAGGGAATCCCAGGACAATGCATAGCTAGCAGGCTGCAACAATGCGAGAGGCACAAGTGTTTTGCACAGTGCTAGGTGGCACAGAGAGGTGTGCAATGGTGCGAGATGCATGGAGATGTTGCAGTAGCATAGATTTCAGAGAGGTAGCACTTGTCAGTAGCAGGTAGAGCTTCAGCATCAGAGTATGTTCCTAGCCCAACAGAGTGGTCAGTTGGGAGTGTTTTTGTTCCAAGTGTTGTTGGAGCAAGTGGACTGGGCAAATGTGTTGCATGCAGAACATTCCAGAGTTGCAGGATAGGGGTTGCAGATAATCCATATCTTGTTGAGAAGGAGTGTTGAAAATGCAACAAGATGATGGAGCTTAGTGAAAAGAAGTCGCCTTCACTAAGTGGGCCCGTAGGCTATTTTTGGCGCAAAGTCTATTTTTAGACTATGTCTATTTTTAGACATATGGATCATGGTCTATGAGTTGTAGGATGCTATTTGTGGATGATTGGTCATGTTGGTAAAAATAGATGGACTTCTATTTTTAGACATATGGGCGGAGTCTATTTTTAGACTGCCAGGCTAAAAATAGAATAGTCGAATATTATTAGCTCTTAATAATATTTGGACTATAAACATTATCTTATCCTCTTGGAGCACTTCAGTTCGAGCTACGGATGTGGAACATGCAGCTACCACAAGGAAATATGCTTTTCTTGTGGGTCAGTTGAGCTATTGCATGCAGGACTTCAGTTAGAACTCATGTGGTTGAGTTTGGTGGAGTTGATGGAGGAGTTGATCGAGTTGTGTTCAGTTTGACTTGGTTGAACTAGTTGTATTTAGTTTAACTGCAAATATAGTAGTGATGAGTGATGTGAATTAATTTTTAATTAATTCACTAATTATTAACTCATAAATCAACTAAAGAATACATCAGTTAACTCAGTGCATGGACAGTTCAGTGGAGATAAGTGTTAGAGGTGAGTGAAAGGGCAAGACAGCTGTCAGTTGTGACTATAGTTGTGCATGAGATTTGCACAATCAATGGATTGAGTATTGCCAATGAGGACTGTGTGGTTCAGTCAAAGAAATACGAGTTTGCTTAAGCTATTCATCATTATTCTCATGCAGGATTGCACAGTGTAGGTAGGCAAACAGTGGAGGAGATTTGAGGCATTAGATCTGAGCTAGTTTATGTGTAATAGGTGGAGATAGTACTGAGTACTTATGAGGAGTATCGTACTATGTATTGTTACATGTTCTCAATCACTATAATATATAGATACTCTGGGGTTTTCAGCTATATGCTTTCCCCGAGTTACATACTGTGTTAATGTGCACATGCAATTGATGTTTCATTGTTTTTAATTCCGCAAAATTGATGATCAAAGTAGAGGAGGTTATGTATTATGCATGTTTTCCACAATAGTGTATAATCGGGATAATCTCTATGAATAAGTGTCATATTATTCAAAATTTCTACATGGTATCAGAGGTAGATGATTTGTAGAAAAATTTCTACACTTGGGTCGTTGGACGACCAGATCAGGCCATTGCATGGAATTCTGTGGAGGCGTGCAGGAGGTCACCAAATCGCTGAAGGCTGCAGAACGTCACTGTGTTGAATCAAAGAAAAACCTTAAACATCTATCATAAGTGGTGTGGAGGATTGTGTTGAAGTGATGAACACCATTCAAAGTGATTTTCTCCCAGTTCAGAGCATTAATTCTTGAGGGTTGGAATTATATAATCAGCTTGAGAGGATGAATTCTCTGCCTGGTTTCGAAATGAATCATCATCAAGGCCATAGATCTGGTATTGCTGTCCGCGTCATCTAGCATATTTGTCCTTGAAATATTATTGTTTGAGAAACCTAGAAGTTGCAAGTTATGGAGATTCCAAAACCAATTGGGTAAATTTTCTTCTAAGTTATTATATGCCACAATGAAAATGCGAAAGTTCTTGTTGATTTGAACCCATCCTCAGAAATATGTGTTATCAGAAATTACTAATTACGTACATCAAAATTAGATATTGATAGCGTTTCCAGCTTGTGAGAGGTCATTTTGTTACTCGTCATTAGAGCCGAGGGCACTGAGACCTGCATGGCACAAAGGCCACAGTCTACAAGGTTCTACAATTGAAGAGCTTCCAAAGGGAGAAGTTTCATGCCTTCATGGTAACAGGGTTGTTGGAGCTTGTTAGAGGACTGTGTGGAGTCGAAAAGAAATCTCGAAGCAAGATAAAGCGAGATAAGCTAGACTTTAACAACATGTCTATATTTTTAGATATTTTTGATTCTGATGATGATGATTTTCTCATGTGGGCATTTGGAGGCATTAGCATGAGTAGTATGTTCGAGTCAGAAGAAATTTCAGAAAAACAATGTGGTTCTATTGATAACCATGAGAATCAAGAGGCACAGTCTGTTGTGCAAGATCCTGAGATTGAAGACACACGAGCTAATCTTCAAGAAGGGTGTAAAGAAGAACAAAGTGTTGAAGATCAATTGGACGAACCAGATGAAGCTGAATGCAAAGACGTTGCAGAAGAGGACAAAGCTGGAGAGAATTTAAAATTTGATGATCTCATTAATATTTCTGTGTGTGCAGACATTACATCAATGAATTATGAAGACATCAAAGCTGACGTTCGAATGGTTGACACCAGAAATAGTGAGAGGGAAAATTCTCCTATCTAGCTTGTCATAATCTCCAAAAGGGTGAGAATAAGAATTCAATCTTTCCATAACTAGGGAAGAAATGATGTGAAGATACATCACTACCTCATGGCGAGGAAAGTGAAGATGAAGCCACGACTCAAGATGAACAAGCATGGACTCACAAGAAAAAAGACCAAAATGAAAACCTTTGTTACCAAGTTTTTTCATGTTTTAATTGTAAGCCTAGCTGATACTAAATCAACAAGCATATGTTATTTTTCAGTACCCTTTCTCCATTAAGGGGGAGTGTTGGAAGTAATGGAGAAAACTAAATTTACATTATTGTTATGATGATGATAGGTTTGAGACTCTAATCTTAGACCTCATATCCTAATATCTAGGGAGTGGTTGAAACCATCCTGTTAGTGTGAAAGCCTATATATTTGAGGCTCATCTGACTCAATGGAAGTGGGCTTGTATGAGTGTTTTTAAACTCTCCAGGTATCTCACCTGGAGAGCCATTTAGTTTATATTTAATATATTCATATTTTATTATGCAGTTCCAACAAACCAAACCCTTGCAGAGAAATATTCTCCAAGAAGCTTCAGAGAGAATGCGAGGCAATGCCCAGACAAGGGTAGGTTAGTTACCATAACCACTATCCGTTCAATCCCTACCATCCATATGTTCAAGTAAATATTGATATTTAACGATGAGAACTAACATGATGCCACTTCTCAAAATTCATGTAAACATATTGAAAAAATAGAGCATGTGGTGGTAAAATAAATTCCAAGCAACACAATGTGATATGAAACATTGTATTTAATATATTTTACATATATGTTTGAAGGATGGATAAGGCCGTAAGGCCTTACACTACAATATTTTATAATAACGATATCAAATTTCCATCAATTGGATTTTAACTTTAACTCCCCATGCCACATTTACCCACTTTTACAGCTCTCTGAGGTAAACATGAGCTTAGTGCTACTATGACATGACCATACCTCCAAGTTTAAATTATGGAAGTGGGACCCACAAAGAGAAATCTTACTAACATCCCTCACAGACTATAGATCACTTAGGATCCTCATAAGCACCCTAGGTGATCAATCCTTGAGATCAAACTCTTTTTCATTGACTTAACACCCCAACCACAACCATGCCCTTAATACATTGTACATGTAATTATGAGGCCCCAACCACACCCATAAGCCTTTCTTCATGTGATTGTGACAAAAAATCCCTTGTTCTATGCATGCGGTCACAATATCTATGGTAATATTTGAGGAAATCCTCCACACCACTCCCGATAAATTCGTGTAAGTTTCCAAAAACATAAATAAGGTGATAACAATGCCAACCATTCAAAAATTGAATAATATCTAGACCAAAACATGCCTAGTACATGATAGACATTTTGTAAAACATATGATAAATATAAAAGTTATAGGTCATGAATGCATGTCTAGTCATAAAATTATGAACTTCATCTCACAATCACCAATAAGGATGAATTCCCTCTCAAGAGCTGCAACAACACTTGTTATCCCATGCATTCATCAATCATTCAATAAACTATCAAATCATGAACATGATCCATAACTAGAGCACAACATAGAACCATGCTTATAATGAGCATATAACCATAATACAAAACCATGACAAATGAGCCATAAAATTCACATAATAACAAGTAAAAGTTCTAATTATTGACATGCGAATAATATATCATATTAACTTATGCAAAAGCCAACAAAGTAAGAGATTTCCACGTACCACCTAACCCTAGATTGGGTTGAACTAAATATTTCTTTTATCCAATCACCCCCATGCCATATTCCAATAATTAATGTGCTATCTCATGGGATAAACCAGGACATAATCAACTAGAGACTCCAAAGAAAAAACAACTCCACCATCAAGCTATAGTGATCTCACCTAAACTGGTGTCAAGGTTAGAAAACCAAATGAGGCTTGGATGCCTCAAATTTTCTTCATCATACCTTGAGGAATTTTCCTATCTCCACCCACCTGTCGAGGGATTCCTGAAGAAAACCATCTGCACTCCCAACCCTTCAGATTTTTGTGAGACCGCCTCACTTGGATCCAAAACATTCTGACAATCCAAAGCTCAACCAAGAATGAATCCTATCACACAATGGCTATCCACGAAATCTCAAGGTAAGGCCGAAACCATTGTCAAACTAGACATAACCCATGCTAATGACATCAAATGAACCAAATAAGAAAATGAATGTACCATGCATTTACATCCCAACAAGGAAATCACTCATTCATCCTCTTACCTATAAAATATTCCTACTCAAGTTGGTGATCCAATCTTCCCCTTGCGCTCCTTTTCTTTCCTTTCTTTGTTCTTTTCATCCTTATCCAAATCCAAGTGAATGCTAAAATGCTCCAATAATACTCTAAGTGTGCAAGAGGGTATGAGAGAGAGAATTAATGCAAAGAGCCAAAATTGATGTGACAAAAGTTGTGAACTATTTCTCTCATGCCTTTTTATCACTGATGTCCCTTTTTCTTTATTTTCCTTCATTTTTCCTCTAATTTCCCTTGCATGCATATTTGTGTCTCTTCATCTCCTTTTTCTCCTATTTTCCTTATTTCCCATAATTAATTTTCAATTATTGCCTCTTTACGACTACTAATGCCTTTGCCAATTTCCATAGCCATTATTGAACCACAGGTGATGACTGCTATAATGTTTTCCCAACATTCTTCTTGGAATACGTGTCTTGTGACCTTGGTCTTATTTTTCCTTTATTATCCTTTATTACATGAAACATTGGCTTGGGGTTGTTACATAAATGTGGCACCATGGGAATACCCTAAGAACCTTCTTAATTATAGTAGAAAAATTATTTTTAAATAGTTTCAAAGTTACAGAGACAAAAAGGGGGTGATTTCTCCCATGCGATATGGTTATCAATGTATGTTTCAATTCCATATCTAGTTATAATGTTAAAATACAATAATATAAAGTATTATGCATAGATTAATGTTTTTAATAGAGAATTATGAGCTATTAATCCTCCTTGGGTTTATATGAGATGTTCTCATGGTATATAAATATAAAATCTATTAATTTGATGAGGTAAAAATGGTGAAAAGCAGAGGTACTAATGTGTATTAATACAACATGTAAGTATGGTGAAAAGGAATTTACTTTGTTTATTGCACAATTTATAGTGGTAATGTATCACTCAAAAGAAGAGATGTTATAGGTGGTACGAGAGCGAGGTTGAAAAACTATTGACTTTGAGATGGCTACATTTCTATTGACCAATGGACAGTTGTGTGTACTGAAAAAGAGGAAGAGATCAAGTAGTAAAAGAAAGGCATCGAATAAGTGGAATGGATGAACCATAAGCCACACATATTACAGAAGAAAAAAATTATGTACACTTAAGATAGAAAGCTCAAATTCCTACAACATAACTACTATATATGATGAAGAACTTGTAAACCGAATTAAAAAAATTTCATGTAGGGAATGAACAATTCCTGAAAGCTAGAGAAGAATATAAACAATTAATCAAAAGCTTGAGTGATAATTCAAACCTCGAAACAATGAAAACAACAATATATGAAGAAAATAGAGGGGAAATGTACAAACATAAAAATACGAAGGAAGTAGCAGAAAAAAAAGAGGAAAAAATTGTTGGAACAAAGGAGCATATCTCCTCAAAAATGCAGGTGAATATAGGGAAGAAGCCAAGGATAAATCTTGACGGTGAATTTTGAAAAATCAAACACCCAACTTTTGACGAGGAAATAGAAGAAGTAGTTGAAGCTTGGTTGTTGAATATTAATACATACTTCCAGGTATATGAATAATCCATAGAGCTCAAGGGTAATATGGACACATATAATTTATAAGAGAAGGCCTCCTTATGGTGGGATGAAATGAGGACATTCCACAATTTGGAAGGAAAGGAGGTTTATGGGGAAGAGTTTTAGAGGTTGTTTAAAGGGAAGTATTTAACTAAGAATTATTTTGATGGGAAAGTAAGGGTATTCCATTACTTAAAATTGGAAAAAATGTTGATGGATGAACTAGTAACAAAGGTTACCCATTTATTACACTGTGTGCTCTATCTTAAAGAACAAAAAGAGAAAATATAGTTCTTTTTGAATTGTCTTCCACTTTAATTTAAGGAAATAATTGAGTATGATAATCCGAAGGCTATGGACAAAGTAATTATAAAAGCCTGAATTTCTTCAGTAGTCAAGACAAAGGAGTGAAAGTAAAAGGACATGGCCTTAGAAGAAAATAGACAAGATGAATCAAGGAGAGGAAAATATACACTGTGTAAACTTTTTGAAGGCCTTATGAGGGTAGGAACTAGAAGAGAAACGGTAATCAAACATTTATGGTACAATATTAGTCCCAAGGTGAGACTAAGCACAGAAACTAATAAAGGGGGGAATGGTAAGGATAGAGAAATGCTAAGGTGTTAGGGTTGTGGGGAACCCCATTTATCATTAGAGGAAAGTTTAGGTCTAAAATGGGCCTCCTAAGGAATATTATAAAATAATACTAGAAATAAGAAAATAATATTAGATTACATCATCAAATTTTAGAGGGAAAAATCGAAAAAATAGTTTTTCAACTCGTATTTTCAACTTATCTCCCTACTGTTTTACTCAATTTTTTAGTGGGAGCACTCATTAGATGCATAATTTAATTTCCCATCCAAGGAGTACCCATGTTTCATTCTTTCGATAGACTCTACTACATGAAAAATAAGAACTACATGAAAGAATGTGATTGCAATCATGTTTTCCATATATTTCACATTTTTTGTGTAGTAGGGTCCATCGAGAGTATGGAACATGGGTACTCCTTAGATGGGGAATTAAATTTTTCTTCAAAAAAATGATCCCACTCAAACTTTGAGTAAAATCATAGGGAGATAAGTTGAAAAAGTAGGTTTTTCTAATCCTTTTACTTTTTTTACTCCAAAAATGGTGAATCATCCCCCATGGTCGAGATCATCATATTGAATCCTATTGGTTATTATAAAGTTGATTTTTATTGTACATTTTTGTTTTGAGGCCCATTTTTTACCTCAAAATTTCTCTAATGTGAGAAATTGTCCTTACACTCACAAAATTTTGATAAAATTACAGCACTTACATGAACTTCTACAATCAATGACATAGCCATAAGTATACAACACATGAACAGAACATTAGATCAACATCAAGAAGAGCGTCAATTCATGATGGTGGAACTTGAAGGTACCATTTCTAACCAAAATATTTTTATATTGATATATCTTGGCACGAGCCTAAGTTATGTTAACCCTATGTAGTAAAGAAATGCAAGCTTAAATCAGAAAAGTACAGAAATCCGTGGTTAGTTCTGCTAGCCACAGGAACAAAAATGAAAGTGACAAACTAGGTGAAGACCTATATAGTTACCTTGAATGGAATTGAGACCACTATAAATCTAAACATATTACCTTTGGGATCATATGACATGTTGATAGAGATGGATTGGTTAGACAGATACTAGTTGTTGACTGTTTAAATAAAATTGTTACATTCAAAGAAAAGAATGGATATGTTCAATTGATCAAGGTATAGGTAGTCCTATTTTTGTATGACACATAAAAACATTATAGTTAAAAGGAGATACAAGAAAAGGGTGAAATTTTTTTCGATCCAAGTTAACGATCAATTAAAAAACGAAGTGGGTAAATCTCTGGATGAGTTAAATGTTATTCGTGACTACCCAGATGTGTTTCTAGATGATATCTTGGGACTGCCACTAAAAAGGGAGATATATTTCTCCATAGAATTGATACCAAGAGTAGGTTTGGTATCAAAGGCCCCTTACTGAATGAGCCTACTCGAACTTAACGAGATAAAAATGTACTTGTAGTAAATTCTTAATAAAGGATATATATGACCTAATGTATTACCATCGGGTGCATCATTCCTCTTTGTTAAAAAGAAAGACATAAAATTTAGATTATATATGAATTACCATCAATTTACCAAGTTAACCATTAACAATAATTATCCACTTCTAAGGATTAATGATTTTTTTGATTAAGTCAAAGGAGCGAAAATATTTTCAAAAATAGACCTCAATTTCGAGTATCACTAGTTGAACATTAAGGAAGAATAAATTCCAAAGACATCATTTGAAACATTATAAGGGCTTTATGAATTTACATTTTTACCCTTGAGGCTCACAAACACCCCTGATATATTTATGTGTTTAATGAATAGTGTATTCAACAAGTTTTTAGATAGGTTTCTACTGATTTTTATAGATGATATATTGGTATACTCTAAGACATTGGAAGAGCACAAATAACACTTAGAAATAATGCTACAAACTCTGCTTGACCACAAGCTATATGCAAAATTCAGCAAGTGTGAGTTATACCAAGATAAGATACAATATATCGGTCATGTTATATCTAAAGAAGGCATACTTGTAGACCCAGAGAAATTAAAAGCTATACTTGACTGGTCAAACCCAAAATATGTGGTAGACATAAGGTCATTTATGGGAATAACTAGATATTACTACAAATTTATAGAAGGGTTTTCAAGAATAAAACATCCCATAACTTCTTTGTAGATGAAGGGAGTAAAGTTCAAATGGACCCAAAAATGTTAGGAAAGCTTTGAGGTATTAAAGAAATTATTTAGAGTAGTGCCCATCTTATGAACAACACACCCAAATAAATAATTTTTTGTGTGCACTGATGCTTGTTTAGAAGGGCTAGGAGGAGTATTGAGGCAGGAAGGAAACATGATAACATACGAATCCCACAAATTAAAAGAGCATGATAAAAGTTATGCATACTATGATTTGGAGTTAGAAACTGTAATGCATTCCCTTAAGATATGGAGGCATTATTTAATGGGTAAGAAATTAACATTAATAATAGACCATATTAATAAAAAATATTTTTTTTAGCCGACCAGACATGAATGCAAGGAAGGTTAGGTAGATGGCATTATTAAGTTAAGATGATTTTGACATAAAACATATTAAACAAAAATAAAATAGGATGGCTAATGCTTTAGATCAGAATTCAAGGCCACTTTGGGAGCTAGGGGTGAGAAAAATTGAAATAATGTTTTCTGAACAGGGAGAGCAGCAACAAGTGATCCGAATTATATAACGATTTATGGAAAAGTGAGAAGTGAAAACACACTAGGAATTTGTTTAAAATATGAAATTAAAATATTGATTGTTGGTCTATAAAAATAGAATTTAGATTTTAAATGAGCATGAAATTAAACAAATAATCCTAGTTGAATACCACAACAAACCATATGCAATACACCTAACATACTAGAAAATGATTTATGCACTTAAAAGGGAGTTGTATTCAGCCAAAATGAAGGGGGCGATTGAAGAGTACCTGATAAGGTGTTAGGATTTTCAACTACTAAAGATAGAACACCGTCATCTACTAGTATTGTTGAATCCTCTACCAATCCCAAAATGGAATTTCGAGGTGATATCCCTAGACTTTATAACTTATTTACCCTTAAGAAAAAGACATCATGACTATATTATGGTTGTGGTGGAAAAATAACCAAGGATGCTCAATTTATTCCTGTAAAGTCCACTACTAAGGTAGCACAAGTGGTAGATGACATTATGAGAGAAATTTGTTGACTACATGGAATACCTAAGACTCTTATCACATAGGGATGAAAAGTTCACATCAAATATTTGGAAATCCTTGTTTGTTGGATTAAGATCGCAGTTAAACTTTGATATTGCATATCATATGAAAATAGATGGAAAAAGTGATAGATTTATTCAGTTGTTGGAAGATATGTTATATGTGTATGTTATGTCCAACCCACTAGGTGGCAAGATTATCTACACCTGGTGGATTTTCCCTACAATAATGGGTACCAGGGCTCACTTAAGATGAGTCCCTTCAAATCCTCGTATGGCAAGAGATGTCACATTCCTTTGAATTGGTGTAGGCCATAAGATAAAATCATGTTAGGACCAAAATCGTTGCAGGAAATGGAGGAAATAATAAGAAAAAACAAGAAAAATCTAGAGAACCCAAGATAGGAAGAAGACTTATTCTGATCTCAAAAGAACACAGAAAAATTCAGTCTAGTAGAATTTGTCTATGTCTAATTAAAACCAAAGAAGACCCCCTTAAATTTGGGACAACATTATAAATTAGCTCCACCACTTTGTGGACCCATTAAGGCTTTGGTCAGAGTTGGGCCAATAACTTATTAGTTGGAATTTCGAGTACATGTTAGAGTTCTCAATGTTTTTCTTGTGTCACTATTGAAAAAGTATGTACATGACTCATCTCTTATAATTGATTTTTGTGCAATAAAAGTTGAACTAGAAGGAAACTTATAGTTCAAAACACAACAAATATTGGAACAAAGGGAAATTATAATATGGAATCCAACCATCACCCAGGTTAAAGTGCGATGGAAGCACTTTGGATCTTAGGAGGCTACCTGGGAATTAGAGGATCACATGAGAAATACCTTCTCAATGTCATTTAAATGAAAGTGAACAAAATGAATTACAATGAGGATGATGGTTTTTTTGGGGGGGTGACATAATGCCCCTCGAGAAATTACTATATGAATTGTTTTATTAAATTATTGGTTGATGAAATTAAATGACATGTGATTAATATTTTAACATAAATTTTATTTGGAAATAATGAAATTAGGAATTATTTTAATTTGTTAATCCTATTCAAAAAAATTCAAAGGCTAACATGAGATATTAACCCATCATTATTAGGGAAAATAACTGGAGTTGGTTGTGCCTAGTGAGGCAGAAATAACACAAAGAAAACCTCCTTTTGTTAATTTATTCTAGGAAGAAAGAGTGGAAATACAAGTTGAAAAACACAATATGTTATATGGATGAAGATACATTTCGTATTGTGGAATTTATGGTGTCAATAACTGTGGCAGATAAAGATGGTTTTTGAAAAAGAAATACTAGTGGGCAAGAAAGTCTGCTAGAACCTAGAGAATTTAGTAAGACATTGTTAAAGTTTCAAGAGGTACAAAGCTAGAGAATAAATCATAGTGTGATACTATTTTTCTTGATAATTTGTGGATAGCTCAGGTGGAATCAGTGAGTAATTGTTCCAAGGTTGGCTAGAAAATGGATTCCTTTAACCTTTCCCATGAAGTACTAAAATTTGCAAGTTAAATTTTCTGATAATATATGAAATTATATCTATATAAATATATATATCTATATATATATATATATATATATAGATATATATAGATACACACACACACACACACTATTTGTGTGTTCCACAAGAAACATTGTACATAACAATATGTAATAGTGCATGAGTATAACTTATGTGTAAGAAAATAGATATGACATATTTTGTTCGAATAACTATGTAATTCTATAAGATAAATATGGATTGAGTAGAGAAAGAAAATAAATACCTTTATTACAAAAAATTGTTACACTAATAATATATGTTGGTTGTAGGTATTGGATAATGTTAAATTTTACAATGAATATTTTGCTAGAAATTCTCCTAGATATGAATATATCTATATAGTATTTGTAGTAGTAATATATTATAAGAAAGAAGGGAATTTCATACATGCAAGAAATAAAATAGTAGGAAAGAATCATATAGTAAAAAGTTTCAGTCGTGAATGATAAGGTTTGGACCTAGAGAAAATAGCAAGGGTTCCCCACTAAAGGTATCCCTTCAATTTCTCTCCTCTAGCATATGATTTTACAAAAGAAAAAGATAGGACATTAACTAAAATAATATTAAAACCATGTACTGATACATAAGTAGAATGAAAAGAAAAAGCTATAGTAGCTAAAATTGTACATGTTTATAGGTTCCAAAACATTCAAGAAGATTGTTTGTTGGATAGAGTACTTAATGAATAGAAAATTGACATAGTGAGAAGAGAGAGAAAAGAACCTTCTACTCTTTGAATTATAAGAAAATATAGAAATGCTCGATAAGGAAACATTTGGAATATAAATATGCATTTATATGTACATATACATATTAATAAAAATGAAAATAAGATAGAAGGGAAGAAAAAAATTGTAACTATTCATTATGAGGTTGCATGGAAAGTATTTAAACCCTCATATTACTTATGTGATGTCTCTTCCATGGAATAAAATGAATCAGAAGAAAAATAATGAAAAATTATTTAAATAATCAAAATTACATTATAGTGCATGAAACAGACATGTCTTTCCTGAAAAGTAGACGGAACAATCTTTTATATTAACCCCATGTTCACTTGGTTCAGAAAGAGAGTACAAAAATATAAAAATTTAGAGTATAGTTAGGAATTAATATTTTTTCTTTATATACATTAAATAAGAACAAAATAGGCCTATGACTAACTAGTCTGGAGAACAACTCATTGGTATTCCAATCATTCAGGTTAAAAAGTAGGAAGCCACTGAGATGATACCCAACCCACTCAGGTTAGGGTTTCACAACTTAAGTAGTTGACAACACAAATTCCATGGGTTGTAATATCCACAACCTAGAAACAATAAAAATAAGTGTATGAGAACCTCTTGACATGAGTTGAACCCCATTTCATAAAAAGAAGCCAATTATTGAGCTAAAACCCTCTCTCCTCAACATCAAAATGCACATTTATTCTCATACCTGTAATATGACCTGTATAAAAAGATTAGGAGAGAGCTCGAACATAGGGTTACTCAATTACAAAAACCAATAGAAAATACAAATATCTTATTGAATGAGGTTTACTCCTTTATACCTGTGTAACGTGGTGAGCTGAAGTCTTCCTCTTACCTGCAAATACAAGCATACCAAAATTTATTGTGTCAATATTTTAATTCAATCCCTAGAAAGAAGCAATAATCAGTCTAATAATATTTTTATTCAAAAGTAACTTAGGAAAAAGAGCTAGTTTACAATGCGAACAGGCTAATTGAGCTTCAAAGAATTTGAGTCGATTTCCTGAAAGCTTAGACCCATTTTTATTCTATATTTGATAAACCCTTAAGTGAGAAAAGTTATTAATCTACCATCACAAAAGTGGCCCTAGAAGGTTAGAAATTCCTTGTATAATTAAACTAAAATGCACATGCTCGCACCTAATGATGAGCTCCTATCTTAGTCCCTATAACCTACTAAACTGAACAAGAATTTGTGTGCACTTCTTTACTGAAGCCACACTTATCCACTAGGTAAGGATTAGCATAGCTATAATTAGATCTAGGATCAATAAAAATGGAAACAACTTGATCACAAAGCTTAACTTTCATATCAATCATGGATGCTTGGTGATCTGCCTACTTATTACCAATTGATGCATAAATCCAAGGAATTCTCTCAGCAACATCCACAACTTTCTACACCTCTTGAGCACTACAGATCTCAAGCCTTCAACCTTGGTACAATGAAAAATCCTTCTTTCGATTATCCTTTCCACAAATTCAACACTACAATAGTTCCCCATCACCACCTTTGTTTTGTTGCTCTCCAGGATGAGATCCATGTCCCTTCTCAGTCGCACTAAACTTCTTGTAAGGAGCCACATTTTATTTCTCACTTGCATCTTGAGGTCTTTTCCTCTTCGAAGGCCATTTTCCTTTAGCCTTCTCATTCCATTTCCAATCACGCTTTAGCTTAGACTTACACTTTGACTACTTATAATAGTGCTTGAACTTCCCTGTGACTTCCTCAAATGACAAAGGCTCATATTACTCAATCTAATCCTTAAATTCTAATGGATGTCCAATGTTGAATCTTTGAACCTTCATCTTCTCATCCTTGAGGTAAGATACTTACCTCAACAAATCTAGAAATTTAGTTGTATACTCTACATTTGTCATAGAAACCATATTGAACTCATAAAACTCCTTAGCATTTTCATCATGTTGTCACCCAAAAAATGATCACCTACCAATTTCTTACTAAGTTTATTGAAATACACCTTTTAGGATAGATTTTACCATGGTAAACCCACTTTTATGATAGGAAATAATTCAGTAAATCATCTTTCTTAAATTATTTCTCATTAAAACCAAAAAAACCCCATGAGAATAATTAAATAAACCATTATAATTTATTTAATATTCTCTAAAAATAATTATGAAATCATTATTTGATGATTATTTCTTGTGACATTTGACTTAATCACCCTCAAATAATTAAATAAATGACTTTATTTATTATTATTTTTATTATTTTTCAAATAATTATTAAATCATTATTTAATGATTATTTCAAATTCACACTTTTATTAATTCTCACAGAGTGATTAACAAGTCATTTTTATTGGTTAGTTATTTCAACCACTTTCTAAATAAAGATATTTGACCATTTTGAGTATCTTTTACCTCTCAAAAATATAGCAAAGTAGTCACAATGGCTAGATTTTGATTTAGTTATTAATATTTTATTAATTTATAATTCCTAATTTGGTTGAATACTTCATTATAAATAGAGGGTTTCTCCACTCATTTTTCACCATGATCATTATCATCGTCACCATTATCATCATCAGAACATTTGATCTTGTTAAATTGGCAACTAGGGCCCAACTTCATGTGGGTCATCTTATTCATGGCTAATAATATTTTTATTAGATTCCTCTCATTGAGAGGTGTAGGATTGATCAAAAGATCATCCGATTCCTATAAGTATTTATGGAGATATGAATTTATTTTGATTATGAAATTATTATCAAGCCGACCTACAACTCATGTAGGCTCAGAAGCCCAACAGTTGCATCTATTCAAACATCAACATTATGTATAAATACAGAAGGACTTTTCCTCATTTGCACTCACTCATCTCATCACATCTCTCTCTCTCTCTACTATGCAGAGAAGAGTCTCTTCTCTACTACGCAGAAAAGGGTCTCTCTCTCACACATGTGGAAGGAAGCTGTTGAAACTAAAGCTACAACTACAGATCCAAAGTCTTACCAGCGTGGACCACAAAACCTCCTCTTCTAAATGGTGTTGTAGGCTCATCTGAACCTCCTCTGAAGACTGCAACTTTTGGTGGTGGAATCAAGTGAATCTGATGGTCGGTTTGCGAGATATCGACTGCCCTAGTTTGAAGGAAGCTGCAACTGTAGATCAAAAGTTTGACCAGCATAGACCATCAAACCTCCTCTTCTAAACTACGTTGTAGCTTCATCTGAACCTCCACTGAAGGTTGCAACTTTTGGTCATGGAATCAAGTCGATCCAATGGTCGGTTTGTGAAATATCGACTACCCTAGTTTTGATGATGAAGCCACTATTGCCGATGCTATTGATCTAGGGTTTGCTACTATTGATATAAATCAGATTTATTGTACTATTTCTCTCTGCTAAATTATTGAAGATAAAATAAGATTTGATCAAAGGGTTTCCCCACACATTGTGGGGTTTGTCCCTGGCTAGCCACCACATCTTGTGTCTCTTGTCTTGGCTTGTTTTTTGTCAATCGTTTAATGTTCTATTTGCACTTTACTTTATGTACATGTGATTGCTAATCTATGGAATATAATAAGAAAAATAAGTAAACTATTATAAGCATAGAACATACCATAACTTAACACGGTATTCGAGTTGAGGTGAAGACAAAGCCCGAGAAAGAGCAAGAGCAATCACTGAAGAGAAGATAGGCAAGGCTATCCTAGAAGAACAATGAGTGTTGGACCATGTGAGAGGCAATATTGTTGAACCTCCATCAAATGCATCTGCTGCTGCCAGGTACAAATGGAAAATCGGAAAAGTCAAAACAAACAAGATCATCCGAGATTCTATCGATAAGCACTTGGTGGCCTACATCTTTGACTTGAACACCTCCAAGGAAATCTACGATAGACTGGTGAGTATATTTAAATTTAATGATCCAAATCAAGTTTTGTTTCATAGAAATAAACTGAGGGAAATCAAGAAGGGTAAAGATGAAAGTATGCAAGCATACTTATTAAGAATCATCGAGATCAAGAACAATCTCCTATCTATTGAGGAGACTATTACTGATAGGGAAATGGCACTCATGACTCTTGGAGGATTACCATCCAAATGGTACATGTTTAGGACTACTCTTCTGAACAATCATATAATTCCCGGCTTCAAGGAATTAATGGCTAGATGCATTCAAGAAGAAACAAGGGTAGAAGAGAAGGAAATGCCCAGGTCTAAAGGTACTCCTATTGCCTTTTCTTCTCATGCTAAGAAAAGAAATAGTTCCAGGACTAAATCAAAAGGAAAGGTTGGAACTAAGGGTGGAAGAAAAGGATGATGTTACATCTACGATAAAGAAGGTCACTATGCAAGGGAGTGCCCTGATAGAAAGGACTCACACTGGGACGATGATCAAAATCCCTATGATGGCAATCAAAGGAATGACAAATTCAATAACAAAGGTAAGAGGAGAGATGGGAATCAAGGAAGAGGACAACCATTCAAGAAGGCTAGAAATTCCAGGATGTATTAAATGCACTTGACCTCCGAAAGGACCTGGTGTCCATCTCGACAATGGGAGACAAAGGCTACAAGGTAACCTTTATCGATGGCAAGGTACATGTATCGAAAAATAATGTTAAAGATGCCTTTACTCTTGGGTTTCGTGTTGATTCATTATATCAGGTCGATGAAAGTTAGGTAGGTGTCATGTCTTATGACACATCTCTTCAGTCTGAACTTTTGCATTTGAGGTTTTCCCACCTTCATTACAAAGATCTACCCGATGTAAAACATATGGTAATAGGGATGCCCGAATTCCAAGTAGGAAAAGAAGGTGTATGTTTGGCATGTGCCGAAGGAAATCTCAAAAGGGGAACATTCCCCTCAAGCCTAAGAAAGACCTCTGATATATTACAGTTGGTTCACTCAGGCATACTTGAGGTTGGCATTAAGAGGGAGACTACTACACCACATACTCCAAAGCAGAATGGTGTGGCACCATACGATTGTGGAAGTTGTCTGTATGGGTAGATGATGTAACAATACCTGATGTGGAAGAGCCGATGGATCCTATTTATCCACCTGAGCCTTCCTCTTCAGGAAGAGGCCTTCATGGCTTAGGGGGATACTTGATGATGCTGAAAGACATGATTCACCCC
This sequence comes from Pinus tabuliformis, assembly GCA_031772625.1. Taxonomy (NCBI): domain Eukaryota; kingdom Viridiplantae; phylum Streptophyta; class Pinopsida; order Pinales; family Pinaceae; genus Pinus; species Pinus tabuliformis. The sequence continues at coordinate 662,766,672 of CM062814.1, read as the reverse complement.
GACGAACCTTCCGTGAAAGTAAGAAACCCAACAAGTATCAGGGATACCTGACCAGTATGAGCACAATCATACAAAATGAGCCTTCATCATTCTCAGATGTCGTCAAGAATCAAGAATGGAAGGATGCTATGACCATTATGGAGAATGATGTCTAGGAAGTAGTTCCCAGACCCTAGGACAAGACAATTGTTACCTCAAAATGGATTTACAAGATAAAGCTACATCATATGGAAGTATGGAATAGTATAAGGCTCGTTTTGTTACTCGTGGTTTCTCCCAGAAGGAAGGTATAGACTATGATGTGATATTTGTATCTTTTGCTAGATATACAACCATCCGCTTGATCATAACCCTTGTGGCTTCACAAGGATGGAACCTACATCAAATGTATGTCAAGACCGCGTTCTTGCACGGTTCGATCAAAGAAGAGGTCTATGTTGAGAAACCCGAAGGATTTGAGATTTGTGATTGAAAATCTCATGTATGCAGGTTGAAGAAGGATCTCTATGGGCTGAAGCAGGCACCCCGAGCATGGTATGAGAGGATTGATAGCTACTTGATGAAGCTGGGATTCACTAGGAGTGAAGCCGATCCTAACCTTTACCTTAAGGTTGAAGATGACAAGCCTCTCATACTGGTGTTGTACATGGATGGCCTCTTTCTAACAGGCGCATACCCTCTCATTGATTCAAATTGGATCCATAAAGAACTGTCAAAGGAACCATGACTGTATCAGGTTGGGAAAAACATCAAAAATTCCAAAACAACGATCAAAAACACCCCTGAACCAGTGACAATGGCAACTAGCGTGGAACGATGAGGACCTCATTTAAAGCACGCTAACTAAGGCCCATGGAAACTGTGCGGGAGGCCGAATTAGCCCCTAGGAGGCCCGGATAAAGAAATGGAGGTGGATTTTGAAGCATCGCATTGCTGGGCGAAAAGGACCAAAATGGAGAAGCCCCTATAAATTAGACACGTGGGGAGCCAGATAACCACGGGAAAAAGGTGGAAAGCGCTAAAGGACAAAGAGGGACCCATGCTCTGGAAACCGGTGGTATTGATCACGGTGCCCTCAAACGGTAAGCAGTTTTGGAGAAATTGGAGCGATCCCATTAAGTGATTGAAGCATGGTGAGTAGAGGAGAGAGAAAACTACCATTGATCGCATGCTAAAGGTCGAGCAAGTCAACCATGTGAAATGTGCATATGGCATCGGATCTGGAGGCCCCAGATCCAATAGATGAGATTGCAGTCGATGGGGAAGCAGAATCGACGAGGGATTAAGCTGCAGTTTGTAAAGATTTGAGGTCCGTTTGACCACCACGGTGGAGGAAGACTCATTCCATGAATGTAACTGAAGAATTGAACTGATGAACCAGGCTGGTGCCATTTACAGGAGGACATGTGGCCACTCCCTAAGCGCTGATGATGACGCTGAACAGGGAACTCCAAGCACAACTGCAAAAGGTCATTCAATGGAGGTGGAAGAGGAACCAAACATACATGGAAAAGAATGGCTTTAAGCGATGAACAGAGATAGAATACATAGTCAGTCATTTTGAGAGAGACAGAGAAACTAGAACCCCGAGAGGAGGATGGAGAGCAGAGAAACAAAGAAGGCAGTAAAGCAAAAGCAGAGGGAGACGGAGGGTCGAGCTGACCAAAGGCAGCGTCGAGCACCAGAGAGCTTGAGAGATTCAAGCCATCCCAGAGAGGATCTGTCTGGACTAAGCACCATATTGGGCTCTTGCCATTGTAGACCAGAAGGTCACAGAGCTAGTAGGCAAGCGAGTCTGTGCACTCCAGTGGCTTGGGGATCCAAAAACCACCCTGCCAAGCAAATCCGCTTCAGGTGACTCATATTGAGCTCCTGCATTGTATTTCTCTGCTTAAAGACACAATAAAAGAAGGCCAACACTGAAAGCTGGACCAGAGATGTAGCCCTGGAGGATAGGGTGAACTCATTATTAATTCCTTGTGTTCTTGTATTTGCTCACTGTATTTCTCTATTGTCTTTCCATTCAAATGTCTGTGCATTAGCAATCTGATCGATCCGTTGCTTAAATAACATAGACACACACACCAGCACATGAGTCTGTAATACCTTTGCTCAATAAATCTTTAACTAAGGTCACTCATAGGGTGATTATCAGATCAAGTGGTATCAGAGCTCTAGGCTGTAAGGTTAGACAAGCTTGTGTTGGTTTAGCTATTGAATGCTCACTAGATCTAAGCTCAAACTAGGAGAAGGAGGGTTGGTGGAAACTAATCCTGAAATTGGGAGAGTCTATCCTCGGAAGACAATGTTAGAGGAAGGTTTTGTGGGGCGAAACTCTCAATTCATAGAAAGTTTCCTAGCTATAAAATCTATGGTAGAAGAAATGTATAGAGACTTTAGAAAGCATAAGACTGAAGACTCCTCAGGTTCTAAACAAGATAAAGAAGAATATGAGTCTCACTTTCATGACCACTCCAAAGGAAAATGGAAAGAGGAAAGCTTTCTCACACCTCCTAATAGCCCTGTGCATAATAAGAAAGCATCTTTGATCAAGCTACATGTTAAATTTGATTTGCCTATATATGATGGAGAGCTAAATGCTGAAAAGTTGGACAATTAGATTAGACAAATTGATGTGTATTGCAGGGTACAAAACATAGACTCAGACAAGTGTAAGATTCAGCTGGCAAGCTTACACCTAGGGGGAACTACCTTGGTTTGGTGGGAAGGCAGAACCCAAGATGATATGAAAAGACATGGTAAGACCATCTCTATCTAGAGTGAATTTGTTGGTGCAATCAAAAAGCAGTTCTATCCATTGGCCTACATGTAACAAGCCATGATGAGTTGGAAAACTCTTCGGCAGTTGAAAGGGAAAGTGTGCCAGGGTATACTCAAGAATTTAGAAAGAGAGCATTGATGTTGGGTATCTCATTAGACTCACCAGAGAGTCTTTTGAAGTACATTGGTGGTCTACACAGCTACATGAGGCATACCATCCTCATGTTTAATCCCACTAGTATAGATGAGGTATATGTACAAGCTACTCATCTAGAAGCTAGAGGAAAGAATGGAAATCCAAAAGTTAGGGGACCATCCCAACCCACTGTAAGCCAGAGCAGGGAGAAAACAAAGTAGAAGTGGAAAGCAAGGAAGGCTAACACTACACAGAAAAGCAAAGCTTCATGCACTCACTGTAAAAAGGATGGGCATGATGATGAGCATTGTTGGATTCTGCATCTAGAGCTGAGACCTAAGAAGTCTGAGGGCAAGAAGAAGAAGACTGCTGCAGCTATTCAGAAAGATTTTTGGTTAGACTCAGGAGATGAAACAACTATTGTAGGCACAGGTATAAACAGTAAGAATTCTGAAGCATCTACTAGTAATTCTTTTCAATCTGTTATTGATGAAGAAAATGAGAGAAATAGACATGAGCTTTTCCATATTCGAGTTATTTCCAAAAATCAAAAGATTGATACTTTGTTTTATAGTGGCTCTCAAGTAAATTTAATTTCTGAAGCAATTGTAAAGAAATTGGGATTAGCAACTACACCTCACAAGAAACCATACCCATTAGGATGGTTGAATGATAAAGCACAACTACAAGTGACTAGACAGTGCAAACTCAAGTTTTCTTTTGGGTTAGCATTTGTAGATGAGACTGAGTTAGACATAATTCCTTTGGATATATGTGGAATTGTTTTAGGAAGTCCTTACTTGTATGATAGAAAGGCTATTTTCTATAGAACTGAGAACAAGCATCTACTTGTTAAAGATGGAATCAAATACTTTGTAAGAGCTCATAAGCTCAAGAATAATTATACTCTCATAAACTTAGGGTAGATGAAAATAATGATAAATTCATGCAAACAATTCTTACTGATGGTTGTAAAGGAAAAGAAACCTGATAAAACCAATGTATTTGAGGGCTATAATGCTGAACAACAAGCTGATATAGAAAAGGTTGTTTCAGAGTATGATGTCTTATTTCAAGAACCTAAAGGTCTGCCACCCAAAAAGGGAATAGTACATGATATTAGTTTGTGGCAAGATGTTCCATTGCTTAACATTGGGATGTACAGGTTGTCTGCTTTAGAGAATGCTGAAATCAAGAAGTAGGTGCAGGAGTTGCCTGAGAAAGGGTTCATCAGGCCTAGCACATCACCATGTGGGTCGCCAATCATTTTGGTGAGAAATAAAGATGGTTCATGGAGAATGTGCATTGATTACCGAACACTGAATAAGATAACAATCAAAAATCGTTATCCCCTTCCTCGCATAGATGATCTTTTAGATCAATTAAAGGAAGCTGTTTATTTCACCAAGCTAGATTTGCACAGTGGATACCATCAATTTAGAGTTGTAGAGCAAGATGCATGGAAGACTGCTTTCAAAACAAAGCAGGGAATGTATGAATGGCTGGTTATGCCTTTTGGCTTGACCAATGCTCCTGCTACTTTCATGAGATTAATGAATGACATACTCAGACCTTTTCTTGATGATTTTGTTATTGTGTACCTAGATGACATTCTGATTTTTAGTAAAACGTGGGAAGAACATTTAAAGCATGTTAAGTAGACACTAGATGTTTTGAAAAGAGAAAATCTTTATGTTAAACTCTCAAAATGTGAATTTGGCAAAACATCTCTAAACTACTTGGGTCATATAGTAGGGGGAGGTGAATTGAAAATAGATCCCTCTAAAGTGGCAGTCATTGTGAACTGGCCTAAACTCAGGTCTGCGACAGAATTGAGAAGCTTCTTAGGAGTAGCACAATATTGGAGGAAGTTCATTCTAACTTTTCCTCAATTGTAGCTCCCTTACATGCTTTAACAGGATTGAGTAAGCTGTTTCAGTGGGGAGGCAAACATTAGGAAGCCTTCGACACCTTGAAAGAAAAGATTAGTACAACACTTGTACTAGCATTGCCAGATCTACAAAGACAATTTAAGATCCAAAATGATGCCGGTGACTATGGCATGGGAGCAGTGTTGACACAGCACGGTAAACCCATATGTTATCATTCTGAGACTTTTAATCCTGTAGTAGTTAACTGTCCTACATATGATAAAGAATTGTATGCATTAGTTCAGAGTGTGAAAAAGTGGAAACATTACTTAATGGGAAAAGAGATAGTAATACATACTGATCATCAACCACTGCAATATTTGCACTCCCAAACTAAGTTGCAGCAATCAATACATTACAGATGGATGGGTTTTCTGCAACAATTTCATTTAGTCATCAGATATAAAAAGGGCATACATAACAAAGTTGCAGACATGTTATCTAGACCCATTATAAATGCATCTACCATAGTTAAGCATAATTCTGTGCTACATGAAAGCTACATTGAACAATATGCTCAGGATATCGACTTTAAAGATGTATATGCAACTTTGAGTCAAGGCAGAAGAGTAGAAGAATTAGACTATCATATGAAGGACCGAACCTTATATCATTGTGGGAAACTCTGCATTCCACAAATTGAGAGAGTAAAGATAATTAGGGAAGCACACACTTCTCTGATATCAGGTCACTTTGGGGTAAGTAAAACAGTTTCACAACTACAAAGGTTTTGTTATTGGCCGAAAATGAATGAGACAATTTCTAGATATGTAAGAGGGTGTGCTATGTGTGCTAAAAGAAAGCCCAGTAACAGAAAACTAGGCTTGCACACTCCATTCCCAGTTCCTTCTCACCCTTGGGAAAGTGTTTCCATGGATTCTGTTCGAGGACTGCCTAAATCTAGGAAAGGTCATGATTATTTATATGTTGTTGTGGATAGGTTCAGCAAAATATGTATTTTGATACCTTGTAATAAATAGATTACAGCTGAACAGACTGCAAAATTATTCTTTGAACATGTATGGGTTCACTTTGGATTACACACTTCCATTGTATCTGATCGAGACACCTGATTTGTAGGGAAGTTTTAGTTGAGTCTGTGGGGACTGATGGACACCAAACTAAAGAAAAGCATAGCTTTTCATCCACAAACAGATTACCAAACAAAAGTATTTAACAAGACAGTGATCCAATTACTAAGGAGATATTGTAGCAAACATCCTAAGCTTTGGGATGAACACTTGTGTAATGTGCAGCATGCTTACAACAGAGCAACACATTCTTCTCCACAGAGTTCTCCTTTTGAGACTTGTTTGGGTTTCACACCATGGTCTCCTTTGGATTTTGTCTTTGGTAAAGATACCATGGTTGATGGACACAGTGATGTGGACAAGGCAACTAGGCTCATTGAATAGATGTAGGAGATCCACCAGGCAATATAGGAACAACTGGGAAAGAGCCAAGCCAAGTACAAGGCTAGGCATGACAAGCATCGGATGGAGCATAGTTTTCAAGTTGGAGACCAAGTCTGGCTGTATATTAGCAAGGATAGGATGAAAGGTGAAGGTAAAAATCTAAAGCCTATCAGGTATGGACCCTTTAGGATACTTGAGAAGATTGGTGAAAATGCTTTTTGCCTTGATCTACCAGCTTACATGCACATCTACTCAGTCGTAAATGCAGATTGCTTGAGATTGTTTGAACCTTCAATGATTGAGGACCCTGAAGAGTAGAGTCAATTGCCTTCTATTGATGACCTGCTACCTAAATATCTTAATGAATTGCAGGAAGACACAGTGCTGGATTGGAAGGTGAGGACGATGTATAGGGGAGATGTGGAGTACATCGGGATTGGGCTCAAGGGTTCAAAGCCAAGCAGTGCAAAGTGGATTGAGATTGGACAAGTGAGAAAACAATACCCTCACTTAGTCAATGCTCGAAAACCCAAATTTTGGTGGTCCAAAATCTTTTCCAATGGGAAGGCCATGATCTGAATTGGATCCATAAAGAACTATCAAAGGAACCATGATTATATCAGGTTGGGACAAACATCAAAGTTCCAAAACAGCGATCAAAAACACCCCTAAACTAGCGCCAATGGCAGCCAGCGTGGAACGACGAGGACCTTGGTCAAAGTGCACTGACCGAGGCCCATGGAGACTATGCGGGAGGCCAAATTAGCCCATGGGAGGCCCAGATTAGGAAATGGAAGTGGATTTTGAAGCATCGAATCACTGGGTGAAAAGGGCCGAAATGGAGAAGCCCTGAGCACTCGGACGCGTGGGGAGCCAGAGAACCATAGGCAAAAGGTGGAAAGTGCTAAAGGACAAAGGTGGGACCCACGCTCTGGAAACTGGTAGTATTGATCGGGGTGCCCTCAAATGGTAAGCAGTTTTGGAGAAATTGGAGCGATCCCATTTAGCGATTGACGCGTGGCGAACGAAGGAGAGAGAAAACCGCCGTTGATCGCATGCTAAAGTTTGAGCAAGTCAACCGTGTGAAACGTGCGTATGGTGTCAGATCTGGAGGCCCCAGATCCAATGGTTGAGATTGCGCCTGATAGGGAAGCGGAATGACAAGGAATTAAGTTATAGTTTGTAAAGATTTGAGGTCTGTTTGACCACCATGGTAGAGGAAGACTCATTCCACGAATGTAACTGAAGAATTGAACCGACGAAGCAAGTTGGTGCCGTTTATAGGAGGACATGTGGCCACTCCCTAAGCACTGATGATGACACCGAATAGGGAACTCCAAGCGCAACTGTAGAAGGTGATTCGACGGAGGTGAAATAGGAACCAAATAGACATGGAAACGAATGGCTTTAAGCCATGAACAGAGACAGAATACATGGTCAGTCAGTCAGAGAGAGATAGAGAAACCAGAACCCTGAGAGGAGGATCGAGAACAGAGAAGCAAAGAAGGCAGTAAAGCAAAAGCAGAAGAAGAGAGAGGGCTGGGCTAACCAAAGGCAGAGTCAAGCACCAAAGAGCTTGAGAGATTCAAGCCATCACAGAGAGGATCTGTCCAGACTGAGCACCACATTGGGCTCTTTCCATTGTAGACCAGAAGGTCACAGAGCTGGTAGGCAAGCGAGTCTATGCACTACAGCGGCTTGGGGAATCCAAGAACCACCCTGCCAAGCAAATCTACTTCAGGTGACTCATATTGAGCTCCTGCATTGTATTTCTCTGCTTAAAGACACAATAAAAGAAGGCTGCCACTGAAAGCTAGACCAGAGATGTAGCCCTGGAGGATAGGGTGAACTCCTTATTAATTCCTTGTGTTCTTGTATTTGCTTACTGTATTTCTCTGCTGTCTTTCTGTTCAAATGTCTGTGTATTGGCAATCTGATCGATCTGTTGCTTAAATAACATAGACACACACACCAGCACATGAGTCTGTAATACCTTTGTTCCATAAATCTTTAATTGAGGTCAATCATAGGGTGATTATCAGATCACTCATTCACAAATGTAAGAGGGAGTTGGCTTTTGAATTTGAAATGAAGAACCAAGGGCTTGAAGTGTGGTAGAAGCCAAGGGAAACTTTCCTATCTCAAGGAAAATATGTGGTGAAGATTCTGAAAAGATTTGGTATGGTGGACTGCAAGCCTGTGACTATCTCGAGGATCTTAACTTTCAGAAGTTATATGGTAGTGATGTCAGACTAGATTTGGGAAATGCCTCTGAGTTTCAAAAACTCATTCGCGTTGATGTTCTTGGTGAACCTCCATCTGAACATATGTTTTGCAGTTAGCATTGTGAGCTCATATTTGGTTGAGCCTCACTAGATTGGTGCCAAGAATCTTTTGAGATGTCTTTAGGAAACGGTCTCTCATGGATTGAGATACACTCCCGAAAATATGAAACTGCATGATTATTCGAATACTGATTAGGCAGGTAGTGTGGAGGATCACTAGAGCACTTTTAGTGTTGTTTCTCTTTGGATTTTACTTTGATATAATGGATGAGCAGGAAGCAGACGTCAGTTGCCATAAGCATCGCTGAGACTAGATCCATATCTACAAGTATGATATCGTATGGAGCTGCCTGGTTGGGGAAGCTCTTCAGTGAGCTATTTGAACACATACCACTATGTTAGATTCTCAATAATAACCAGAGGTGGGACTCGATTATTGAGGAATCTCGTATTCGTTGATTTCTCTAGCAGATAGAAATCATCTGGGATATGGTAAGTCAATGAGCAAGGAGGCTCCATCGCATTAAGATGATGTACAGGTCGATACACCTTGTCAAAGCCCTGAGGAAAGATCTAATCTATGATTTTCCCAAATGACTTGGAGTCATCAAGAAACCCTTGTACAAGGGTCCTACATGTTGCATACATTGAACTCTAGCAGCTCTAAGGGCTTGCGGTTCTTACTGGAGCAACATATGACCACAGGGTGACTCACCCTCCCCTGGTGGTGTGCACTGGAACAAGATGATTCGCTCTCTTGTGGGACAAGATGATTCACTCTCTTGTGGAACATGATGATTCACTCTCCTGTGTAACAGGATGATTAGCTCTCCTGTGAGGCCTGGATTGATGTGTTCTCCATGGCGATTGTAGCAGGATTGATGTGTTCTCCTGTGAGGCCTGGATTGATGTGTTATCCATGGAAATTGTAGCAGGATTGATGTCTCCTCCTATGAGGACAGGATTGATTAGTTCTCCTATCAAGGCATCCTACCCATGTAGTCTGGGACACATGGGAAGTACCTCTCATCTAATCAATGAGCAGGGAAATGAAGTTAGGGACCATAGTAGTACTGATGGACACATTGTTGTATCTACCATACTCAATACACTAGGATGACCTCCATTGATCTGGGATCAATGATACTGGTCTGTGACAAGTGGTAGGAGAGATACATTCTATGACACTGACTTTGGGTCAGTTGAGACTGGTTTGGGACTAATGGTATGCACTCTGAGACTGACTTTGAGTCAGTGGAGGATGTTACTGGTCTGGGACCAGTGGTAGGAGTTGTACATACTATGACACTGACTTCGGGTTGGTTGAGACTAGTCTAGGACTAGTTGTACATATTCTGAGGCTGACTTTAAGTCAGTATGATACATCCTCGATCATTTCTTCTTCTTTATAATTCGGACAAAACCAGAGAAGAAAAAAACAAAGTAGAGCAGAGCAGAACAGAGCAGAGCAGTATAGATTAGTATAGGACAGAACAAGACAAAGTAGAATAGGTAGGATAGGGCAAGGGTCAAGCTGTACAGGGCAATGCATTTGATGGATGAATAGTAACGACTGACAAACAGATTGCAGATGAAGTTCTCCCTAGTTGAAAGGAGTGTTAAATTGGAAACTAGGGCCAAACTTCATGTGGGTCATCTTATTCATGGCTAATAATATTTTTATTAGATTCCTCTCATCGAGGGGTGTAGGATTGATCTAAAGATCATCCGATTCCGATAAGTATTTATGGAGATATGAATTTATTTTGCTTATGGAATTATTATCAAGCCAACCTACAACTCATGTAGGCTCAGAAGCCCAACAGTCGCATCTATTCAAACATCAAAGTTGTGTATAAATACAGGAGGACTTTTCCTCATTTGCACTCACTCTTCTCATCACATCTCTCTGTCTCTACTGTGCAGAAAAGAGTCTCTTCTCTACTGCACAAAAAAGGGTCTCTCTCTCACACATGTGGAAGGAAGTTGCTGAAACTGAAGCTGCAACTACAGATCCAAAGTTTGACCAGTGTGGACCATCAAACCTCCTCTTCTAAACTACACTATAGGTTCATCTAAACCTCCTCTAAAGGATGGAACTTTTGGTGGTGGAATCAAGTCGAACCGATGGTCGGTTTGCGAGATATCCACTGCCCTAGTTTGAAGGAAGCTGCTGAAACTGAAGTTGTAACTACAGATCCAAAGTTTGACCAGTTTGGACCATCAAAACTCCTCTTCTAAACTGCAGTATAGGTTCATCTGAACCACCTCTGAAGGCTACAACTATTGATGGTGGAATCAAGTCGATCCAATGGTCAATTTGTGAGATATCGACTACCCTAGTCTTGATGATGAAGCCGCTAATGCTGATGTTGGTGATCTAGGGTTTGTTACTGTTAATATAAATCATATTTTTTGTACTATTTCTCTATGCTGAATTATTGAAGATAAAAGAAGATTTGATCAAAGGGTTTCCGCAAACATTGTGGGGTTTGTCCCTGGCTAGCTGCCACATCTTGTGTCTCCCATCTTCGCTTGTTTTCTGTTGATCGTTTAATGTTCTATCTGCACTTAACTTTATGTACATGTGATTTTTAATCTGTGGAATATAATAAGAAAAAGAAGTAAACTATTATAAGCATAGAACATACCATAACTTAACAGATCTCCCATTTGAGTTCCATCCTTTCTTTTTATTTTTACATATTGAGAGAGAGGAGCACACAATTGAAGTAGAAGGACAAGAAGATGACCAATCCCATGGAACACGATCTACAGACCCATGTGATGAGGCTCATTAATAAGTACATTATAAGGGTCATGATACCATCATCCATCTTTATAACTATCTCATTCTCACATTTATTTACAATTTTTATTATATTATGCTTAGTGAAAATGGTAAAAGATGTTTGTAATGTCATGTGGCCCAATATGGTTTAATTGCCTAAAAATGGATCATTTTTTAGATTTTTCTATGCAGGGGCTCGGAGTAGATAACAGGAAGATATTCTAGAAGGTTGTACACCTATTGAACTCCTTTAATTAGCCCAATATCACAACACTCTCTCTCATCAGCTCTAGGTCATTGCAACCAGGTAAGTACAGTTAATGAGGAACAAGATCCATCATTCTCGAGTTGTTGGACACAAATATTCCTATATTATAGGGATCATCTAGTAGCTACCCTCTTCTATAAATAAAAATGTAAAATAACTCATTAGGATTCAAAAAAAAAATTCAGATAGGTAGCTATTTAGCTCAAGTACTTGGCACTGCTATTTTTGAATTTTATGTGATGTATTAGACATTTATGGAATGATAATGAGAAGTTTATTATTGGTTCATCACTGAGTTAGTTCCAGATGGTTGAGGCTCTTGGGTTTGGGCCCAACCGTGGTGGCTTAGGTCCCTCTTGTGTATTTGTATCTCTTTTTACTTCAGAGTGCTTATTAGTTTCTTGCATTTCATTAGAAAATAATCCATCAAAAATATGTTATTGCAACCTCTACCTCATCTCTCTCATGGGAGCATGAATAAAAGAATTTAAAACCACAATAAAAAAATATTGTGTTTATGATTTCTTTCAAGAAGATTGATGTTGGTTACCCTACTTGCATGTGATTTTTGTAGCTTAAGAGTTTATTTATTGATTGGATTAGAGTTTTAGCATATATTAAATTTAAATTCAACTCATATTTTCAACTATTATTTGTTTGATTATGTCAATGATAAATGGGTATATGCATATGATGACTAAAGGGTTCTCTGGATATACAGGAAATAACACCTTCACCACCTCCATATTTAACTTCCTCACCTTCTCTTATGAATACCAAATTTTGTCTTAAATGTTCTACAGATGAGATCATTTTCCTAGACCACCATGAGCATCTCTCCTACTGCAGAACAGAAATTCAAAAGGATTTGAGCTTGGCTAGGGACTTTGGCCACCCTTTGTTCATTTACCTTAACCTTCATCCACCTTTCAATACCCAGAACCCATCATTTCGACCTCCTAAACATTCTTGGAAACATTGCTATAGCATTACATGGCACCTGTAGTAACCTCCTATAGCACACTCGTAGTAACTTCTTTCTTCACTAGTATAGACTTTTGCTGCAATTTGGACTCAATTTAGAAGGATGGAAACCCCCAAAAATGACTCCATGATCAAGGGAAACTTCTAGGCCACTCCAAACCCTCCTTTCCCTTCACTGGAAAACAAAATAGTGTTTGTTCCCTTATCACAAATTTGGCACAAATAGAACATTTATTGATATGTAAGTGTCAGCTAGAAAGATGATACATAGAATCTTCAGTTATAAGTTGATAGGTTAGATTCTTGTCTGCAAGTGGATTTGATAGATAGATGGTTGATTGCAAGATAATGTAGTTTCCTTTCTGCAAGTAGTGTAGCTCGTCTCTTCATGAATTTATTCAATAGAATTTGCAAGTTGAAGTTAATATCATTTATCTTTTCATAGTTAGACGTAGCTTCTAAGTTTCACCTTCATTATCTAGTTTTCATTCTAATTCAATAGGGGGAATGGTCTTGGAGAACTATTCATCAGATGTCCTAGTTGAGGGCGGCATGAGTGGAATTCGATCTACTGTGCATATAGCACTGTCACCTCGAAGTTTTTACAAAATGAGGGTTGATAAATAGATTTGAGGATCCCTTAGGAGTTGCAACACTCTTTCTGCAATACCAGGGCTCACTACTTTTTGGCATCATTATTGGGACATGTCTAGGTAGATGTTATTTCTTCTTAAGCATTGTTTTCTATTTCGCATACAATTTTGAAAAAGTAACATAAAATAAAAAGATATAATTTTCTTTCATGCCTCATAGGAGTAGAGATACATAAGTAAACTTCTTTCCAAACAACCCCACACCCTCAAGCAGTCAAACTTCACTCTTCTTTGGTAATTGACAACTTCCCTCTCTCACTACAAGGGAGTTAGAATACCCTCTAGGTGAAAAACCGAAAATATTTGAAGAACCTATTGGGGAAGAAGAATAACCCACTTCACCTATCCAACCTATGGCTGGAAGCAGGAAAATTGAGGTTTTCCCTATCAGAGAGACTAATGGAGAGGTTGGAATGAAGAATATAATTGCTACTTCTCTTTCACACTTCCATGGATTAACCTGTGAGGATCATGATACCTTCATGTTTGAATTTGATGTTGTCTGTACGATCTATGACTATACCTCTAATGACCAAAAGTTGAAGTTATTCTCCTCTATCCTTAAGGATGAAACCTTGTGCTATTTTATGGGTCTGCCTAGGGGTGGAATCACTACTTGTTGCCATTATATTGTCACCCAATGTTTGTGCAAGGGGGCAACCATTTTTTAGCATCCAGGAGAAGCAATTCTCCCCAACCCTCTTATTGCATCTATTAGTGTTGATTTTAGTCCTATCATTCTTCCACATTTCGAAGAAATTATTGAATTCCATATCACTCTAGATCACCCCAGGCATGATTCATTTAATCATCCCTCCATCTTACCTCAATAATCCAGTAACATAGACATTGTTGTTATCAAACCCTAGTGTGGTCTAGGTAAGCATCAATTCATTATATTCAACGCCACCATTTGGTATGGTGAAACCATGTATGAAAACTCAAAAATTTAGTCCATTTGACTTATATATGCACTGCCAAATGAGATTGATAATCCACCATTTCCTTTCTCTAACTGTCTCAATCGATTCTTCCCATAAGAAGACAGCCATAAAAAACAAATGGTGATGGCACGACACCGTGCACAACCATATTATGTACCTCCATAACATGTGTTTAGAGTCAATTATTATAAATACATTTGGCATGTCCATAACATTATATAACCATACATACAAAAATGGGGGGAATGTATGTGCCTACATCACCTCATCCTTCTCTTGAGGATGTTGTGCTACTAGCACCAGATGCTTGAATCCCATATTTGAGCACTTGAAACATAGTGGAGCTCCACAAACTAATCTCACTAGGGGTATCATTCCAACATTCACATACTCGATAAGTCCCTCCATCATATGCTGGAGGGGTAATCACTCATGATTGGGAGAATCATGGTACCCTTGGCCACCTTCTCACTAGATCAATATCAGTCTTAGCCTAGACCTCAATAATCTAGGTATGGTTGATTATCCTTCATTTCCTTAAATATTTTTTCCTATTGGCCTCTCTAGCAAGCCATATACACATCACATATTGTAGATGTTTGATACCATATATTCAAACACTCTACTCTATGTGATGCTACACTTAGCATCCATTCCCCGTGTTTGACTTGGTGGAAGGGGATAATTCTAGACCTCCTCTAGTAGTTCATTCCTATGATCCTTTCTCACCTTCATTCTTGACCAAGAACCATCCTTCAAACAAGAATTAAGGCATTTTTAGACAAGGGAACCTAACTGAAAGTTGGAGATCCAAATTTTAATGGTTCGCTACAATCTCACCAAGATTTAGGGCCTTATCCTCCTCTCTAAATTCTCCAATAGCTCAATATGTAAATGAATTGGATTTGGGGGAAAATCCCTTTTATAGGAAAAATCTTAGTTCTTTTGTGTACCATTATGAGCAAACCTTAGATTGGTTTGACGAATTATCAATACTGTTCGAAATCTCTCATTAGCCTCTATAGTGGGTCTCTATCTTTCTTTGGTAATCTAAAACAGTTCTTGAAAGCCATTTTTTCCACGAGGTCTCACTTTTCCACCTCTCAAAACCAAATCTCTTCATATCAGTCACTTGCAATATGGTACCAGTTTTCCATTTGCACTTGTTGACTTATGTGTCAATTTTCATTGTGAGTAACCATTATTTACTCATGCATTTACAACCCCCTTTGGGCCTCACCCATGTGGTAGCATCATCAAGTCACCCTTACATCCATGGAGTCTATTCAAAGTACCACTGAGTATTGTTACAGTACATCATGCATCACTCATTCATCCCATTTTACTTATGTTTGACCTCCAAATATGCTGATATATCATTGTAAAGAGTTACAGTAATTGACCATCCCCTCTAGAATTGAATCAGTTGCTTCCAAGTTAGCCATGAATAATATGCTTTAATAGTTGAAGTTGTCAATCCATCAATCCTATTTTCCCTCCATCATCATTCCTAGTGTGAGTCTCTCAGTCACATTATTCTATTCTTCTTGCCTTTGTTGGTGATTCGTCATCACCTTGGCTCTGGTTAGCCCTCTTCTATCGACTTCAACACATTTATTCTAGTTGAAAGGTATATAAGGCGATGTACATTGGTTCCACCATTCATCATTGTTTGGTGCCTCAGATCAAGAAAAGGGAATCATCATTACCCTTTGACTTGGTTTTTTCTCACGTGCTTGTCTCCAACTCATTAGTGCATGATCAATAATCATACACTTGATGGTCCAATGATTCAACAGATTATACCATAAATTCTCTATTATTTGTGATATGTTATAGACCTCATGAGGGTTTTTCCCTTCAATCAAGCCCCCACGTGCCTGGATAATAACAGATTATGACCCAACCTTTGATCCAATTCCGTAGATTTGATTGTCTCAATTTTTATCGGTCATACGCTAACAGTATGGTCATATCCTTCAGATGATCCATTTAGATCTTTAGAGCCATATCCTATTCAACAATTCTTCTTTGGTTGTGACCACCCCCCCCTCACCATGTCAACTTCAAAGGAATTATGTCCCATGTACTCAGATTAGCAGATGTTATTGTATTCACACATGACCTATGTTTTTCTAGGCATAGTATGTATATGGGACTCATTATATCATGTGTCATGTACTTTGTTTCTCAGACCTACATTTCTCAGCACACCATTATTATTTGTACTCAGTCATCTCGATGGGTATCGGTATGCCTCCCCCACCTCATTTGAGATCATGTAATCCAAAATAAAAGGAGACTTATATAATATTAATAGGCTTTGTCCCCTCCATTACTAATCCCTCCTCATCTTCTATAATCTCTCTCTCTCTGATTCCCCTTCAATGTCTCATGAAAGTGGAACATACAACGTATTTCGATCATACGATTTTGTCGTGACACTCTTACATTGGGGGGGAATCTGTTAGCACCCAAAAAATGATCACCTAGCCATTTCTTACTAGGTTTCTCAAAATACACCATGTAGGATAGATTTTACCATGGTAAACCCACTTTCACCATAGGAAATAATTTAGTAACCCATCTTTCCTAAATTATTTCTCATTAAAACCCAAAAAACTCCATGAGAATAATTAAATAAACCATTATTTATTTAATATTGCCTAGAAATAATTATTTAATGATTACTTCTTGTCATCTTTGACTTAATGATCTTGGAATAATTAAATCAATCGCTATTTATTTATTAGTCATTATTTTATTTTTAGAATAATTGTTAAACCATTATTTAATAATTATTTCAAATTCACACTTTTCATAATTCTCACAAAGTGATTAATAAATCATTCTTATTTGTTAATTACTTCAACCACTTTCTAAATAAAGACATTTGACCATTTTGAATATTTTTTCCCTCTAAATAATATAACAAAGTATTGACAACGTCAAGATTTTGATTTAGTCAATAATATTTTATTATTTTCTAATTCTTAATTTAGCTCAATACTTTGCTATAAATAGAGGGTTTTTCCATTCATTCTTCTCCATGATCATTATCATCGTCACCATTATCATGTCACAACATTCGAGCTCCCATTTGAGTTCCAACCTTCCTTTGGATTTCAGCATATTGAGAGAGAGAAGCACATATCTAAAGCACAAGCGCAAGAAAAGGACCCATCCTACAGAGGGGGATCTATAAACCGATGTTGTAAATTCTCCTCACCAGGTGTATTAATAAAGTTATTATTCATTTCAGTGCTCCATTGGGTTACTACACTTTAATTTCTTGTTGTTATATGTTTGGGTTTGCATCATATATGTTGTTGTAGGGTTTTTATTCATGTTTTATTGAAGATATGAAGCATAGAAGTAGCCATCTTTTGTTGTTAGGGTTTTGAGTAACCTATAACTTAAGTGGATAATTTTTGGTACACATACTAAGAATTTTCATACCAACACATTATAATATCTCTCAAACAAATACTTACTTCTGAAAATTCTCTTAAACTCATGCCAAATCAACTCTTATGTGTTGATGCCTCTCACACGCTTCACATCTTCTCACCAAATATTTTCCTTTCCCTTGAGACTAAAAATAGTTATCGTGACTTTGATATTCTCATTATAATCATGCAACTTGAATAACGTCTTCAAAACAAACAACCATGCTTTTGCATATTCTGGATTCTTCAACTCTCCATCAAAGTTAGGAGGCTTGGATTTCCTGAACTCATACGGAAAGGAACCCATCTCACTCTACCTGTAAGTATGATAGGAATGATGACCATGATATCTATCTGAATCATAACTAGAATAGAACCCATAATCAATATCTCTCATTTTAGGTATATACAACCATTTTCCACCTATGATCAGGTCATCCCTATCCAACATATGCCTTGATTGAGACCTGGTACCATATGCCCCAGCAGTCCTCTCCTCTTGTCCATAACTAATCCTTGGTTGTCCCTGTCTCTACAAATTTGCTAAACTCTAAAGGGTCACTGTATTAACCTCAACTTGATTTTCCCGAGCTCTATCAAGCCTTTCCTCTGAATACATTATCTTATAATTATATGCCTTAAAACTCTTGATTTCTTCCTTTAGACTTTTCAAGGTACCTTCTATGTTAGGAGATTACTCCTGTCCTTATTTATCAATTGATCTATATGTGGAGTCACGTGAATTGTAATCCATCAGTTTTTTCATCTCTAATCTTCTTCATCCTGCAAATATCCCATGTCAGATAAACCAAATATAAACATAATCAAATCATACCTTAGTGAAGTTCAAGGGAGGCTATCTCGTCAGCAAACATTTTTCCAGATTAGCACAATATACATGTATATATATAATGACATCAACATATAAATCTATTTATATCACCTCAATCATTAGGCATGATACAAAAAACTGTAACACTAACTATATACACAACAACCATAGCAACTACAATGCATGTACATGACTTACATGCATATAAATCAATCGTATCCTTCCCATCAAGTCCAAGTGCTTCAACATGGAATCTCTGATATGAATGTGTAACACACCCCTCCCCACATTTACCCACTTTTACAAGCCCTCTACGTAAATGTGGAGAAAAGTGCTACTACTACATGACCTTAACTCCAAGTTCCAGATATGGAAGTGGGGTTGAAAAACTCACAACATTAATAACACCCGCCAGAGACCCCAGACCACTCAGAATTCTTGAAACAAACATAAATAGTCAAACCCTAACCTAGACCATTTTTTCACTCACCTAATATGCCAACTGCATCCACAACAAGGAAAGGGTGACGTTATAGGCCTCCAACTGCACACAAAGGTTTGCCTTCATGCGGTTATGACCTAAATTTGTTGGTTCAATTCCCATGATCCTGAGATCTGAGCCACGTTTCTAGGCTAGCCTTCAAACTAGTGCACAAATCTTCCTGTAAGTTTCCAAAATTACATTTGACATAACAACAATGATAAACCTTCAAATTTGAATTAGAAACTTGACCTACACTACTTAGAACACACTATAAATTTCATCAAACAAATGGTAAACATGTAACCTAGATTTCATGAATGAATATCTAAGTGCAAATCTATCCATTTTAGGTTAAAATCACCGAGAAGGTATAATTCCCTCTCAAGTAGCTCCAACAACATTAGGTCATCCATGTGTTCATAAACCATTCAATAAATTATCAAGCACAACAAGAGCCCTAACTAGAGAACATCATAAATCATGCTTATAACCAACATATAACCAAAATATTAAGCATGATAGAACAACCATCAAATCATCATAATAACAAGTATAGTTACTCATGAATCAAAATAGGAAAATAAATCTTATGAACTTATACAAAATCCAACCAAGTTAGGGACTTCCATGTACCACCCAATGATAGATTGGGTTGAACCAAATATTTCTTTCATCCAATCACCCTCCTTCCATATTCCAAGCATGAATGTGGGATCTCATGGGATAAATCAATACATAAACAAGCAAGGTAATTGAGAGGTTAAACCACCTTCACCCTGAATCTACCACGGTCTCACCTAAATCGGTCTCGATATCACAAAACCAAACCAAGCTTCAATGCCTCAAAATTTCTTCACCATATATTTAGGAAGTTTCATATCTCCACCCACTTATTGAGGGCTTCCTAGAGAAAACCATCTCCATCCCCAACCCTTGGGAATTTTCCTGAGACTACCTCACTCAATTCCATAACCTTCCAACAATCCAAAGCTCAACCGAGAAATTAATCCCATCACACCATGGCTATATAGGAAATGGAAAGGAAAGGTTAAAACCATTGTAAAACCTAAGAAAAGCCATGCCAATGAAATTAAATGACCCAAATAAGCAAATTCATGCACCATGCATTCATAACACAGCTAGGAAATCACACATGAAATCTGTTACATGCAAATTCTTCCCATTGAAGCTACTGATCCAACCTTCTCCTTGCTTTCCTTTTATTTCATTTTCATTCCCTTACTTATGTTTTCTTGCTTTCTTGATTTCTCCTCTTGGTTCTCTCTCCCTATCTCTCAAAACTTATCCAATACAAAACTGAAAAAAAAGCTAAAACCAACGAAACACTATGAATTGATTCTTTGATGCCTTTTTATTATTCATGTCTCCATTTTCTTCATTTTTCTTAATTTTCCTTCTAATGTCCTTAGCATGCAAATATGTGTCCCTTAACATTCCTTTTCTTTTATTTTCCTTCATTTCTCATAAATAAATGCCAATTAATGCCTCCTTGCCTTTGCCAATTTCCGTAGCCATTAATAAACCAATATTGATTCCCACTATATCGTTTTCCCAACATTCAGCTTGAATATGTGTCCCATGACCTTGGTATTATTATTCCTCCCACGACATGATATAATGCATTGGCAAATGCATTGACTGTGAATTTTTTCTAATTTCACCAAAAAAATAAAATGGCATGTGTAATGGTAACTTTATATCTAAAAATAATTTATTTTATTGAATTATTTTAAATTTATTTTTTTAGATAGTGATTGGTTGTGTTAGGGCTCCTCTTATTAAGTCATGATGACATTGTACTCTATCGGCGTACGGTTGACTAGAGCTACAGTTAGCTAATCCCAAATTTGAACTATCGTGAAACGACATCTAAGAGTTGGCAGCCTGTGCATCGCAGATGCTTCACGCACATACAACAAAACATGAGGCATCACATGCATAGCATTTATGAACCTTCTCGATGAGTCTGGGTGGAGCTACACCTAGAACATGCTTCCACCATTGATTTGTCTAGGGCTCGATCGAAAAACGTAGATGGGTTACCACTAATTTAGGATAACGACTTGATTTTCTCACCCAATCTTCTGGACATTTTCATGCTTCAATTTAGCCATGAAGCACAACACTAACCCTCACCATGGGCTCTCTGCAACCAGGTAATTTTTGATTTTCTTGAACAAGGTTTAGATGTGGCTTGCTTCAAAAGTGTTGTATATTTCTCTTTATTTGCAATTCATTCTTTCTCACAAGTTACAGGGAAAATTTTGTTTATTATGATGCAGGTTGGACAAAATCAGGAGGACTAAACACATTGGCCCCAAATTCTACAGATTTGGCTTTCTAGTGTAAGAAAGGATGTCGAGTATTTTCCATTATGCGTTAAAGACCTATAACAAAGTTTCTTTCGAGGGTCATTCCTAACCCTCTTTGGGTTCTTCCAATACAAGGTGCTTTTGGCCAACATCGACTTCCCAAGGTGAATGTCGATAATTCTATTAGACTATTCTATATTTTTTTTTATAAATTGGGGGTTCCTTAGTAGGATTCACTGATTATCTTTCCGTGGTGTGCAACTAATGAAGGAGCTTATCTCCAACTTTCCTTTCCTATGAATTCTCTCGCTATAACTTACATGGTTTCTCTATCTTTCCATGTTTTTTTGGGTAAACCTCATAAATTTTGTTTATTTTGATATAGTTTGGAAGAAATCAGGAGAATGAAATGCATTGGCCCCCAATTCTTTAGATTTGGATTCCTAGTGTATGAAAGGACACTAAGACTTTCTCATTATGTGTTGGAAACCTGCAACAAAGTTTCTTTCCAGGGTCATTCCTAACCCTCTATGGGTTCTTCCGCTACATGGTTCTTTTGGCCAACCCTGATTTTCAAGGTGAATGTCGATAATTATATTAGAATGTTATACATTTTTGTTTATAAATTTGGGTTTCCTCAAGTAGAATTGACAGATTATCTTCCCCGATGCGTAGGTACTCAAGGACCTTATCTCCAAATTTCCTTTCCTATGAATGTGTTGGATGTAACTTACATGGGTTCTCTGTATTTCCAAGTTTTTTTGGGAAACCATCCTTCTTAAGGGTTTTATTTCTATAAGCCTTCTAAGGTGATGAATATGCAACAATATAGGTTTTTAACGAATTTAGACTTCTGTGATCCATAACATTGTTTAGATATCTTCGGCAAAATCACATAAACAATCTTTTGTCGACGCGTTTCGAACCAACCAGTGTGGTTCATCGTCAGGACAAGTTGAAGCACCAATCTGGATTATGCTTGATTAAATAGCATTATAGCTGTTGGAGTCTCTGCACACTCTATTTAATCAAGCATAATCCAGATTGGTGCTTCAACTTGTCCTGACGATGAACCACACTGGTTGGTTCGAAACGCGTCGACAAAAGATTGTTTATGTGATTTTGCCGAAGATATCTAAACAATATAGGTTTTCTTTATCATTATGGTTTAATTAGTGTCTTGGTCGATTAAACTTATTTGAGGATAGGGTTTACTAGAGACACAGATGGCCAAGGCCATATTTATAATGAACATAAATTTAAATTTTGATTGTTCTATATTATCTAAATGAGACTTGGCTCCATCGGTGGTTTAGTTCCTAATTTTAGTCCTTCCACAAAACTGATTATAATAGTTGCATTGGGATTTTTAATTGTTGGTTTGTAAAACAATTTGATACGACTGTATTTTATTTTTGTAAATGTTAATGCTCTGTTTTGGTTTGGATCTCTCCTCCATGTTGTTCAAGAATGTTTAGTAGTGATTATATATTAATGTTGTTGATAGAGAGATGGTCCATTTGTATAGCTATCTCACATGTATGTTGTTGGAATTAAATAATTCTAGGTTTACATTTACTCGTAATAGTTATGTTAGTTATTCGCAGTTCCTTTATTTTCGAGTAAATTTACATTGAACTTTCCATGAATCATTACGTATATTTACCAACTACCTCTGGTGTTACAGTTTAATTCCTATCCTCTCTACCTTTACAAAGTAGTTGATCTAGGACTGTGCCCAAGCTGTCGGTTCGCTGGCTTGGCTAGGGCGCTAAGCTGGTCTCAAAGACTCACTTCTTTCTCAGGCTCGTATAAACCCTCAGTTATAACCCTAAGCCTGTCTTTCTTGTTTTCGATGTGTTTTTCTTCCTCTTGTCAAATTACTATCCTCACCCTGTTCATTTAGCCCAAAAAGCGATCTTATCTACACAATTCTGACTATAGTGTCTGCAATATCTGTCCACGCCATACGCAGATACCTCACTAGCATGGAAGCAGGACACAGTAAATTAGTGGGCAATGCTAGAGTGTGGAAGCTTCCAAACAATGAGGGAGCTTGTAACAGCTCCCACTTCCTTCCAGCTCTGGATATTTGAGGTTCATTGTTTTCAAACCATTCACACTTCACAGTCTGAAAATGGATTTATATTGATTTTTTAGTACTTAAGTTTATATGTTATATGCCAATTTCAAATGGAAAGATTTATACATGTCCTTTATCTTAATGAATATTTATTATTGTTTTTGAATACAACATGGGTTACAGTGAATTACCTTAAGACACTAATAGCAGGATCGGCCTTGGTAATCCAACTGCAGATCCTTCTAGATAAGTACCAATTTCTCTTTTTCTGTTAAAAGGTGCAATGAATTAAGCAAATTAGGTATCAATGTGTGAAACTATGGATTTTTTTTTTAATTCCATAAATGTCCAGTAGTGTATATCATTTAATTTATTTAATTGAACAAAATAAAAATAGCTAACTACCTCCCATACAACGAATAAAATGAAGTGACATCATGCAATTAAAAAATAAAGTTGATCTACCTCGGTAATACAAATGTAGATTTTCCAGACAAGTCCTCGCAATAGCACTTTTCATTCTTCATTAAAAAATCTCCCATTATCTCTAATGAATGATTAGATTCTAATTTAACCAAATAAAGTAATAATAATAAGTGGCGTTACATGATTTTATTCAGCTGTGACATCTGCATCTTCTATTTCCATTAATGGCAAGGTCGGTGAGTAATGCATATCCAAAAACTTTTATGAGAAA
This sequence comes from Pinus tabuliformis, assembly GCA_031772625.1. Taxonomy (NCBI): domain Eukaryota; kingdom Viridiplantae; phylum Streptophyta; class Pinopsida; order Pinales; family Pinaceae; genus Pinus; species Pinus tabuliformis. The sequence continues at coordinate 662,742,606 of CM062814.1, read as the reverse complement.
TTGTCATCATGTGTTTTTATATAATTGACCAAAGATTAGATTATATTCTTCCCAATCAAATCATACAATAAATGCTCATGTTTAATATTTTCTCTTTTCCCAAAAAATTGATCTTTGATATACCTTCATATCTTCATGGGTACTTGTCCGATGTCCAATGCATTTTTTACCAAGAAACCACATTACACAATGCATTTTCAGCGATTTGGCTTGGGATATGGTGAATTTTCATATTTTTTTCTCAAATTCAAGTCCAATAAAAGGGATTTGTTATACTCTCTAATATATTTGGTTGAATTGAACCAATTAGATTTTAAATAAAGAAATTTATATATAATAAAAAATATTAAGATTTAATTACTAATGTTAAACTATAAAAGAGCAGTGGATTTTTTTTGGTCAAACAAAACTAATAGTCAACTAAAAAGATTGAATGCTAGACATATATAATAAGCCTTTTCAATTATTACGAGGAATTTAGCCCCTGTTCAAATGTGGTAGTTGGTTCATACATTTAAAAGTTCAATACTTAAACTAAGCGGCAAGAAACGCTAGATATTTTTCCTTTATTAATGTTTATTACATGAACTTTTAACCTGTTGTTGTTACAAAGGCCTTGTATGGTCTCAAGAAAGCCCCTCGAGCTCAGTATTCTAAGCTAGAAAAATACCTACTCAAGTGTGGATTTAAGAGAGGTGTAGCTGACAACAATTTATATGTCAAATCGATGGATGGAAAAATCATAGTTGTGGTTGTATATGTTGATGAAATTATTTTTTCCTATGATCCATATTTTCTAACGAGTCAATTTGCAGCTGATATGAAGGTTGAGTTCAAGATGCCCATGCTTGGAGAACTTTCTTATTTCCATGGATTGCAGATTGAGAGGAGCCCGAAAGGGATTTTAATTTAACAAAGAAAATATCTCAAGGAAGTGTTCAAGAAGTTTGACATGGAGGAATTCTCTTTAGTGAGCATGCTAATGGTGACATGTTGCAAGCTTACTAAGACTAATGAATCACCATAAGTGGATCAGACTCTATACATATGCGTAATTGGAAGCCTATTATATTTGATAGCCTCAATACTATACATTATGTAGGTCATTGGTATTGTTGGGAGATTTGAATTAGATCCCAGATAGAGCCATCTACTAGAAGCCAAGAGGATCCTTAGATATATCAAAGCAACAATGGCTTATGGACTGTGGTATCCCATAGTTAAATATTTTTCACTGTTTGTTTATATTGATGTTGATTGGGGAGGTGATGTAGATGATTGAAAGAGCACAAGTGTTGTTGATTTCTTTGCTAAAGAATGTCTAGTTTCATTGTTGAGGAAGAAGAAAGCTTCCATTTATTTATCTACAATTGAAGCAGAGTATATTGCAAGAAATTCTTATTGAACTAAATTATTGTGGATGAAGTAGACCTTGTAGGATGTACAATTGTTTTATGAGTAACCTATACCCATTATTTGTGACAACACAACTTCCATAAGCATGTCAAAGAATCTTGTTTTCAACTCCAAGATAAAACATATTCAAATCAAATATCATGTCTTCAGAGAGAAAGTTACTATTAGGAATGTGAAGTTAGAGTATATCACTACAAAAGAAAAGGTTGTTAATATCCTCACCACACCTCTTCCTAGAGAATAGTTTGAGTATTTGAGGAAAAGATTAGGAATTGTTCCTCTCACCTCCACCCATTATCTCTTCCTTCAAGAGGAGTAAAGGGAATTTGTATATATTCAGTATATCAAGATGAAGTTGTCGAGTTTATAGGATCAATGTGATAAAGGAAGATCATTGGCGAGGTGAGTATGGTGGAAGGGGTTTCATGTTTGTGTCTTTACCATCGATGTCAAAGGAGGATAGGTAATTGGTGATCAAACAAAAGCAAGAGAATTCATGAATAATAGTAGAGCATCCTTAGTACAACACAAGAGAAGTGCATCTCAGAGGGAGCAACAATCGAAGGACGAATATGCATTTGAATGCAAAATTTAAGACAATGATATTTGATATATCTTGATGATGATTATTTGTTTGATCATGGTGTTTCCATTAATGAAAAAGGGAGATAATGTTCGAAACATGTTTCCATTAATGAAAATATATGGAAAAATATGTCAAGGACGGAAAAGAAGGAAACAAGTGTAGAGGACCAGGCACAAGAAGAATGATGAAGATCAACACTAGTGGAGTATGGTGCAAAGACATTTGAACATATTTCTGGTGTAGCATATCACTTCAAGGTAAGATGAATCCAACCTAGATGGATAGAGCTCTGAAAAATATTTCTTGTTGTGTCTGGAATTTTGAGAATGCCATATTGGATTAAATGTTAGAGCCAATCAAAGTTGCAACACTCCTAAATTCAAGGTGGAAGAGCTAGAGGATGGAGACCTTTTTGGCACATAGTTAAGTTTGGAAGAGCATCCAAACAAAATTTATTATATGTAGGATCGACCATCGAAAGCTTCGAGTTCACTTGGATGAAAATCTTGGTGATGAGAAGAACAATTATTGGTCATGAGCTAGAGCCACCATGAAAATAATCCCAATGGAGGTAACCCAATGATAAGACACTAACGAAACTTTAAGGAGCAGAAGGAGATTTAGTTAGTAGATTTGATGCAACAACATGGAAGAGAGGCTTTCTTATTGGTCCAGGTGGAGCCCAAATAACACATTAGACCAAGACACACTAATCCCAACAACAATAATCTAGAAAAACTTTAAGGAGTACGTAAAGGATCTAGCGGGATGACATAGGATAAATAGACATATCCCTTACAATAGAGTAGCAAAGGATTCATTATTGGCTCAAGATGTAAGTGGAGGACCCCACATTGAAAAAAAACCCTTAGAGACTAGATTGGATGGTGACAAAGTAGCCTATAGAGGAGTTCAACTCGACAGAAGAATTGAGAATTGCAAAGGAAATAAGTAGAGACCTTGTTGTAGTGGCTACAACCACCCTCCAAAATTTTTTCTCGCATGCAAATTTTGGAGCCTCCCTTGGATCCTGTGATCAATCATTCCTTGGTCACTTTTTGGTAAGCTCATGATCTCAAACCCCCTCCTTGATCTTAATATTTGTTCACATCCTCATCTTTATGCAGTATGTTTCATCTTTAGGCATCAGAATTATTGTTTGTCATGCAAAGGGAAATTTTTTCTACTTCAAGGGTAAATATTGTAGGTATGGGTTGCTCATTACATGGACATGTTTCACAGCCACTTCATGCACTCTTGTCACAAAGGTTGTTTCGTCAAGAAGAGTATCGATTTTATGTTCTATATGGTCTACGTTGTATAACTAAGTGTTCGTGTATGATCATAGTCAAGTTATATCACTGTTTGCATCAGTCTCATTGATCTCACACTTCAGCCAGTTTCTTGAGAAACCTAGCCTCATCCAACTTTCCGAAACTGCACACTTTGCTTCTACAAACCTCAATTATTTTTCCCTTTCCTGTTGGAACTACACAATGTGCAGAGACCCTAGCCTCCCTTGGAATCCAAAACTGTGCAGTGGTCTCCTCCAATGTCGTTCCTGAGCCAAAACCCACCATCTTCAAAATCTACATAGTTTTGTCCCTTAGCTACCCAGCCAACACTGCTCTCCAGATATGCGTAGAAAAGTCAAGCAGTTAGTACTGCTCTCCAGAAATATGTAGAGCAATGAGGCATCCAACACTGCTATGCAGAAATGTGAAGAGAAGTCATCCAGCCAACACTAATCTCCATAAATGCGCAGAGAGGTCTAACTGCCATGCATTTAGAAACTACACAGAGGTGTCCTCCCAAGACCCATCCTGCAGCAGTGTCTTGCATCTCAAAACTGCACAGTGTTGTCCTAGTTTTCCAATCTATGTTGCACTCAGAAATTTTGCACAATAGGCAACCAACCTTGCTCTAGAAAAATGCACAGATCATCTTGACAACAGTCACTATTCGCTGAAACTATGCAAATCTATCTCTCATTGATTACAGGAAAATATTACATGCTAGATCACTCTCAAGGAGTTGAGGAGAAAGAACAAGAGACTAGGTTATGATAAAATATAGGGACTTCATGCAAACTTTGTCTTATGCATAATCATCTTGAGTGTAAGTATGGTAAGCAAAGAATATCTTTTGAAGTACATCTCTTAGTATAGCATGAAGAACTGCTTGTCATTTTCATATCCTATTGTCTTCGATAACATGCATGTTTGCAAGAATAAATTCATTTCATGTGTTTCCTCTACGTGTCTTGCTTCATTTTCGCTTGTTTGACCAACTGTCATCTTTGGCATGTCGATTGTTATGTCATGCTTTCAACCGAGTTTTGGTAATGTCAAAGGTTTGTCTTTGTGTGCATCAGTGTTTTTCGCTTTATGGACATCAAATGCACTCACACACAAAGATGTAAACACTTGTTGCACAAGTGTCATGGTTGTCATTTCAAAACATATCTCAAGTGTCACGCTTGTCGTTCTTAACCATTGAGTCAGTCTCACTGAGCACATGTTTGTCTCGTTTGTTTGAGATGTCTTGGCATCAAGAAGTGCTATGTGTGTAATCACAATGTTACATTTTCACAAGTACACTTGCTTCCACAATTAGTCAATTTTCCCTCAAAATCTATCGACCGAACAACCCTCCATCAACTGGACCTCGATCTCAGTGACCTTGTATTGTTGTACAGAGCTTGACACTATTCTCCGATCACCCTGCATTGCACAATTACGGAATTGAGCCACCTGACTATCTCCCAGAACTATGAAAAAGTTGTCCCAGAACCCGATCTAGTATGCACTTCCCGCAAGATCACCCATTAAGCCTCCCACTAGTCATCTAGAAAATGGCTTGAGTTGTGACCCAAGGCTACACTGATCTCCAAAATTGTGCAAAACTTTTCCAACCTGGCTACCTTGCACTACCTACAGAAACTACGCAGACATGTGGGATAAGCCTCTACTGCCTGTCACTGCACTATCCTGAGAAATCGTGCAGATATAACAGGTAGGATTCCCTACTAGCGTACTCTGTTATTAGCCTAGAATTATGCAGAGTTGTATGTTACTTTCCCTTTTTCCCTGCTCTACAATCAACCCAAAAATTGCATAGAACTAACATGTAAGATTCCCTACTTTCCTTCTCTGATCTCACTCAAAAATTGCGCAGATCTCTCTGTCACTTTCCCTTTTTTCCCGATCTGCAATCAACCCAAAAATTGTGACGTTATGTCTGGGCCTAGACTGTCTCCCAAAATTCTACAATTTTGACCAACAACGCTTATAGCCCGATCCTGTCTTGCTCTAGAAAACTGTGCAGATTTACCTGCCAGTGGATGTTGCTTCCCACATTGTCTTCCCCAGAGAAACTTCACAGATCCCAGTTGGATGACCTGCCTAGTGCTTCTTGTTGGGAATGGAATCCCCCCAAAGCATGTTTTGGGGCTCAAAGCCCAAGTTTTGGTCAAATGTATTGTAAGACTCCACAAATTGCAGGCGCGGAGCGTGAAGTATAAGTTGAGTCATAAGGTTGTTTGCCCTAAAGTATTGTAATCTAATGTAAAGTCATGTCGGCCTACCCATGGTCTGTGAACCATGGGATTGTATAAAGAGAGCGAGGCTGTAAGTTGTAAAGAGAATGAATTGGAGAGAGATGAATATGAATGGTTCAAGCATAGAGTAAGAGTCTAAGTGTATTGCGTCATGGTAGTAGGAAGAGGCTCTGTAGCTAAGTGCGTAAAGGCCTAGTAGAGTCCATAGCTAAGTGCGCGGACCCCTGCAGCTGAGTGCCCAAGGCGGTGTTGAGTCTGTAATCTAGAATGAAGAATAATAAAGGGAATTTGATTCCTATTCCTGTGCATCTACTTGTGTATTGCCTTCTTTACATTCATGTTGTTTTTTTTATCATGCGCACTTATATGATTGCTGGATGTACTGTCAATTATCACTAGTTTTACACAGATCAACTAAGTAATTGAGTAATAATAGATTAAATAGCAAGGAACTTGGGTCTAATATGAGTTTTACCTTGGGTAGGGCTGCACGAAGGAAGCCTCACAGGTTGCGAGGGACTAATAGGTGCGCGTAATGACATGTGCACAAGGTCAAACCGCTGACCGCTAGAAGCTCATCAAACATCCCCAGGGTGCAGAAACCTAGTTCTAGCACCCTCCCATACTACTTCGAGTGAGACCTCAGTCCATGCTTCATGGACTGTTGCTGAAAGGGATAGTAGTATCAGGATTTGTTTGGCTAAATCACCTCTGAACCTGGGTCAGGCCCATACAAGCCAACAAATGGTTATGTTGTCGAGGTAGAGATTTGCATAAGGGATGTTTGATGTCGTGCCACTAGAAACCAACAAAGAAAGAAATTGAAGAGTGGTTGGACAAGAAGATTCATGAGTTCACGACGCAGGAAAATAGAAATTTGCAAGTATCTAAGGACCAGTGGTTGGAGCGCTAATTGTATACGGAAATCCACGAAATTTTCTTTGCATCATTTCCTTCTGAGTTGTATGAGTGGTTCTGTAGCATATCTTCCGGATACATTGCATTAGGTTTGTTTATGTATGAGTGGATCACGAAGTTAGTAGACAGCCAGGGAAGGTGTAGGCTCGACAAACCAATAGTGTGGACTCCGGAATTAGTGCATAGACTAGAAGCGTCAGGAGATAAGATCACGTGAGCTGTGGACCATTGGTTCGACCAAATAATATGAGGATTTATCACTGAGTTCATTGTAGACATGACTATCAGCTATAGTGAGGCGGGGTGATCTTTCCTCAAGGGACCGTGAGGTAAGTATATTAAATCTTTGAACACTTGGATTAAAATGTTATTGTGTGAAAAGAGGGTTATGCGAATAAATTAATGTTTGAAGATACGTGAAGTGGAAAGATCTATAGAAGCAAAGGTAGCAAAGAATTAGAAACTAGTCCCTTCATTTCACGCTCGCAGGAAAGCGAGGAAGAGCTCGCGAAATATTCTCCGAGAAGCACAGTTAGTTTGATAAGGCAGCGAAGTCCACGTTTACCACCTCCACCAACACTGCCGCCTGTCTCACCCTCCTCACCTCCATCTCCACCCACCCCACCACCTTCACAACCACAGTTTAGTATGGTGGGTGCGATCAAACTACCAGTATTCAGAGGAGTGGGGATTGAATATCCAGACCAATTTTGGTTTGTGGTAAAAGCAATATGGGAAGCACAAGGTGTGGTGCATGACAATATTAAGAAGGCTACACTGGTGAGCACGCTGCAGGATCGCGCATTAACATGGTACATCAAGCATTCTAATGACCATCCAAACACAGGAATCGTAGAAATCCAAACGACACTAAATAGGGAGTTTAGTAGGCTAAAGTGAAAAACACAATTAATCATAAAGTTTAAGGAGATCACGATGCTCTTGGGCGAGACCCCCTAGGATCTAGACCAAAGACTGAAGAGTACGATTCGTGAAGCTAATATGACTTTGACAGATGGATGGCACCACGCATGGTTTGTAGCATCACTTACACCGCCCTTAAGGATGGTGCTGTAACAAAAAAAACTTTCCACCTAAGCCGAAGCTTTGGAGATGGTGATGAGATTGCATGAGACTCCTATACAAGACCCTGGGTTGGGAGTCCAACAAATCGATTCACAACTGTAGAATCTGTGTTTGGAAATGTAGAGTTTGAAATAGGATAGGACACCTCGATCAGAGGCGTGAAAGGGGGTATGGTGCATAAAATGTAAAGGCCAAGGGCATGACAAAGACCACTGTCCAGTGTTTGTGAATTATTTGGAAAGAGGAGGGCCAATGCTGTTAAGACTTGAGGAACAGGCATGACCGAGTGCGGCACTTGTATTATGGTGTGCGATCTATTAGATAGGAGGAAAACACACTACAAATAATTGTCCTCTATTGCAAAAGTATACGCAGACATCCCAACAATTTTTTTGTTATTTATGTAGGTCGGTAGGCCATGATGAATGCACCTGCCGAAGATACGAACTAATGATGGATCGAACTCCTGCCTATGGTGCACAAAACGAAATGCGAGCCCTCGACCCAAATGCAGGGATGGCGCACACTAGATTTCAAGGGCGCGGTCGAGGTTGAGGTGGAATGGGACTAGGAAGGGGTCACAGACAACTAATTTGTTACAATTGCGGAGGGCCAGGGCACTATACCTGCGATTATACAAACCTAACAAGGACATCATGTTTGTACTGTACTTAGTTTGATCATGAGGCAGAAAACTAGCCTTTGGTGATAGTCAGGATGCGCGAAAAAAGGATAGTCTAGCCCCCTCCGACTTAGAATTTGAAGATGATGAGGTCTGAGCTATTTGAGGAAGACCCAAATTTAAACATGATGCTCAGGAGTAGTATGACCACAGGCGATGATAAAGGGAAGCAACCAAAAGAAAGTGTGTGGGTTCGCAAGCCTCCTATAAAGGAACCTGAATTTGATTTAGAACGCGCGAAGGAGACATTCATGGAATCTAAGAAGAGGTTCATGGAGGCCTCCACTTCAGGTCGTAAGGATCAACTAGAACCAGGGATGGATCCTTAAATGCTCACTACCTATCTGGAGACATGCATGAAACTGTTTCACGACAGTAACGTAGTCAAAGGACTATAGGAACTTATCACTAGGTGCATGGAGTCAAGAGAATTATGTGTGGTCCAAAAACTTGGAAAGCATGCATTGCGCATAGGAAGGGAAATGAGGTTGAATGTGCAAATCAGTGAGTATGAAATGGATTAGGTAATCCTGGATCTCAGATAGGACATGAATGTACTTACAAAACACACATGGGAACGCATGGGTAGACCCGCGCTATAGCGGTCTCCTATCTAGTTACGAATGGAAAAGAAATAGAAGATTTTACCCATGGGAAAATTCCAAGGGGTAACAGTAGATATTGAAGGTGCAAGCACACAAGTGGATTTTAAAGTGATAGAGATTGTTGATGATAGTAATCCCTATTCCACACTACTAAGAATAGACTGGGCCACCGATATGAATGGAGTCATAAATCTGAAGAAGCGGAAAATGATCTTTGAGAAAAAGTCACTACACGTAGTAGTATCACTAGATCTACCTGAAGGAGGGCAACACACTGAACCAGTGCAAAACAATGATAGTGATGACGATCTCAATTGTATTTACAAGATAACTGTGCGAGAATAGGATTGGGTGAATCCAAGTGAAGATGGAAGAATTTCATGGGAGCGTGAAAGCTCTTGCACATCAGATTCAGATGAAGAAGTAGAGCGATGGCAGAATCGGCAGCACGAAGCAACAACACTTAATTGCGACATGATGATTAGATCACTACGGTGGGTGACAACAGAGGCAATGGAGGTGCCGACATATGATGGATTAATAGCGATGGATGAATTTCTAAGTAAATTTGAAAGTGCAGTACCAGAACAGCAGCGATTCGATGCTCTGAAATGGGCGTTGCATGCAACGCCCACATGATGGTGGGGTACACATCAAGAAAGTTTTGAGGACTGGCATGGATGTAGAAGGATGATGCACGTATGCTTTGGGAACCCCCAGCCTAAAACACGAGGTAGTTAAATAGGGTGGAACAACTTACGCACCCACCTTTTCCAATGTGTACGGACATATGCTGTATAGACCACACAAGTGCACACCACTCCCAGAATAGAGAATAAAAAAAAACTGCAGCCGCAAGAAAGGTGATGCATGTTACCAATCATCCATGGAGAGGCATTCGATAGGGTGTGTGAAGTACTGAACAAGGTTCACCAGGCGAGATGAACTGATTGGGACATGTGCATGCCAGCGGTTCGATGGGCCTATAGGACCATGTGCAAACCCCTAACCACATAAACGATTCCAAAGGTGTAGAATAGGGTAGAGACTATAATTTCTAACGAGAATACAAAAAGGAATCCACATGTAATGGCTCCCTTAGTCGTGACAGTGCGCGAAGACCAGGATGAAGAAATCACATAGCTACGCGAGGTCGAACATATAAGAATTCAGGAATCCATTTCATTAGGGAACCTTAGACTTCACAAACTCAAAGAGGACCGGGTACACTTGAGGAAGAAAATCACTTTGATGGGCACTGAGATCAAGAGGCTAGAAAATGAGATCATGCAAGCATGTCTCATCGATAAACCAAGGATGACATGGCAAGATACAGATGATCACAGCATGGCATTAGAAGATTGTCGCCAAGAATTTATGACTCTGCTACCCTGGCTACGACCGCACTTCAGCAAACAAAGTAACCAAGGGAGCGCACTACATATGGTAGAATGCCCAACATCGGCTGTCATGAGGGAAATTGAGGGGTTTCCACAGACTATACTGGAAGGCGAATTGAAGTCTCGCACGGGTGGTGCGACCAACTAACTAGCCATAGGGAGCACAGTCTTAGTGCTCCAGGTAGTTGAAAGAGAGCGCGGGATTATAAAAGAGTCTGTTTGGGAGCTGCATAATAAGGGAGATGTGCGCAAAATCAACATGTCACAAGGTTCACAGCTGTGCACGGGGGGCTGCACTGCCACGTGGGTAGGCTGGGAAGTGACCGTTGGTGTCACTGTTCATGATGGGATGTCCGATTTAAGGCAAAATGGAGCAGGAAGAGGGCATTTAAGACCCGAATTAAGGGTAGGATTTGGGACAATTTTCCGCCAAGAAAGCATTAATGGCCAAGAATTGGGGCGAATGGTTGAATTTGACTTCATAAGGTGCTATAAAACTCTATGGGCTAGCCACAGGACAACACTTGTTCACTTGAGATTTGAGAAGTCAATTAGAGCTCAGAGTGTCCAGAACTGAGCGATATTCAAGCCCCGAAGTTTGCGAATGACCACATATTGTTCAAACAAGATGGCGGCTACCAGGAGAGGTGTGGCTTTGTAGAAAGAATCGCTAATGAAGCAGCGCAGAACTCCATGGTGTAGGATGTTCCGGGAGATGGTGGGGACATGCTGCAAATCCCGAAATCACCTTGGATATCAAGGCCAAAAAAAGATAAGCAAGCAACAGGATCAGTTTGCATGTTCTCGCAGAATCCATGGTTCAGTAAGCTCTCAATCAAAGAAAAGGGTGAGGCTATCACCATTGAGATAGATGATGAGGAGGAGGAACTACAGGCTCTCGTCGATGAGATAGAGGAAGCAGAGGACATGGAAGAGGACATCCAGCCGGTGCGCTCTACAGTGAAATTTCCCGAGTATGTCCCTCTACAAAAATGGAAAATAAAGATACCAAAGGATTTGGATGCCACCAAGAGCGCACTCCAGACCCTGCTCCTCCATAATGGAATTGTGTTTGAGGGCTTTCACTTGGGCCATGTGCCCACAATGAAGTTTGAAGATTGGGACCTTGCAGACAACAAGAATTTATCACACTTAGAGATGGATAGTCTCATGAAGTAGAGCACGGAGGGGCTAGTCACAACATTACAGCCATAAAAATGGTTGCGCGGTGTGGAGAAGGCCAGATTGCTTCATCTGCTATGGATTCCACTATTTTCACCGTGCACCCATCACTATTTTCATCATTAGGAAGCTGCCATGCCTGGTACATGATGGGTACCTATGGCTGGAGGAGCCTATTCTCCTCACGACGGATCTCGTCCATTGAATTTCTCGACTTCCCTGTAAGGGAAAGGACCCCGCGATGATAGCAGGAAAAAGCGACGATTTGGCTCTCACAGAAGCCATGAAGAAGAAATACAAGCTCGAGAAGAAAAAGAGGGGTTACGCAATCGACAGCATCAAAGATAAGGGGGTGCGCATAGCCCCCCCAACTCTTGGCTAGAAAGGTAATGAGAAAATGCTGTAGCAATGAAGTACCAGCATAGGTAGTTGCGTTGGCTAAACAATGTGTAGAGGGGGTCCAATGTAACTAGGCCAAGTTCCTCTATGAGGAATTCTTTACTATCTGCAAAGAAGCCCAGGAGCAGGGTAAGACCTTCCACTACGTGTGGTTACTCTTGCCCATTATGCTGGTAGCGGGAGAACTGCCAGAGGACAGTCAGTTCCTGAGCATCAAACAGGAATTACCATAGGCCGCAAAATACCCATCGCTATGGGTTACCAAGGACACGAAGCGGATTCATGAGACAAAGATTTTCTGGGTGCTCATGGAGGCGAGTGTCTAGATGTGGATTAATAGGAGGCCACGCCTGTCCCCCACAGTTTCCAACAGTCTGCGGAGCTTTGCAGACTTCAAGGTGGACATGCATAACATCTACATCAAGGCGCGAAAGGATCTAGTGTAGCAGTGGACCAGGATCCCCTTCATCTCCATTGATGATGCAATTTTTTCAGTGTTAGAATCATGGCCTCCTGAGTGGCATGCCCTGGATTTGGCGGAGCTAGATAGTACAGTAGCCTAAAGGAGAAAGGATGAGGCCGAAAAGAGGTGCAATGAAAAAGTGGTAGCAGAGGTAAGGGAAGTCCATGGGGCAGCAAAGGTAGGCACAGAGTAGGCAAAGGCCGCCGAAGTTGTAGCAGTAGCGCAGACAACAGGGGCCACAACAACACAGCAAGAGGAAGGCTAGGACTTTTCTACGTGACAGGAGGCAGAGGACACAAACCTTGCAGAAGAAGGCATGGACCCCAGCACAACGTCTACCCAAGTAAAAAGGTTACGCATCACAGAGAGATTGGATCCACAGAAAAAGGTCAAGGCCTCCAAATTGACCTTTGACCTGATCACGTTAATGGAAGGTGACCTCTATGACATCGGCGACACGGTTCGCGAGGTCACCAAGGAAGCGCTCCAAGAAGCCATGTCAGAGTAGCAGACTATTTTGGGGACCCTAAGAGCACAACTACAAGAACTACAAGTGTGTCCCCCATCGGAAGGAATCATAGGCACCTATGGCACAGCAGGTACATCAGCAGCAGAGCAGCTGCTACACGCAAAGATGGCTAACACCATAGTGCTCCCAGAAGGGGTGCTAGCAGCAGAGAATGAGACCGACAGAGCCATGGTTGGAAGGATCAAGGGACTTGGCCTTAATTTGGCTACTCTTCCACGCGACACACTGTATCAGATGCAGAATGGCATAATAGCAGAGCTTCGGGCCAGGGAGGGTCATGCGATTCAGGTGATGAATGAGCATAAGATCAACATCGAACAGCTCAGCCTGCAGTGTGACAAACTAGTGTCACAAAACCCACAGATAGTGCAAACAATTGATGAAGCATTCTAGCGGGTCCTAGAGTTATCCATCATCGCAAACTTACCAATAGAAATGTAGATCCACTGTTTGACAAGTGGATTCCAAACCACACGCGAGGAAACAACACGAGTGCAACTGGAGTTGAATCTCCAGATTGCTGAGCTGCGACTAAAGGCATAGCCTTCCACTCCTCCAGAAGTTAGAGAGTAGTGTGTTAGAACTATTCAAATAGGACTGGAAGAAATTGGACGGGTAGTGCAGGACTGTACCGGTATGTTGGACCAAGCCTTTGGAGTCCTCACATCCTTGCAGGAGGATCCCAACATAGAGTGCTTGGAAAGAGAAGCGTGAGCTTCAGGAGTAGTATGACAATGTAAGGGGAATAGTGCAGATAGTCGTCCTCACTCAACGGCTAGCGAAGATGCAGCAAGCAAGGGAACTGAAAGAGCAGGTGGATGTCGTCAAATAGAAAGAGGCACTCCTCAAAGCATGCATCTAGCCATGGATTGATGAGACCTTCACCATTACAACAGATATCGAGCGAAAGCTTGCACAGATGCTGGGGCTTTACAAGCTAAGGCAGGGATTTGATCCCCATGAAGAAGCATCAGAAGAATGCATGCAGCAGGTCCAGCAAACCGCCAAAAGGTGCGTTGCAGACCTCCGAGCAGTTTGGGACTAGTTAGAGGGACTCTGTGCCAAGATTACCGTGTCAATTGAGTGACTCAAGGACAAGTCACGATGATTGTGTTGGGGGCCTATTGGGCATGGAATCCCCCCACAACATCTTTTGGGGCTCAAAGCCCAAGTTTTGGTCAAATGTATTGTAAGACTCTACGAATTGTGGGCGCGGAGCATGAGGTATAGGTTGAGTCATAGGGCTATCCGCCCTAAAGTATTGTAATGTAATGTAAAGCCATGTCGGCCTACCCATGGTCCACGGACCATGGGATTGTATAAATAGAGTAAGGCTCTAAGTTGTAAAGAGATCGAATTGGAGAGAGATGAATATGAATGGTTCAAGCATAGAGTAAGAGTCTAACTGTATTGGGTCATAGTAGTAGAAAGAGGCTTTGCAGCTTAGTGCACAGAGGCCTAGTACAGTCTGCATCTGAGTGTGTGGACCCCTGCACCTAAGTGCACAGGGTAGTGTTGAGTCTGTAATCTTGAATGAAGAATAATAAATAGAAGTTGATTCCTATTCCTGTGCATCTGCTTATGTATTTCCTTCTTTACATTTATGTTGTTTTGTTTATCACGTGCACTTATATGATTGCTGGATGTACTATTAATTATCACTAGTCTTACACAGATCAATTAAGTAATTGAGTAATAACATATTAAATAGCGTGGAACTTGGGTATATTATGGGTCGCGCCCTGGGTAGGGTTGTGCAAAGGCAGCCTTACAAGTTGCGAGGGACTAATAGGTGCTTGTAGTGACGTGCACATAGGGTCAAACCACGGACCGCCAAAAGCTCATCAGACATCACCAGGTTGTGGAAACCTGGTTCGACCACCCTCCCATACTACTTTGGGTGAGACCTCAGTTGGCACTCCATGGACTGTTGCCGAAAGGGCCAATAGTACCGGGATTTGTTTGGCTAAATTAGCTCTGAACCTAGGTCAGTCCCATACAAGCCAACACTCCCCTTGTAAATTTTGCAGATTGGCCCAACAGTTCCTCGACACCCCACCTCACCTTCCTCCCAAAAATTGTGCAAATCTACCTCCCAAGTGGTTTTTCCCCCACAATTGTCACTACTATCCAAATTTTGCAAATCTACCTCCCATTGACATCTATGCAGTTTTTCTTGATAGTTCTCTAAAGCCTCACATCTCAGACTTAGTTTTGCTTTGTGTAGTTTCAGTTCCTTGTACCTCTCTTGGTCACCTGCATCCAAACAGAAAATAATACATCATGTTAGACTAGGAGATTTTTGTATTTGATTTCATGTCATTATGAGTGATTGTACAAATAGGTACATTGATGAAACATGGCGTGATGACGAACATGATTGAGGAGTGCATGCAAGAAGACTTGCTCGCAATTGAATGAACACACGAAGCACATAAAGTGGTGAGCAAAAGGGACACATACACATGCACCATCAAGAAAAGACCAAGAACATTGAAGACCTCATACACTTTTCCGTGTTGAGTTGAAGACATGTTACACTGAGATCACACCATAACTCAGCACCATAGCAGCTTGACATGGACACCACAATCAGCTAGTACATGCTAGCAGTGTCATTTCGAGTTGTCTCGACCACATCACTACTATGGGCCATACTTGTTGTAATCAATGTAATGTAAAGTGGAAGTCCAAGAGACCCACATATGAAGCTGAAGATTCATGTAAATTCGAAAAGTCATAGGATGTCAAACAATCATGAGGGAATTCAAAAGATTCATAAGGGTTAGTTATTCCCCCTTGGCTATATATAACCCCTCATTGTATGAGAGAAGGAATTTTCACCTTGTCTCCTCCTGCATAGGCTTGAGAATTTTTAGCGAGCAGTGACTCCAATGTCCTACTATTGGGACTAGTGATGTATGGTGTACATATATGTCTTGGATATTTTTCTTAATTCAGAAGCCTATCTTAGGAGAACACGTTTTCATGCATGTTTTGTATCCATTTGTAAGACTATTCTTTAAACGTTTGTAATGCATGTTGCTTAACCTGTACTAATATAGTTGAACTACTTTGATTTTTTATTACTCATATTGTTGAACATGTGTTGTATTGTTTATCATAGTTCTCCCGTCTGTGTGGACTAGTCCTCCACACATTGGGCATACCATATTTGTGTTGTCTTGATTTTAATGGTTGTCACCACCATGTGGACTATTCTTCTCGACGATGTACATGTTTTCCCTCTAACTTTGGTTTTGATGATTGTCGCATTCCTTGTGGACTATTCTGATTGATCATGGATAGACACTTGTTGTTGTTTGCATGCTTTTCTTCCTGGGTTGGGACTATTCCCTCTCATTAAGAGGCTCACTTTACTCCCCCCTTTTGACAGTAAGAGAACCCAAATAGAAAGTTACATTAAGCACTCACTAGGTACACTCACCTCCCTTTCCTGAATTTACAAGCCTAACACTCTCATGCATTGAACAACAAGAGCAAAGGAAAATCTCTAAGACAATGGCAACCAGGCAATCATACTGGATGGGAGTCCTACACGAAAGGCTGTGAGGTCTAGTTGGGACTTCATATCAGGGAGATCCCCTAAATTTTGGTAGGTCCAACACCATCAACAGGCCCTTTAAACAAATTTAGTTAGGAAAATAGTAGAAAACCAGGCCTCAAACTGTTCTCTCTCCTCTCTGACAAATGACCAGTGGCAGTGCATTAGTTCTCCCGTCTGTGTGGACTAGTCCTCCACACATTGGGCATACCATATTTGTGTTGTCTTGATTTTAATGGTTGTCACCACCATGTGGACTATTCTTCTCGACGATGTACATGTTTTCCCTCTAACTTTGGTTTTGATGATTGTCGCATTCCTTGTGGACTATTCTGATTGATCATGGATAGACACTTGTTGTTGTTTGCATGCTTTTCTTCCTGGGTTGGGACTATTCCCTCTCATTAAGAGGCTCACTTTACTCCCCCCTTTTGACAGTAAGAGAACCCAAATAGAAAGTTACATTAAGCACTCACTAGGTACACTCACCTCCCTTTCCTGAATTTACAAGCCTAACACTCTCATGCATTGAACAACAAGAGCAAAGGCAAATCTCTAAGACAATGGCAACCAGGCAATCATACTGGATGGGAGTCCTACACGAAAGGCTGTGAGGTCTAGTTGGGACTTCATATCAGGGAGATCCCCTAAATTTTGGTAGGTCCAACACCATCAACAGGCCCTTTAAACAAATTTAGTTAGGAAAATAGTAGAAAACCAGGCCTCAAACTGTTCTCTCTCCTCTCTGACAAATGACCAGTGGCAGTGCATTATTTGTGTTGGCTTAATGGGACATTTTTGTGTGACACATGAACCACTTAGAGGTTGACACATGGCACATGTGACATCTACATGACGTCACTGTGTTGGTTAGAGCTTGAAATTTTTTGGAGTAGTGCACAAAAAATTAATGAGCTATCTAAGCGTCTGGATGACATGGATAGTGTTAGAGATAGCTCAATCCTAGGTGTAATGTTAGTGGCTCATGGTTAGAGAAGGTGGACCCCACTGGACAACTCATCTTGCAAGAACCAGCCTGGAAGAAATATGAAAAGAGCCCATACAGAAATTAACGTAGCCCAACAAAAGCGTTAGGAGACAACAAATGACATGCATCATCATTTAAAACATGCAAATAATTGACCAATTAAAAGAGGGAAGGGAAGATCCCAGAAGACATCCAATCCTACAATGTAAAGGTCAGAGTTTTATGAAGAAGTGCAAGTTTAAAGTGCTAGGATAGATGGTTGTGGTCTGAGCACTCACAGGAGGTGATATGGAGGAGCGACTAAGGCAACAAAAGAAAATTTATAAATAAATAAGCCCTCGAATTCTGAAAAGTAATTAAGCACCTTAGGGACCAAGGTGATGATAAAAAATTTGGGTTTTACTGAAAAAATAGAAAAGGGGCTAGTGCAAAAGGAACTAAAGGTAGTATTGGCAGAATTGGCAACATTTTTAATATAATTTAAAAAGGACCATGGAGTTATATTTTGTGTGCTTTGAAATGGTGGTATATTAAAAATATTTGGGTCCTATGATAAAGTTCTTTTGGAATATGCTTGGATGGCTTGAGTTGGGAGCTAATTTTGGTAGAATATTATTTTAAAATTATTCTGGGCTTTGGCACGGATAAAGTGAGTTGGCAACTTTTGGAAATTTGGCCGTTTTGGAAAAATAATGGCAAAAAAAAGTTAGAAATATAGTTAAAACTACAGCTAAACCCTATAATATTTCCAGCAATGCTAAAATAAGTGAAATCATTTAATTTAACTTGCAGAAAAAGATGATTAAAGTTTGATAACTTGCTGAAAACATTCAAAAGAATAATTATGAATATGAGAAAGTAAAAATCAATTATTCATGCAAGAATGCATGAAAAGAAAAGAGGCCAAAGATAGAAAAGAAAAATATTTATAAGTAGGATTGAGCAAACACGTTGAAGAAGACTTTGGTATGGAGAATTTTTTGTGAGGTGATGTTGCTGGTGAATTCAGTAATCAGAGATTTCGGAAGGGTTTGGGGATTAAGCAATAAATTATTTTATTTTGAAAGTAGAGGTGGAATTCATGGTTCTAGTATGAAAATGGATGAAAGATGAATCATTGAGTGTCAAGCAAGTTGTAGCTTGCAGATCATGGGTTGGTGCTCCTTCAAGTAGTTTCTAATAAATATCTGGGGTTGCAGCTCCATTAAGTTGTAGCTGATAGATCAAGGAGTTGTAGCATCTTGCTTGTTGTAGCTAGAGATTTGTAATAGGAAGTTGTAGCTTTCCTTGTGAAGTAACTGGATAACAATTTGAAGAATTGGTGTGTTCCATTGTGATTACTAATATTATTTATTTTCATGCTTATTGCAATAAACTGTTGAATTAATTTATGGTTTCCTAGTGTTCTTGCACAAGTAAAATAAAATTTTAACTTGTTAAAACCCCTAAAACATTGATTCACCCCCCCTCTTAGTATTGTCCTCGTTTCCAACAAATCCATCTAGTTATGTGAAAGAAAACATCCCGAGACCTAATTTATAAGTGATAAAGAGGCTGGAATACAAACGAGAAGAAAAAGTATTGGATCATCTAGTTATTTAGTGTTGTTGTCTACTATTGAATCTCAAAATTTTCACGAAGCAATAAAATATGAATGTTGGATTAAGGAAATGAATGAATAACTTTTTTGAATAGAAAAGAATCATACATGGGAACTATTTACAAGGCCACAAAAACAAATGTAATTGGGACCAAATGGGTGTTTAAGAAAAATCTAAATGAAAATGGAGAAGTAATAAAAAATAAAGCATGACTTGTCTACAAAGAATACACTCAATAGGAATGAATAGATTGTGAAGAAACATTTGCACCATATGGATGTTAAATCTGCATTTTAAATAGGGATTTAGAAGAAGAGGTGTATATTGAACAACCTGGGGATTAGATACTTGGCAATGATAAAATCTTGTTTTTAAACTAACAAAGGCTTTATACAGGTTAAAACAAGCTCCCAGAGCTTGGTACTATCACCTTGACAAATATCTTCAGCAACAGGGGTTCATGAAAGGTTCTACAGATAGTAATTTACATATCAAGGAAAAAAAAGACAAACTCTTGGTAGTAGTGGTTTATGTTTATGAAATCATATTTAGGAGAAATGTTGATTGAATGAGTTGAGGGTTATCTTCAGCCATGTAACAAGAATTTGAAGTGTCTCTACTTAGTGAGCTAACATTTTTTCTTCGAAATCAAAATAATGTTGTAATTTTCTTTCTCAAACTAAATATCTCAAGGAGATCTTGAAGAAATATGGATTAGAAGATTGTAAACCTGTTTGCACACCTATGATAATAGGATGTAGTCTTAACCAAGATAGTGACTCCCCAATTGTTAATCAACCTAAGTATAGGTCTATTATTGGTAGTTTACTCTAGCTTATGAGTACTATACTAGATATTATGCATGCATTTGGAACAGTGGGACAATTCCAAGAAAATCCTAAAGAGGCTCATCTCAAAGTTGTGAAAAAAATATTCAAGTATTTTCAAGGCACTCAAGGTCTTGAACTATGGTATCTAGAGAACATAGGTTTTTCACTTCAAACTTATAATATTGCAGATTCAACTCGTAGCTTTGATGATCACAAAAGAACCAATGGATGAGCCTTCTTCTTCGAAAATTTTTAGGGTTCTTAGTTTAGCAAAAAACATATTTCTATAGTCTTATCAATTGATGAAGGATAACATGTTGTACTTGCACCTTATTATAGTCAACTACTCTAGATGATTTAAACACTCCAAGATATCCAAGTTAATTTTCCACAACGTGTACCTAATATTTGTGACAACATAAGTGCCATTAGTATTTCTGAAAACCTAGTTATGCATTAAAAGACTATACACATTCCAATAAAGTAACATTTTCTTAGAGAGAATGTCTTGGAGAAAAAACAAAGTTGGAATATATTCCTTCAAGAGAATAACTTGTAGATATTTTGACCAAACATCTCCCCCAAGATTCATTTGAATATCTTTGTCAACAGTTAAGAATGTGTTCATGGTGCTAGAATCTTCCAACATATGCATGGTCTTCCCGATATGAAGTCTCAAATTGACCTCACCCCAGTTGGGATAGGAGCCCCATATGGGAAATAGGCTCACCTACCATTATTATATTCTTAAATATTTTGTTTGGATAAAATTTAAAGCATAATATAACATGCATATACTTTTGACAAAAGAAACTAAAAAATCTTTATGAAAGAAACACTTGCAATGTGCACAAAGTACTTTCACGGAGGGGAAAATAAAGAGTGGGCATTTAGAAGAAACATAACAATAATCTCCTAATAAAGACACACACATATACATATAAATAATTGTTAATTAATCTACAAAATGTTTCACAAAGTATCAATGATCATGAAAGAAAATAAGGATGCACAATTTAAAGATACATAGGAAAGCCAAAAAAATAGTTCATTTTCTTTAGTACATATGAAACACAAACATACACCACAAACATGAAAGAATAGTCTTACAACATTTACAATACATGCATGAATGTTTGTTTAATTTAAAAGATTAAAAACATTAGGTGAATGTTCCAAGATACAAAACTACAATGTTGTATCACTATCCCCAATAGAGGAACATGAAGCCACCACTAGCACCTCAAAAGAATGATATTCTATCATATTCTTAGCTTGAGAAGCCTAGGTGGAAAGTCCTTTTCTTGATATATGAGGGTTTATTTGTAACAAATGAGGTGAAATTTTACCTCCCATATGACTCTTGACCTCTGTCATGACTCTTGAGCTCCCATATGACCTTTGAGCTCCTACATGACTCTTGGACTTCCTAGTGACTCTCCAGGTCCCGTGTGTGACCCTTGAGCTTCCCACATTTTACATTTTCTGATTTGAAAAATTACATAATTACATTCCACTAATAATGTGGTGAACATACATAAAAAAATAAGACTCTTATGTTCACACTTTGGGAAGGTATAATTTGGCGATTGTGACATGAGACTTCATTATAATGTATCAATGCTAAGTTATTCTCTTTACTACTATGTGTTCAAATCTTCATGATAGATCTGGAATGTGCTTCATCTTCACCCTCCGAAGGGTCTGGATAAGTAATGGAACCTTCTAATTCAACATGAGTTGTCATCTAACTATCATATCTTAGAATTCCTTTATCTCCTTATATGATAGCGTATTTGTGTCTCATCTCCACAAGTTTCTTCTTGCTATCCCTCCTTGATGACCTCCTTGAACATCATCTACCATTTTAGAATGATGGTACCTACAAATGGATTTCACTCATGTCAAGACAATATGAGTCCCAAAATCACCTATTGTACTCTATTTTCTTAGGCAAGATGTTGACAACGATGGGATAATGTGAAAGGATTAAGGGAGAGAGCTTCTTGGATGCAAACCGTAGAGTTAGGGGGAAAGGATTGAAGGTTTATGCACTAGAAGTGCATTATGTGCAATCTAAACAATGCGAGGAAAGGATTGGGTGCAAATACAAATTCAAGGAGACACGAGTGATAGAATTAATTACTAAGGTTCCACATTACACAATGATTGAGGAGGTGACTCTAGGTGTTGTGCAGATTTCCACTACAAGGGGAAAGGGATGACCCTACTTTCCACTCGGAATGCAAAATATGAAATGAAGGCAAGGATCATTAAGGCATTGTGTAGAGGGAAAGTGTAAGTAGTAAGGAGTTGGGTGATTATGCTCTATAAATGTTGAATGCACAATGAAGGGAGTTGTCCTCAAGATGGGGCATGACATAGTTTAGGAAACCAGAGTCTCAACACTAAAGCTTTGAAGTGCGTGATCCACTCATCACTTAGTTGGAGGTTCAATGTGCTTATAAATTATGGATGATGTGAGGACAAGGGAGAAACAAAAAATTGGCTAAGTGTGAGATCAATGTGACAATAGAGAGAGAGACAGTAAGAGCATACAAGAAAGTCTTGAACATGAGCACACACACATATAAAATTAAGCACATGACAAAGATATCCATAGTACCCAAAACAAACATGTATGCATTGAAACAAAAACAAAATGCCACTTGTGTCAGAGTGCGATAGCTAGAGCAAAAGTCTTTACAACACAAGTGTTAAATGTAATTAAAAGGTTCACTATGCCATGGGAATGTCTCCAACACATGTTCTAATGATGAAAGGATGAACTAATTCAAGAGAGTGTGCTAGAGCTTCCTCTTAAAAGTGTGCCATGGGTGCCTTTAACAAAACATAACACTTAAGGAAAAATATGACACTTGGGATTTGATTAGGTGGGAACTTGAATACTCAAACAACAAGCATAAAACAACTTTAATGACTTGAGATGATAGTTCACATGATCAATAGGGGGTTGCAAAGTTTGAATCTAGCAAAACTTTGGAGGGGGGTTGTGGTAGGTACAGCACTTGGCGATTCACTGGATGAACCCTAACTTCTTTGTTTAGGTCCAACTTTGAAAACTGGGCATAACCCTTCAGGGAGTATTGATTCATCGTGTAGATCACCTCAGATTTCTTACTTATCCTAATTATAGATGTAATCTCCCCTATTCCATTTTTGGCTCAAACAAATTTACAAAACTTGCCATACATAATTTTTTCGATTGGGGAGAAGGATAACATAAATTTGCAGGTTTAAAATGATCAGAGTTTTAGTATCGTATCTAGTGTTACTCCACTTCAAGCATGCCTCTCCACTACCCTAAGGAAGTCGCTTCATGGAATCACAAGCATTGTTTCACTGCTAGCAGGCCTATTTAATACACTAATGAAGTCACTTGCTTCACCTCTCTCTATAAGAAGCCTTTTTCCTATTTCACCACTAATATTATCTTTTCAATATGCTTTTGGCCTTTAATTTTGTGTTTTAATTCACCAAGGAGGAAGAGGGATCCGAACCTAATTCATGAGCAAGAGTGGTTGATTCTTGATATTTCCTTCATTGTTGCTCTCTGTAGAACATTAAAAATATATAAATTAATATATTGTTTGAAACATGCTATCTAATATTCTTAAGTATATTTTTAATGAAAATTCAAAAAAAAAAAACAATCATATTGAATAGTATTTTTCATTCTTTTTTTATCAAATAAGAGTGGAACCTTCCATTAGTCAAGAGAAAATACATATTATACAACAGCAACACTAGCTCTATGAACCACTCAACAGACAACTAGGTTGACTAATCAAAACTACAACATGACTGTTATCAAAACAATCTACCCACTAGATAGTACACATAAACTGCCCCATCTATCTAACCATCCTCAAAGTGGCGCTGTGGATAACCAGTCCACACGAATCGTTAAGAACTTGATATGAAAAATCTCGCTTATCTCATAAACCTTCTGATCGCACGATATTTCTATTATAATCCATTTATAATAGAAATACCCATAAATATGCAATAACTTGCCTTTTTGCCCTTTTCCTCGGTCCTTGCTGGACTTCAAAAAGAATTCACCTGCGTTAATAACTTCATTGGGTCTGCTCCAGTCGCTATCGGTGCATCGCTTAACATCATTCCAACACACCTTCACTTAACCTTTCTCCGATCACCAATTAAACTGATCTCCACTGTCCATTTCTTTCCGCAATCCAAGGGTCAATAACTTTTCTTGCTTAATCAAATTGCACGACACTCCTCCGTCATTGATCTGCGCTTAGTGGATCCGATAGTCCACAACAATTTCAAGTCGACAAACAGCATGGAGAAAACCTGTCCAAGAAGCTGTTTTTTATTTCCCTCTACTGCTACGTGTCGCTCGGTTAGTGGAATCGGGTGACTACCATTCAATACCACTTACCATCCCTCCTCCACCCGAAATACCACTATGCTGCGTTATAGTAGAAATAGTCCACAAACACGTAATAACTTGCCTTTTCACCCTTTTCCGTCGTTGATCTATGCTTAGTGGATTTGACGGTCCACAGTGATTTCGGGTTGACAAATAGCACAAAGTGAACCCACCTGAAAAGCGGTTTTTTATTTTTCTCTACTGCTACGTGTCGCTTGGTTAGTGGAATTAGGCTACTACCCTTCAATACCACTTATCATCCCTCCTTCGTTCGAAATACCTCTTCACTTCATTATCTTATACACTCTTTCACCATGCGATGATCGTCAATCTATTGCTCTGTCGATCTATGGTTTGCTACCTACCAACCAGCCCACTATTTACCCCTTGTGCTTGGTCCATTTTCCACTGTTTTCATCATTCCCTGACTGCTGCGTTTACATGTTCTGAGAATACTCCCTATCTATGGTTGCCTGTCTGTGACAGTCGTCGTGTAAAGTCCCTGAGGGTGTCAATGCCCATGCATATCTTCTATTACTTCTTGAACATAGCACTCCTTCATTCGCCAAGTGATCCGCTAATATTTTGGTTGTTCTACGTACGTGAACAAATTGGAGTGTTCTCAAGGTTCTCAGGTGGGATTGTATGCGTTGATAGACCTGCAATAACTGCTATTGTTTTGACACTTTTTCTGGTGTTGTACCATTGCATATCCTTTTGACCGAATTAATTATCAATTCCGAGTCTGCTTCTACAATAGCATTGTGTAAATCTGATTCAATCAAGATTTCTAGGCATTGCTCTAAGGCCATGAGTTCTGCCATATTATTAGTGGCATTCCCAAAATGGCTATGAAAGATGATTTGTATGTATCCCTTCTCATCTCTTATGACTCCGCCATAACCAACCACTCCAGGGTTTCCTTTAGAGGTTCCATCTATATTGAATTTCAGAAAACCAGGTGGGGGAGGTTTCCAGCATTCCTTACCCACCGTTGAATAGCTTTCGCTCTTGCTTATGCCCTGGGGGATCAGCAACTGGAGACCCAATTGCAAAAGTATATGTGCATCCTGGTTTAGAGGAGGGTTTTCGGGGGGTTTCTTTAGACAGGTACTTAGAGTTTATTTGAGATGTCTTATAATCTGAGCTATGATGCTCTATGTTGAGCTAATTCTGTTATTGAAAATCATGTTATTGCGTTCTTTCTAGACATCCCAGATCAAAAAACCTAGAATCAGAGTCCAGGCTTTGTTGACTATTTCATTTTCTGAGAAACTTTTCGCCAATTCTTTAAAGTGCCAGTAATGTTAGAAGTATCTCTATCAGTTTGACTGAAGATTGAGGCTACCCAATTCCACAAGGTAGAGGTGAATAGGCAGAGGTTGAGTAGGTGATCCATCGTTTCGTCTTGTAGACCACATAATTGGCATCTAGATGGACCAACTAGACCTCATTTTCGAATATTTTCCCAAGTCAGAATCTTTTTATGATGCACCAACCACATGAATAGTTTAACTTTCATCCAGTATGAGTTCTACCATAGGTCCTTCCATATCTTATCAGGGTTTGGAAATTTGAGCCCAATGGCAATTATTTTGGCTTCTTTGAGGTTGAAGTTTCCTTCATTGTTTCTTCCCCATATTAATTGGTCAGACAAAGTAGATGTTAAAATCTGTCTTTGTTCCAAGATGACTCCAAGTGCTTCTGCTTGGGCCTTCAAAGGGGTTTCTTCATTGTATCCCAAGTTCTTCCATGTTCTCCATTTATCCTTGTATCTTGTTTGATCCCAGAAATCACTTACCCTAAGTAAACCTTTATTGTCAACGTCATTCTTAAGATTGGCTAATTCTTCTCTACACAGGTTAGGTTCCTGCTGCTAGTTATCCTCCCAAAAGCATGCTAGGTTTCCATCTCTAATCTCCCAGAAACTATGCTTTTGAACTATGGCTCTGTTATCCCAAGCACTGTTCCAAATATGGGAGCCCTTGATGTGCCCAGACATGTGAATATAACCCCTTTCTTGCCAATTGTTTGCATACATCAATTTCCATAGCTTGGCCCATGGGGTTTCCAACTCCTTTAGCCATCTCCACCAAAGTTTTTCCCCCAAGAATTTGCTAAGGGTTTCGGGGTCATGAAGTTCCAAACCCCCATGGTTCTTAGGTTTGCAGAGCTTATCCCAAGCTACCAAAGCCCATTTCATTTTCTTTCCCCTCTACCCTAAAGAAAATCTCTTTGAATATTCCTGATGTGTTGCAAAACTCCTTTAGGAGCAGGAAGAGCTGAAAACATGAAGGTGGGAATATTTTGCAGGACTGCCTTTCTAAGCACTAGTCATCCTACTAAATTCAAAGACCTGCTTGTCCATTTCCTGATTTTATCCTGCAGTCTATTAGTCACTGGCTCCCAAACTTCCTTGCTTAGAGGTTTATCAGTGAGAGGAATTCCCAGATATTTATATGGTAACTGATCTCTTTGAAAGCCAAGAATTCTAAAGAGGTTTCTTTGAATAGCAATGTCAGTATTAAAAAAGAAAATCTTTGATTTTGATAGGCTTACCTCTATACCAGTGGCCATAGCAAAGTCGTTAAGGATTTGTTTGAACGCTTTAGCTTCCTCAACTCTCGATGTACCCTGCAGCATAGTGTCATCCACAAATTTTTTATGAGTCCAGGCATCCCCATTTGGGGTGAGTTTGAGACCCTAGATTCTTCCTTCTATATTGGCTGATTTAATCGCTCTGCCTAATCCTTCCATCATGAGAATAAAGAGGAAAGGGGAGAGCGGATCTCCTTGTCAGAGGCCTCTCGAAGGCCTAAAGGTTCTGGATGGAGAGCCATTAAGCAGGATTGAAAAATTAGCTATAGTAACAAGGGCCATTACCCATCTTATCCAGTTGTGGTCGAAGCCGTACGCTATTAGTACTTCCCTGATGTACGACCAGTTGAGCTTGTCATAAGCTTTCGCTAGGTCAAGTTGTACAATCATCCCCACTTGCTTATTGCTCTTAAGAGAATGAACCACCTCGTGAGCTTGAATGATGTTGTTTAGAATTTTCCTTCCTTCCACATAACCAGTTTGCTCCTTAGACACAAGCATTGGAAGTAGGGGCTTGAGTCTGTTTGTAATAACTTTGGAAATAATTTTGCACACCACATTGCATAAAGCTATGGGTCTAAATCTATCTGGTGTCATAGCTTTTTCCTCCTTTGGAATCAAAGATATGAAAGAAGTATTAAGCACCCTCAAAACGGTTTTGGATCTTCTTGAGTCCTCCACAACTTCAAGGATATCTTGTTTGACTATTTCCCAACAAGCTTTGAAGAAGTCAAAATTGAACCCATTCAGTCCTGGAGCTTTCCCATTTTGCATTTATTTAATGACTTTAGTAACTTCCTCTTCAGTGACTGGCCTGTTAAGATTGTAATTGTCTTCCCTACTTACAAGTTTTGGAATGTACTTTGTGAAGTTGTTGATAGATTGTGATTTGTCTAAGAGAGGCTTCTCTGCTATGCTTTAGAAATGTTGTACTAGAGCACATTTCATTTCTTTGTGGGTGCTGAGTTCTTTCCCTTGAGTGTCTCTGAGTTATGAAATCTTGTTATGTGACCAATGATCCATGGTTGACTTGTGAAAAAACATTGTGTTTCTGCCCCCTTCTTTAAGCCATTGCACTCTCTATTTTTGCCTCCAGAAGATCTCCTCTTGCTGGCATATATCTTCCCATTCTTGTTGAAGAGTATAGGCTTGCGTTTTCTTCTCCTCGGCAAAGCCATCTGTAGTTTCTAATTGATTCCTTGTAGTTTCTGTTCAACCTCTCTTTTAGCCTTGAAAATATTGCCAAACTCCTTTTTGTTCCATTCTTTAAGCCTATGTTTGATGTGTTTCAGTCTCTGTTGTAGAAGGAACATATTAGTGCCTTGAGCAGGAAAATCTTCCACCCACCATTTACCAATATTACTGATGAAGTCAGGGTGAGTAAGCCAGACATTTTCAAACCTGAAATGTTTGTTCCTCAAAGTGCCTATAAAAGAAGCTTCAAGTTGGATAGGCCACTGGTCTGAGCCTCCAAAAGGAAGGATTGATGTAGTTAAGTCAGGGCCAGTGAGAAGGAGGTCCTCCGAGATTATAAATCTATCTAGTTTAGAGGCAACTTGAGAGGCCCCTCCCCTCTTATTGTTCCAGGTGAAAGTACCATTTATTGTCTCCATGTCCACTAGCCTCATGTCATTTAGGAAGTTATGGAAGGAAATGGAGTCACTGCCTAGTGTGTTGGTCCTACCTTTTTTTTCTATAAGAGATCTGAGCATATTAAAATCCCCTCCCAGAATCTAGGGCATAACACGATGTCTTTCTCCCAACTCCTCCAGTAAGGTGAGAAGCCTGAGTTTGTCTTCAATTTTTTTAGGACCATAGACATTTTTGATCATATATATTTCCTTATCACCCAAAGGTTGGATCACCATTG